>CM073765.1:35289448-35889448 GCA_037127475.1 Arma custos
ACCCCAAATTTTCTTTGTCTTAGCACTGTTTATATCATTATTTTGTTTTCTTAATAAAATATTTTATAATCTTGATACGATCTCATAATATATAATTTTACGATGTACGCTATTTTATGTTGCAAGTATTAGTATAGTGCCCATACCAATTTGCTATGTAAATTTTGTCAAGAACGAATTACTCTGAGAAAATTTAAAGTGCTATTAAATTATTTTATTTGACCTTTAATTCATAGATGGAGGAGGCTAAAAAAAAAATCGCTTTTCAATTTTAGTTATAGGTAATAAATAAAATGAAAGAATGTGATGTCGACTGATGCAATTGGAGCGCGCATTGATCATAAAATGCTTTTTAATATTATTTTGTATATTATTTCGCCAAGAAGAAAATTTATTTAAAATTGTTAAATTAAAGAAAATAATAAATTTTCGAATTTACTAAATATAATCCATATTTTTTAATTATTTACTTCCTCTACAAGAAGGTGCAATACTTCAATCGTTCTGTTACTTTTGAACTTGATGACAACTCATTTACATATCGCTCCTTCAAAAGAACAAAACATAACTAAAAAATTTGCATTTTTGAATCAAGCCTTAAGTAGCAATTGGTTGAAGCTTTTTAATCCCGAGACGACATATCAGATATTCCTTTTCCAACTTTTTTTTTCATATCCTCTAAGATTTACAATACATAAATACAAATACAATAAATACCTGCTAATGTTTCAATACAAACAAAAGCCTTCTGTAACCTTTCGGTATTTTAAGGCGGTAAAATGGGCTGAGTCCGCTGAAGGCGGTTTTTATTCGAACCGGCTCAAGGCCGCTGACGTTATACAATACAAAACAGGGAGGGACCGTTTAGCGGGATCAAGAAATAGTTGTACAAAGAAGAAAGGGGAAGGAAGGAAGAAGGAAAAGGAAGGAAGGATAAGGACAAGGGAGTACTTACCCCATCCCTAGATCAAATGTAAGTACATCGACCAAGGGAACACTGCCCTGCCATCTCCCAGGCCTGGGGGTGGTTTCAGGTTTTAAGTCCCTGAATAGGGGGTTCGCACAGGTCTTCAGCCCATCAAAAAATTGTATGTACTTCCGACCTATGTACTCGTGCACCGGGGAAGCCGAAGCTCCTCCCGGATATTAAGTGCCCCTTCGAACGATGTGCCATTTACTATCTTCCTAAGGATGGAATTCTGGTAATGCTGCAGGCGCTTCAGCGTTGTTTTGTAAAGGTGTTTCAGTAGTGGTGCACCATAGAGAAACGTAGGTCTTATGATGGACTTGTAGATTTGTAATTTCAACCTCAGTGAGAGCTGCGGCGACAAGAGTAGATGGTATAGCCTGTGGGATTTTTTAATAAAGTCATATTTTGAGTTTTAATATGTTTGAACATGAAGTTTAATGTAAATATAGACATAAGTTAATATCAAAAAGCTTTTATATTATTAAAATCTTTTAAAAATGTTCTAATGGTTAATAAAAGATTTTTAATCCCATTATTACAATAAGAATGCTTTGCTTTAACCAAATTTTAATTTTTTTTAACTCACGCGCAAGTTTCGAATACCTATATTAAAAAATAACGTTTTTTGAGTTATGACGTCGTTTTTTTGAAGAAGCGATATGTGCCCCGAAAGCCAATGGTCGTAAACAAACAAAATCTAAATATAGGCCAAAATAATTTTAAATTCGTCCAAACTGTTATTGGTTTTACTACTTACTGAGACATTCTCTCTTTCTTTGTCTTCTACCACTCCCAAAAAATAAAATAAAATAATCAGAATGAGAACCATGGGAGCTTGCTTTGAACAATTAAACAATCGGAACAATTGGGGGTTGCTTGACACTAGGGTGGATCCCTAATAATTTATTTAAAAAATAAGAACTCTTATATCGTCATGGAAGACACAGAAGCGAATCAAAATTAAAATACCGTTCTCTTAAAAAATTTACTGATATAATAGCTTTTCATTGTTGTTCTATGTTAAAGGCTACGCGGCTCTGTGGTTGTACTACAATAAATATATAAACAATATATTTCATTTGATTTTTCCATCACAAAAGACCTCGCATCTTTAGAATGGAGTTGAGAAATTAAAAATAGATTTCACTTCGTCTTTGTTTGAACTAGAATTTCATTTCTGATCTCAATTCATATACTTAATATCAATTCAAAATAAAGGCAACTCGAGACATGTATTTTACTGTAAAATATTGATCATTCTACGTTTGTCTCACGGTTCAAATCGAACTTTTATGGCTTATGCTTTTTTATTTGATGCTTATTTTTTTATTTATAAAATTAATATTAAGATAAATTAAGATAAGATAAATAATTAATATAAAACAAATTAAGATAAAATAAGCGGGATGGGTCAGTGTGTAGAACGCCAAGTTACTATGTAAAAGGTTCCGAGTTCAAATCCAGCTCTAACAGATAAATTATTTAAAATTTTTTATAATTATTGGTCAGCTGTTTTCTCTTTAAAATAAAAAAAAAATTAATATTAAGATAAATTAAGATATTAAGGTAAGAAAAATAATTAATATAAGATAAAAAAAAATGGGGTGGGTCAGTGTGTAGAACGCTAAGTTACTATGTAGAAGGTTACGAGTTCAAATCCAGCTGTAACAGATAAATTATTTAAATTTTTTATAATTATTGGTCAGCTGTTTTATCTTTAAAATAAAAATATTTATAAAATATTTAAAGTTTTAAGAACCAAGGAATCTAAAGTCCTCCTGGAGCTCACCCAGTTACTATAAAATGGGAACCTACTCCAAATTGGGGGGAAAGCTGACTGAAACTTATGAACACCTCACACAAATACCTTTATAAACACAGAGCCAAAATACACTACTGTTGTTTTTTTTAGTTTATTTATTTTTTATTAAAGGCGAAGGGGTTGGAGAGAGAGCTTGGTGGCATTTTCCAAAAAACTGTCAGGCCTAAGTAGCTTATCCAGGTTATTCTATAGCTCAATCATCTCGCCCGACTAATGTAAATTTATTACAAGTAGAATTTTTTTTTATAATACAGAGAGAAATGTTTCCCCTATTTCTTTCTCCCCTCCATAATACGATACTTAGCCTCTTCTGACCCCCTACTTGAGAACAGCTGTTCCGAAGCACAGAGACCATAGTCCGACACACAGGTTAACCAGGACTATAGGATCGATCCGACGATAGAGATCTCTGATTAAGCTTTATTTTATTTGATGCCGTGCTGGGAAGTAGAACAGGTGCCATCGCGTAACCAAGCTCGCCCGGGTTAGAATTAATCAGGCCCAGAAGATATGAGATGGATGATTGCCACTTGTGGCCTCAATGGAATAATTTTTTATCAAATATCACTTAATATCATGGAGTAATATCAATGAGGAATTACCCTACGTGCCGTGGGAATGTGCAGGTGCGCATTTAACCGTTCTTACTTACGTGATTCCGGGTAATGGACGAGTTCAAAACTTTCATTTAATTATTATCGACTTTTTGGTGGCAAAATAGAGTCAATTGTGCCAAATGAATAATCAACATTCACATCATAAAATTATAGAAATGGAAAAGAAAAGAGTTTTCAAAATAATAAATAAATCTTATTTAAATAGATATGTGCTTATATATAGGGAGCGGAGTGGATCAGTGGTTCAAAAAATCCTGGTTCAAATCCAGCTGCAATCAAGACATTTATTTAATCTGTAAGCAGCCGGAGATGGATCAAATAGGATCTAGGACCATCCTGGGGCTCACCCATCCTCTATATAGTGGAGACCCAAAAAAAGGGGAAAAATCGGGTGGTTGAGCGTGATCTAGGACAAATCACCTCCCTGCACAACCATTGTCTCTATCATGTACTAAGCCTTAGGCCCTTCACGGGTTGTGGTAGTACAGGTGTTGTTTTTTTATGTATGTTTATATATAAAAATCTGGGCTTTAAAGAATTCTTGCTTGGAATTTCGAATGATTCTTGGATCCGTTGGTTGTAAGAACTGCCTTATTTGCTTCAATTTTTTTTTTATCAGGACATTTTGAAGCATACGTAGGGATAACTCTAGCACTATTTAACGGAATTAAGTTCTGATAGATAAAATTATCGATTTAAATTATAGATATCATAGATAAAATTTCCGTCAAGCTATATAATGTGGCTTAACTAAGTTTATTGCTTTTGGTGGGTAAAAGTTTTAGTTTATTTTTAGAGTCAAATAATTATTCATATTATCAGGATTATGAAAACGATAATTTCGAAAAACATTGTTTTTTCAAAATCATTTCAAGTAGAAGGAAATAACTTGTTCATAAGCAAATCGTTATCTCTCCGACGTTTTAGGTTATTTGAAATCATTTGAGGTATTGAAGTGTCTCAAAATCATCATAGGGATTATAAACATTCTTTAAGATTTAATAACATTATTTAAAAATATGTTTTATGGGACTAAAAATATTACATGTAATAGTGTTATGTTAGACTATCATAATCGTTAATATGAGGTTTTAGGTTACATAACAAATATGGCAGTGATCAACTGTTAAAGACTTACGTAGATCAAAAAAATAGTATTTCTATTTCATTTAATTGTATTTATAAATATATTTTTTGGTAATTATTCCGTAGGTTGTCGCTTCGAATTTTAATTTTTTATTCATTACCCTTTTCCAAAAATACATTTTATCACGAGTTTTAGTTTAGAAAAGATAACGCAATAGATTTCGGTAATCATTTCATTAAGAAATAGTATTTTCAACTAACATTACGAAGTATAGATGATACGTGTTAGTTGAAACTTTTATTTCTTGATAAAATTATTACCGAAATCTGCTCATTACCCATAATTACATTCTCTTTTTCATACTAAAGTATACGATAACTTGTACTTTTGAAAAATATAAAAATTTAACGAATAAAAAGTTAAAACTTGTAACTCAAATCGAAGCAACAATCTGCGTAACAGATACCAAAAATAATAAAATACCAGAATTGGTCGCAATTTCTCGAAAAATATTAGAGTTATGCGGTATTGTGGAGGTGCATTTTACTTCTATATATCAGTATTATTTTTTTTAGTATATTTTTACATATTTCGTAAGGTTTATTAAAAATGATATTTATGATGTTAAATTACATGAAATATTAATCATATAAGTGAGACACCATAATCGATCGGTGTAAAGGAAATATGAAACCCAATATTAGTTTCAAGTTAAAAGGATGGGTTAAACGACAATATGTATAAGGCTTTCCTCTTGGACGAAGCTTGTCAAATGCAGTGTAATCAAGTTACTATTTTGTCCAGGATATTACTCCATATTCGTCCCTTAAAGCCCCACGCATTTTTTTTGTACTTAACCATCGTTTTGTTACCGATTAGGAGTATTGATTTAGTACTGGGAGACGTATCTTGAAAAAATAATTCGGCATATGAATTTCGAAAAAAAAAATTATTATTAATATTTATTCCATAAAAAAACAACTGTACTACTATTACCCGTGAAGGGTTTGGGGTACAGTATATGATAGGGACTGCGGTTGTGCATTGAGGTGAGCGGTTTACCCTCTTATTTTGGATATCCACTTTATAGATGCTGGGTGAGCCCCAGGAGGATCCTAGATCCCATAGGATTCATCTCCCGGCCGCTGATAGATGAATAAAAGTCTGCCAGATTAGAATTTGAAACCTGTACCTTTGGCATGGCAACTCAATGCTCTACCACTGAGCCACTCTGCTCCCTCATATTTACTCTTAACGACAGGGAAAAAAATTAGCTTGCATCAATCCAAGCATTTTAATAATAATAACTGTAGTAAAAATGGGATGCTTCTTTGCCAGTGAATGCCTATCGATTGACTATGGTCTCAAAAAACTGGAAGTTCTGCAAAGAAAAATCTTAAGAAAAATAACGGGTGAAGTTCAGATTGAACACATATGGATACTGCAAAGTAACAAAGGAGAGGAGGCTAGACATTACTCGGGCATCTGTACATAAAGAATGACAAAGTAAATATTTGACTACTTTTGGAATAAAGAAGACCATGACAACATGTACTAAAGGAACAAAGAAAGATTTTGAAAGTTGAACACTACAGAGTCTCTAATGCTAGAAGGAAGAAGAGTGAAACGTCTGGAATGGTTTCAGGATGAAGAAAGACTAGAGAAGGTGGAAGATGCTGGACAGAGGATCAAAAGAAACGTGCTGGTGAACGCATGAAAGATAATTGGAGACATAGAAAAATCCAGCAGAAGAAAGGAAAATAAAGTTATAACGTGAACCAGAAGTGGTCAATAATAAATATAATAACAATAATATATTTTGGTTAATTGTTATTTTGATGGTGATTATTTTTAAATATTTTTGGCTTGAAGAGAAAAGATTTGTCCTGACCGGGATTCGAACCCGGCCAGATCGTTTGCATCTCCGGTGCAGTGCTCTAAACCACTGAGCTACCAGGGGTCGTATGCAAGTCAGACAAATCCGTTCTCTTCACCGATCCTATGTCCTCGTGTTCTCGCAATTTTTTACGAGGGAAGATTGCTCATTGAACATTACAAGGGGTCTACCCTGGGAGCTCAGTGGTTTAGAGTTCTACACCGGAGATACAGACGACCCGGGTTCGAATCCCGGCCGGGACAAATATTTTCTCTTTAAAACAAAAATATTTTAAAATAATCACCATCAATATAACGATTGATAAAAATAAATTATAAATAATATATTGACGTAAGTCAACAAGATCCTAATTAAAGTAATGTTCAATGAACATTTTTCCCCGTGTTTACAACGCAAAAATTGCGACAACACCTGGGATTAGATTTAGCATAGGTGAAGATATAGATCAGTGTTCTCTTCAAAACAAAAATATTTACAAATAACAGTAATAAGTTCTGTATGTATTATGGAAGTCCTTTTAGAAGAATAACACATGGAATATGGATAATAGGAGTCCATAGAGTAAAATACAATCAGAATTTAGTTTATTAATTAATTAAAAATATATTATGAATTAATTTTTAATTACAAATTTAAAAAAAGAAGAAAGAAAAGTTTCAAATAATTATAAAGAAGAAAATAAAGTAAATATTTACATATATATACAAATATTGTAAGAAAAAAATAAATATCCAACAATATTCTATCTTGAATGCTCAATAATAATAATAAAACCTTTCTATAAATATATACAATCATTGTTCAATAGCAAAGGTTTTATATATATTTGGCTTTAACCTATGCTTACTGATCTACAACAGTTTTCAATATATATGTCTTTTTATTTTAGTGATTTGAACTTTATCCATTTTTTCAACAAAAATAGGGAGTGGGGTAGAGCACTGAGTAGCCATGACGGAAATCCTGGTTCAAATCCCGCTGCAGGCAGTTACTTTTATTTAGTCTGCGGCAAGAGATGGATCATATGGGATCTAGGACCCTGCAGGGGATCACCCAGCCTCTATAAAATATTATAAAAATAGGGTACCCAAAATAAGGGGGAAAAATCTGGCGGTTGAGCATGACCTTGGACAAGTCACCTCCTTGCAGAACCGTTGTCCATGAACCAGTACAGTCTCTACCATGTCTCCAGACTCGTTCACGGGTCGTATTGGTTGCCGGTTCAGGTTCAACAAAAATAAAATATCAATAGTCTATTTAGCTTTGTATTTAACATATAAAATAATATTTCATCAGCTTAATATCCTATCCTATCCAAAGCCTGACTGCAACCAGTAAATTATCAAGCAGCTTCATCCCTTTGATAATAACTCCTCGCCACTCCCCATATGACTTTGATATTTACATCTACTACTTACATGAGGATTGTAAAAATATGATGTGACAAAATGTCAATACAATCACTAGAGCTACCTATAAGGTTTGAATGTTAGGTAACTTAATGATGACGAAAGAGCAGAAAGAATCACATATAAATTAGAAACCAAATGGAGGAAACTAAAGAGATATGGAAAAAAGGAGCAACAGATGTCTGGAAGAAGAGAGACAATGACTGGAGTTGAGGAGAAAGTTGATCCAAAAAGAAGACCTTGAATGGGACTTCTGAAGAAGGAAAATATTATTTCATATCAGTGTATTTAGGTTGCTAATTAGATATCTAATTACTATAGATTTATTTCAATGTTTCTTTTTTTTATCAAGTTCTAACCCCAAGGGGGCAGGGTAGCTCAGATCAGAAAGCGGTGAGTTTATGTGCCGTAGGTTCCGGGTTCAAATCCGGCTGAAGCAGATAAGTTATTAAATATTTTAACAGCCAGGGATGGACCCTGGGGGATCTGAAGACCCTCCTGAGGCTCAATCAGCCTCTATAAAGTGGGCACCCTTTAATTGAGGGTAAAAACCTGATGGTTGAACATTGTCTCGGACAAATCACCTCCCTCCAGAACCGTTGTTCTGGAAACAGAACAGTCTTTTACCATGTACTGAACACAAGACCCTTCATGGGTTGTAGTGGTACAGTTTTTTTTCTACAAGAGGTAAAAATTTAACATATTAAAAATTTTCTCTTTTTTTTATACACCTACTAACTTTTCAAAATTAAAATAAAAAATACATTTCTTATCTAGACTATGTTATCAATATTATGATTGTACTTTAATAATATATATTGAACTTTTTCAATAATCAAAAGCTCATTTTATTTCAGAAAACTTAAAATTTTTAAATTAAATGATATTGCAATTTATACATCCCTAGATTAATTTTATTTATTTAATATAAGCTGCAAACCAGGTCAGGAATATTCTCTCATTCTCTTTTTTTTTCTTCTGTCTAGTTATCAATAAGGTACTATTTGTTTTGAGCCTTCTACATTAAATCAGCTCATAGATATATTTTTTATCAATATAAACAAATGATATTTTAAAAAATCTCAGGATTGAATAGAAACACTGCTGGTAATCAGAAAGAAAACAAAAAAAATTGGATATAGTGTAAAAATAAGAAAATAAACCTTAATCAAAAGTCGTTTATAATAATTATCTACACAGGAATGGTAGTTCCCATGTATTCCTAAAAATAAATATAAAACATTTATTTCTCGTTTTTTTGTTAAAAAATTTAAATGTTTATCTTGAAGCTTTTCTGTTGAAAAAAAGCATTGTTACAAATCAAATTTTCATTACATTAAGCAATAAATGTTTTTTTAGCAGTTGTTAATTTTGAAGATATCGAGTATTGTATGAGAAGTTCTTTTTTTTTTAATGAATTGAACTTTCAATGATTGATGTTATAGTTCAATCTCTATTTTTATATTTTCTAACCTGTACCTGGTTAGGGCCAGGTGAAATTGCATTGTTCTTTAAATCTTGAATAATTAAAAAAAACATATTTTTAAAAAAAGAATAAGCTTTTAATGGACATATTTTTTGCTTCATGTTGTAAGAAACTAGCTGTTCTTTTAATTTCCAAAACTCTTTAATGCCCATTCAACATATCAGAAATTCATTATTTTTAGTATATATTTAAATCAGAATATCTATGAATGTAGTTTGTGAGTAAATGTTTTATGATGAAAAACAAAATTGAAACAAAGAACAAATGTTTATTTTCTAGAAAAAAATGTCAATTTTCGATCATAACATACAAATTTACTATTTTCTTAATATTCTTAATTTATTTATTATTTCTTTTATAATTAATAAATGATTATTTACTTAATATTTTCAATATAAAACTATTCTCATTAGTAAAGTAAACAATTTATGTCTAGTTTTTTTTAACACGGTTCTACAGGAACGAAAGAAGTGTATTAATTTCCAAAATATTTTTATTTAGAAAGCTGTAGATAATTGTTTAATTAATGATTTATATAATCGCAGAGTTCCTGTATAAAAAAAAAAAAAATAATAATCTATTTCACTTAGGATTATTTGTAATGCTGATTAAAAATCTATAATTTTCCAATATGGTAACTTAAGAATGAAAAAAACCCTGTGTATGTATGTATATATATATATTTACATTTACAAGGATGCTGATATTTCTATTTTTTCTCTCTCAGTTTCTTATTCTTATTCTTTATTTTCTTATCCTCTCAGTGTTTCCCAAAAGTGGCACAATTTGATTGCTTGGAAAATTGTATATTCTATTTATTTTTTAATTTATAATCAAGATACCAAACTACAAAAAATTGATATATGTCTATAGAAAATGTAATTAAAAATAATTATTTTTTTTATTTGAAATGTTGATTTATTTTATTTTATTTTTTTATGTATATTTTTTATGTAATGAGATTTATATAAATTTTAAGAACTAACTTTTTGTTTAAGTTTTTTTTCTCTTCCTTTGTTTTATTTATTATTAACTCTATTTTCATGTCTCACAAGATTTATTTCCCTTATTTATTTTATTTTTTTATTATATATTTGTGATTTTAATTGGTTATTGTAATGTGTATGTCTCTGGCTAGAAAAAATGTACTTTTTTATTGTCATTCAATGCTGTTATTCTTAAGGGCATTGTTCCAGATTACTTAATATAAACATATAAAGTAATCATAAATTACATGTATAAAATGTAAATTAATACAAAAAATCCTAATGTAAATGAAATAAGGCTGATATTATTTTCTTCTAAACAATTAGATACTCTTTTCACATTTGAAATTTAGTGTTGTTCACTTGCTGCTATAGCAACAAATCAATGGTGTTAGGAGTTGTAGATGGTTCACAGAAGGGTCCCACAAGTCAATAGAAGTTGTCAAAATGACCCAGTACACTTTGCCTTTTTTATTTCTTAATTTGGGAGGTGAAATGATTTATATTCTCGACCAAAGACTGAGAGCACAGAATATTGCAGTGGAAAAGTCAAGAAAAGGTAAGTCGTGAAAATGCTTACTTCTCAATGCAGTTAAAATGACTTGAAATAAGATATTTTTTCCAATCTAAGTAGCATAAACAGGAGTTTAACATTTATAATCGATAATTACACATAGAAATATAAAAAACAATAATTAATAAATCTCATGAAATATCAGCTATCATGAAATCATTCTCAGTGTTAGGGGCATTTAAGTATCAGAATTTTTTTAATTTTTTTTTATATAATTTTTTCAATAAATTTTAAGGTAAATAGATACATTTAAAGCCAATATTAAATTGTTATTTATTTTTTAATAGTATGAAGAGGATGCTCGTATTTTTTACTAAATTGCATGATTTTAATATATTACATTTAAATACTAATAATATAATATTAAATATTAATATAATATTAAAACGCTTTCTCAAACAATAGTTTAATAATAAAGCAAAATAATAGTTCAACAATAAATCAAAATAATAGTTCAACAATAAATCAAAATAATAGTTTAATAATTAAATTAACTGTTGTTCAAATATGAATTATAAAAATATGTACTAGTGGTATCCCACACTGCTATTCAGCCTGATCATAATATTTTTACTCATTATTAAAAACTGATAATATTTATTTCGCATATTCAGAAATGGTTTTATTTATTTTGCATTTTCAGTACTGATTCATTAGAAGAATACTATTTTTATGTGAACCCATTAAATTGAAAGAAAAACGAATTTTTTTAACCAATATTCTCAATTTTTTATTATATCCCCAAGTCTGATAAACATGCTTACAAATTAAGAGCACAATAAATACTTTCTTTATTAGGTCATTGCACGAAGTTGTGAATTTGATCGAAAACTTAAGATAAAATGTCATCAAAGTATTTTTCCTTAACCTATACTTTTATTTTTTATTTAAAGAAAATTGTAAAACCATTTTTTTTTTGTTTTTTTCCTCTCTTATATGAACCCGAACTAAATCGAGGATTGATTAACATACAAATATCATTTATCTATGTTTCATTATAATAATAAAAGAAGATAAATATAAAATTTAAGGTGAATTAAATTAGCAACCTCATACTTTGACCTATTGAAGATTTTTTAATCTAAAATTAGCATTATAAAATAACGTGAGATATATATTATATAATTATTTCAGACTTTCCACAGTGTTATAAATTACATAAAATAAACAAAATTAAATCTATTAAATTTAGAAATTTAATTTGGTATAGAAACTTCTGCATTCATCCTTTCAAAAAATATCTGCAAATATTTGAGATTTCAGGAAATTGAGTAATCCATTGCAGGCCACATTATTTTCATGTCTAGCGCAACCTACTTCTTAGCTATTTATGTTTTATTTCTTAACCAAATGGTTTTAGGTAATTTAATTTAGTAATGTTTTTGTTGTATTTTTAAGTTTTAGATGATCTTGTAAGAATTATGTTCAATCCACGTTTTATGGAAGAACTTTTCAAGCCACAAGAAATATACAACAAAGCGGCACTGAAGGTTCTGTTTCACGATCTTGCGCATGCTTCAATAATGCGCCTTAATGAGACAAGCATGAACAAACTTTACGATTTGATGACGATGGTATTCAAATGGCAGATATTCTCTTCTTCTCATCCGAGGGAATTGATTCTTATAACGTTGAATCATCTGGACTCAATGAGAGCATTAGTATCCTGCTCATCGATCCTTAAGCAGCTTGACACAGCTTATTTCATGTTTATTAAGGTATTTGTGGGAGCTGTTCGTAAGTTACAATTTATCATTATTCACTATATCAGTGACTGATTATTTAGAATTTACAAGTACTCTTTTTTTCATAACCATTGGTCATTAAATAAGCATTGCAGAGGAATCTTAACATAGATGTTACTGAAAGATGCTAATAGTCAAAGATTTTTTATATACATTTATTACATTCAGCAGAGTAACTATAATCTGACAATTTAGTAAACGACCTGTGACGTAATCGGAGCTTCCCCCATCACACCTCAATTGGAAATATAGCCCAATGAAAGTCGAGTCTGATCCACAATAATAATAACAAGTCTGAAAGTAAATCCTGGTTGAATACAATATATCAATAATAAATCTTAGAGAATGCAAAGGCATTACAACAAGAACAAACTAGCAAAAAGTAGAACAAAGGGTTGGTGAAGCGAGCCAGGTAGTCTAGGAAGGGACATGGCTTCCTTATGCGCAGGTCGTTTGCTAAATTGTCAGGATATAGATGTCCAATATTTAAACTTAAATATTTCATTGAAAGTAGGCCAGTAACCAAGAAACCAATATACAATATCACTCCTTCAAAAGAACAATGACTTAACTCAAAAATTGGCATTGGTTGGATTAAGCTAGCAATTGTATTGGTTGAAGCTTTTTAATTCAATTCCATGTTTTTTTTTAATAAAGTCATATTTTGTGTTGTATCATTTTTGAACTTGAAGTTTTATGGGAACAATGACATAAGTTAAAATAAAAAAGTTTTCAAGCTTTTAAATATTTTATAGTGATTTATAAAATAATTTCAATACCATCATTACCATAAGAATGCTTTTGCTTTACCATTTTATTTTTTCGATGCACATGGAACTTTCAAATACCTTTCTTGAACAATTAGGTTTTTTGAGTTATGGCATCTTTTTTTGAAGGAGTGTTATATTCTTGCTGAACAAAATATATATTTTCTTTGTCCCTCAAATATTTTTTTTATATGAGAAAATCATCAAATAAGGAATTTTAATTTACTTTTATATAAATTAATTTCAATAGGATAGACTCATGAAATAATATGTGTCCTGTGATGAGTATTAGCTAATGCTATACACTGCATTATTTTGTAAATTAAATAAGTTTTTCTTTCACTCGATTTGAATACCCACAGACATACGGACAAATGACATGTGGGGAGTTACAGAGAGTAAGATATTCATTACTGAACTTTCTACAAGACGTGAGAGTAAGAGTATCTTTGTTACTGCGCCAAAGATTACAGAATACAGACGGAAGTTTTGTTATACCACTGAATCTGCAACTCTTTCATGGTAATAATTCACTAGTTTATTTATGACACTATCATGCAGTGCGATTTCCTCAATGCTTTAAAGATAATATTTTTAGGTTGTGAAACTCCTGGCCAAATAAGAGTTTACTCAAAGGACGGCATACCGATTGATTTGGTCAGTTTCAATCCAGGTGGCAAATATGTAGTAGCCGAACATCCAGGCTCAACAGAACTAAGAGGATTGAGGAATACTTCCCTTGGGACCAACATGTAATTATAAACTTAAAAATACTGAAAAAAAATAATATAATAATATCCTTCCTTTTATAATAATATTAAGATTAATATTCTTTAATATAACTATAATAACATATTAATATTAAAATACATAAATATTTTATATTCTAACCAGACACTAAGAATATGTAATCTACAAGGTACCATCAGGCATTATTCTATTAATTAATAGATTTTTCACAGCTTGTTTTATGTCTAAGACAAAAATGATCAGAGAGAGGGAGCAGGATTGGTTACGAACTAATTTTAAAATTTGGAGTTGTTGGAAATGATTTGGGAGAAGTTCAAAATAAGTTCTCAAATAAACTATTTATTATAAACCAATGTATCTTATAAACATCTATTTATTACTAAAGGCCTGCAATGTGGATCATAACATTGCAATATATTGCAGGTCATAACAATGTGGGTTTGTAAACAAGATATTGTACAGCTCAATAAACAAATTAGAAGATACAGATTGAGTTCCTATTCTTTCAGTTTAAAATTTAAAAAAATAGTATTTTTTATTAGATATTTTAAATTATACTTCTTTTTGTATGATAATAGTTGACCTTGATAATATATGTGGAAGAAAGTGGTCCGGGTAGAGGTCAATGAATTTCTTTTAGCATTGGAGAAAAGTATATTAAACTTTATTATTATTAAACTTTAATTATTATACTTTCTCCAATTCTAAGAGAAATTCATTGACCTCTACCTGGACCACTTTCTTCCACATATATTTCTTTATGTATTTTGTTTATTCCAATTATTTCATTAAAAAAAAATATTTTGTTGTTTTGTTATCTTGTTTATTAACCTAGTTTTTAATAATTAGTTGCTCACTATTTCAGGGATTATTTTTTACTTCCACCGAGAACAATTTCTTCTCCTTATTTATACGGTCAACTAATTAATGTTCAAGATAATTATAAATTAATAAATACAAAACAATAATTATTACAGTACTAGTATTAGTATTAGTTGTAATCTAGGATTTGCCCTTTTATAGTTGAATGGTTGTTTTAATTATGTATTACTATAATGCATATAATTTCCATACTTTGCAAAATAAAGGTAAAGATTTGGGGTCATTTATAGTTACAGCGCTTCTCGAACAGAGTCAGATAATACACTGGCAGGATTCGAGGGCCATGAAAGCTACAGGAAGGAGATAAACTTATTAGTAGCCCAGCTCGGAGGAGACAGTACGAAAATACCAGACGAAACGTTCTCACTACATAATTCTATATTCAGCACAATTGAAGAAGTTACATCAAATGATGAGTACGATAATACCAAATATCATGCACAGTACATTGAAAAATTTACATTAATTTATATAATATTTTTTGCTTCTAGACAACCTGCGTTAGTACCAGAAACTCCGGCGATAGAACCACCGAAACCAGAAGCCATAGACACAACCAATGCTCATACGGAAGCTCTGAGTAAGATTTTAGCAGAGATGCAGCCGTCGATCCCAAAAGACCAGTCAGAATTTGATTTATTAGATCTTATGGATGATCTTAACTAGGTTTAATTAGTACTGCTAACGAATTTATGTGATATGTATCTATACATGTTCCTGGAAAAGAAAATATTTAGGTAACTGTAAAAACATTTTATTTAATTGAATATTTGGTAGTTATTCTGCAGGTTGCCAGCTTGCTGATACGGTTAGTGACATAATATTAGGTCATTTCGAGGTCATGATCTTATTTTTTTGCTATCTATAAAATTGGAATGTTTAGAAAAAAAAATGGCTTGAAAATATACCTCAATAAAATAAAGTGACAGCTATTTTGAGAATGACTAAAATAGCTAAAAAATTGGTTATTCAAGATGAATAATTTTAACTGGCATTATTTTTGTTTTCTGAGAAGGCTAATATAACCTTTGTTATGTATAAACAAACAGGAAATTAACACAAATTTTAATACCCAAATAAGTACATATTGACTAGGTTAAATATCTTAGGTTATTACTATCATTATTATTATTATTTATTGGGACAAAATAATGGTAGACACTGTTGATACAGATAAGATTATGGTGTAACATCACTTGATGGGACTTTAACTATCCCTATCAGCAAGCAGGCAACCAGCGGAATAAGAAACTATTATTTAAATATTTCTATCTAGTAAAATAAAGTTAGGCTAAGATCACAGCTAGTCAACGAGTACTTAATCTTAAAACACATCTGAAGCCATAATTGAGTTTGTAAGTGATAGGCTTTAGGATATATAAACTATAGAATATGTTAAACCCTAATTGGCTGAGCTATAATGTATGTACCAAACATTATACATATATCTGAAACTTTATTTATAATCAGGTGTAGTTTATATATAATAAACTTAATTTATTCATTAATTAATACTTTTAGAGTAACATAATAACATTAATCAGGTATCATAATCCTGCTCTATTGCTATTTAATTTTACATATTGTATAGGTGGTGTAATCTTATTTAAGTCAACTTACTTTATTAAATTATTATATGAATCAACTCATTAACATCTGATACTCAAATTCCACATATTAATTCCCACGTTGCGCAGAATAAGGTTTTCAATGATAAGTTGTTAAATTTAGTAAATATGTATATAAAAGAACTTTCAAGTCAATTTAAAGAATATTATCGATGATGCCTGTTATAATATAGGTCTATAGATTATATTATTAACTAAGGAAATTAACTTGAGTATTACATGACTAAAAATTTACAAGTACTATCTCACAAATAAATATTTAATAAAACAATAAGAATGTTCATTTTAACCTAATAAATACTCAGGTTCAATATTATTTTTTAATGGTAATTCTTGAAAAAAATTATACTATCTAATTTGAGGAACAATTACAAAGAAAACTATTTACAGTAGTTAATGACATTTGAAATGTAATAAAGAAAAATATCTATACTTTTTTATTTAAAAAAAGATAACAAAATGATACGACATTCAGTTATTAATCTGATCAATATTTCAGTTTAGTACAGGTATTGGATGAGTTTCATCTTCAAATATTATGCTCCTGAAAGAGTAAAAAAAAAATTATAAAATGAATGTCTTTAAGCACTAAAACATATTATACTATTTGTTTGCAAGATCACGACAACAGGAAAAAGTGGAATTTTGTGGAAATGTATGAATTTTGCCTTTCAAGGTTAATCACTGTAAATTAACTGACTTGTTAAACATCAAACTGGACATTTTATGAGTTTTCCTTAAAAACAGTGCAGACTCCTTTAGAATAGAAATACAAATTTAACAAGAGATCAAAAATTATTTATTTTGACACTCTACTCCCAAGTAATGAGATATTGTGGTATTGAATGAACCACAATATTTAAAAGATTTTGTTCTTGATTGTTATTAATTTAATAAAAAAAAAAAGACCAGTATAATTATGAATATGAGCAGCAGTGCAGTCTGCTAATAGTTAGTATTCATTTGAACAAAGGTTTTCCTTCTTAGAATATATTTTACTTATCTAGAATATTTTAGTCTATTCCAGAGAAACTATGGGTCATATATCAAGAAAATAAAAATAATACATAATAAAAAGGAAGATACATACATTGCAAAGTTTAAAAATTAGAAAATCGACACAGGGAAAATGTACTTTTCAGTACAAAAGAGGATTAAGAAAGAAAAATGTATTTTTTTAAACATTTATTACAAACAAATAATCGTTCCTGAAGTTTATAAAGTTTTAATAACTGATATAAATCTATCATTAAAGTTTTACAACAAGAGTTAGTTCTTATCACAGTTCATTACAAAAATATATTCTTAAACAATAATATGATTTTTTGAAAATCATACATTATACAAGCACAATAGAATGAATGGTGTAGGGCATTGTATACAGCATTTAATGAATTGAAATGCCATTTAAAACTAAATGGACCATGTCAAGATTTATTCATTTAAATTTTAAAAAATCACTATTTTTTTCTATAAAATAATATAATTTAGGAAAGGATTAGTGGGATGGGAGAAAAATTAATTTTATCTAAATCAAATGCATATTTGTTTTAAAACAAAACAAAAAAATCTCAAATAATTTTTTTTCACTGAGTCCCCACTAATGGTGGTAAAGGATAATATTAGTAAAATTTATAATTATAATAAAAAATCTATTTTTTTTTTTGTGAAATTAATTTTATAAATAGATCAGTGATCCTCTGAGAACAGATTGGTTCACAAATAAATAATTATGTGAAGATGATTATTTTATTTCCCTATATGTGATCTCTAGCTTTGTAATATGGAAAATGGATTTTTTAAATGAGAAAATTAATATATTTAAAATATTCCATCAAAATCAGATCAATACATATTAAAGTTAAACACAGATTTAAGCTTTCAAATACTGATCGATATTATGCTTATCTTTACAAGCAATTCCCATTAAAACAATAATCAAGGTAATCTAATCAACTAATGAAATATTTGAATGCAGTAGAAATAAAACTATCAACTTCCAAATATTATAGACAGAACTAGTTTTTGTATAACAATGTTTTATGGAGAGTATCATAAATGGTTATGAAATTTATTTATTCAATAAATATTAATTTTTTTAAATAAGAGAGCTGTTTCTATCCAAATCATCTAAAATATAAATACCTAACTATGTTGCTAAGTAACAAAAATGTATAACTCTAAAAATTAAACAAGAGTTTGTAAGTAGACAATTTAAATATGGTTTAATCTGTTCAAATCAACAGTTATATTGAAGATCGATACTAATATACATTATTATGCTTTAAACAATAAGATAAAAGTAAAAAAAGAAGTTTTTTATTTTATTTTAATAAGAAATTTACTATCAAACTACTATCATAAAGCACCAAAGATCAGCAAAATTTCTCATATCCTTATATTAAAGTGATTAATTTTCCAAATAGCTAAAAATAAATTAAATATTTACTGCATATTGTGATTAATATAGATGTTAAATAGACAACAATTGGTCAATAAGTAGGTAAAGTTTTACTTTGGGCCATGTTTGAAGATCATCCCTACATTTTAAAGCGGAAAAAATTAATTAATCAAAATCTCAATCCAGTACTATAAAAATTTATACACATATAATTTTGTTTATCAACAAAATTTTATATTTTAATGTATCCTAAACTGGATTTTATTGTGTTTACGTCCAATGTATCACTAATTTAACCCTTTAGCGACCGTGAACTACTATAATAGTCCGAGCGCACCATGCCGGGGGGACCGTGGACTATTATAATAGTCCGGTGTCAGGTGGGCTCCACGGACCATGGACTATTATAATAGTTTTGCTTCTCCGGCGTTTCTAGACCGTGAGCTACAATAGTAGTTCAGTTCCTAGAGCCATCTAGGTGTCCGCATGACAAGCTGAAATACTTTTTCTTGACAACAGATGTCGTACAAATTCACTTTTGGCTATATTATTTTTCGTAAAGTGCGTCTGTCGTGTTTCGGCATTTATCACACTCAAAAGAATTTTTAATTGTATAAATTTGTATATAGGCATTTCAAAAAAATAAAGTATATGTATAAATTTGTATATAGATATTTCAAAAAAATAAAGTATATAATTGTATAATTTTTTAAATAATTAAAATTAATTTACAGTAATTAAAAACTTTTTTTTTTTAAAATATGTTTTTAAATTCACCAGTGCCAGTCCATTCACCATTCCAAGTCCGGATCAAAAAGGATGATGGGAAACTTTAAGGAATTAAATAAAAAAACATGATTTCAGAGTCAAAAAGTAATCGGTTCAGCGGGCACGGTCGACTTTTCTACCACTCGGTCCAGCCAGCCCGCTCTGGTCCTGACGTATTTGGTCGCTAAAGGGTTAAGTGATGTAAGTCTGAGTATAGTGGCTTAAAAACTTCTAAAATGAATTAACTTAATAACTAGGTAATTCAATAATAATGAAAACAAAAATAAAAAGGTGACAAAAGCCTAATAACAACTAAAAATATGAGTTATGATATACGTTACTGAACTTGTCCAAGGGGAAAAAAAAGGTTAACGAAAAATTACAACCTAAAATCTAAGATGTATTTGACATTAGCGAAGCCCTTCGAAGTCCCTGTATTTTCGAGTGCTTCTTTGTAGCATTCAAATGGAACCAATTTGTGAGCAGGGGCCTTGATTTTCCCACTTCTCATCAAGTCCATTATTTCATCCAACATCTTCCTCCTCGCTTCCGACCGGCGATTCACTGATGTCCATCTCGTCATCCAATAACCCCTTGCAGTTATATCCTGAAGTATTAAAAACATATTTATTAAATCAACAGGTACTGAATAAAAAGAAACGGTATTTAAAAAAATTACTAATCAGCTTTGAAATTGACTTTCATGTACAAATGTTAGATACTTTCTGAAAGCACAGCCATATATTCTATGAAAAGATATATTTTTCATACAAATTAGGGGATGAGGTAGCTCAGAGGCTGAGAGCTGACTGCTTTCCAGAATTTCATAGGTTCAAATCTAGCTAACAGATCAGTTATTTAATCAGTTAAGTCAAATATGTATCTTGCGGGATCTGCAGAACCTCCTGGGGCTCACCCGGTCTTTATAAAGTGGATACTCTCATTTGGGGGAAAACCTGGAGGCTGAGTGTGATCTTGGACAAATCACCTCCCTGCACAACTATTGTCCTACAGACAGTATAATCTCTGCCATCTACTGAATCTAAAATCATTCTTGAACTGTGTGGTACAGGTTTTTTATTTTTTTAACATTCTATATATTTTTTTAATGTGAACTATGCTATAAAAATTGAACTACTGAAGTCCTAAAAATAAATCATAATAATTGTAATCCAAGTTTACCTTGAAAATTAATAGAGAAGTAGGTATTGAGACGGGTTCTCGAGACATCCCACCGTAAGTGACTATTACACCTTTTGGAGCTAATTTTCTCATCAGCTCACTAGCACTCTTCCCTCCAACGCAGTTTAAAGCAAGCTTCGGAGCAGGCACTTCTTTAGATTTAATCAGTTCTGTCGTCCTAAATTACAAAACATCAATTAAGTCAGAATTGCATCAAACATTAATTGCATTTACTCCCATCGTCAACTACACATCGAAAGGAAATTTTTTCTGAAAGATTCAGCAATTAGAAAGTGCAGTATATTTCTAAATACCAAAAATTAATTTTATTAATGATTTTTTTTGTTTTTATACATAGACTAGCTTATGCCCGCAGCTTCGCTCGGGTGGAATTTGGTCTCCCACACAAAGTTTCGTTTAAGTTCATTTTAAATAAATAATTTAATTATTTTTTTTTAAATATAAGTTACTCGTTCATCCAAAATTTCAGATGTCTAACTTCAAAACTGACGGATTCTATACAACCTTTGAACCCCTATTATATTAAAGGGGAAACCCTTGGGGTGGAATTATCCAAATTTCTTTCTTAAACTATACAAAGAACCTATCTACAAATTTCAAGATGCTAAGTTCCTGATTTGCCTTTAATTATGTACTATAACGGAGGAGGGGGAATATGCCCCCGTGCCCCTACATAAATCTGCCCTTGCTGTAGCCTATGATGTATAACCTATTTTATAATATAATATTATAACCTATTTCTTCGTGCTGGTTTTTAACAGCTTCCAGAATTTTCTGTAGTCACCGTGCGTGGACCTCAGATTTTCGTGCCACTGTGCAGTCCTCCATTGTTTTATCAGACTGCGAATCTGCGCGGTAAGGGAATTTACCACCGATTTTGCCTCATAATCCCTAGTTCTATACCATTTATTCTTCCACTTATTGCGGGTGGCGATAAGGTTCAGGATGTGATCTGGCATAGGACGTAGAGCTGGTGGAAGTGGCCTGAATTTTGGAATGGTTACGTTTGCGGCTCTTTTGATTGTTTCAGTGAAGAAGTCCACGTAGGCGTCCACGTCACTTCTCGTCCGGAGTGTGGGAACTTTTGACAGTACGTTATGGACCTGTGCCCTGTATGTGCGCCCCAGTCTGCTTCCACATATTTATACTTCGCCGCCGCTGGAACTGGTATTTCCTCGTCTATGATATAGAGCACAGGTCTGTGGTCGGAGGTGATAAAGTCCATCGTTGAAAAATCCACAAATCGATGCGGCTGCCTCGTGAGTAGAAGATCGATGGTACATGTGAACGATGGCTTCACTCGATGTCTGAAAGTGTGGGTGTTCGCATGTACTACAGTGAAAGGAGTCTTGATGAGTTTATTTCCGGCTTTGTTGCTCCTGATGTTGTTCCAGATTGGGTGCCGAGCATTTAGGTCACCCACTACCCAATGGTTAGTCTGTTTGGCGCACTCGGCTAATATCATCGAGAAGATGACCCAGGTCTTCTATATAAACCTGTGATGATAGTGGGTTTGTCGAGTTGCACCTGTACAGTTTTTTGGTGAATACTCGGGTCACTAGTTGCCACTGGTAAGGGGAGTCCTCTCCACCGAAATCCGTGGCGTATGGCTATGATGACCCCTCCTTCTTCGTCTCCTGTGAGGTCGAATCCTGGGATGCGAATTCGCAGAAGATGACTCTTGAGTCTGTGAGGATCACTATGGTGGGTTGGGTCTGTGCTATCAACGCATAGATTTCCGTAATTTTGGGCAATCAGTGTTGAAATTTAAAAGTTTTACTGTCCTGGTCATTTTGTCAGAGAGTCAGTAATAAGTGTTATGTGTGTATGAGCTTTGTCAGTAGCCGTAGGTGGGGTCTGTCTAGGTGGGGGTTGTGTTCGTGCGCTGGTTGGTCCAGGTTCTTCAGGTGATGGCGGAGCCTGCTGCTTGGTCTTCTTCTGTTGGTTGAGCACTGTGGTGTTCTTCCGAGTGAAACTATTGTTTTGATATCCTATTTTCATCCAAATCCGTTCAGTAGTTTTTGCGAGAAAGAGACACAAACTTTTACATTTATAATATTAGTAGGATTAGTAGGATATCAAAACAAATAGTTTCACTCAGGTTCTTTCCGTTATTTTAACAACTATGATCGTGAAATTTGCCTTTAATTATGTACTATTATGGATTCTCCACAGTACCTAAAAAACTGTAGGGGGCACGTGTCCCCTTGTGCCCCCCCCCTAAATCCGCGCTTGCTATAGCCTGTGTTATTCTAATGTATAAACTATATTACTGTAAAGTTTCATCCATATCAGTTTAGTAGTTTTTGCGTGAAAGAGAGACGACATACAAACTTTCACATTTATAATATTAGTAAGATTAGTAGGATATCTAAACAAATAGTTTCACTCATGTTCTTTCTGTTATTTTAACAACTATGATCATGTGATTTGCCTTTAATTATGTACTATAATGGATTCTCCACAGTACCTCATAAACTGTAGGGTGCACGTGTCCCCTTGTGCCCTCCCTAAATCCGCGCTTGCTATAGCCTATGTGTTATTCTGATGTATAACCTATAATATTGTAAAGTTTCATTCAAATCCGTCCAGTAGTTTTTGCGTGAAAGAGAGACAAACATACTAACTTTCACATTTATAATATTAGTAAGATATTTTTTTATTTTATTATTTTAATCCACGACTGTCAGCAGCCAACGACAACCAGTAAATAAACCAGTGATTACAATAAATGGTTATGACAGGCATGAAGAATTTTTATATTAAGTCATCATAATAAGTAGAACATTTGTATTTTACGTGGGTGAATCAAATATAAACGAGACTTTTTGTCCTGGAAGTCCAGCGAAGGTGCGGGAACGTTCCCGCGTTTAGGGGTGTTGGGTAGGGATGCCAGGAGTGGGGGAAGCAGGCGGGCGGATGCGCTCGAACTCACCAGTTACCGTCGTGACGATGCCTGAGCAGGATGTATCCCCTCGATTGCGCAACGTATTATCATCAAATTTCTTGCTGCTGAAGGTGTAAAACCGGCTGAAATCTTGAGAAGGTTGGCTGTACAGTTTGGGGAAGAGACACTTTCTCGTGCCAGAGTGTTTGCATGGCATAAACAGTTTCCAAATCAGGAGACTATGTAGAAAAATGAGGTGTACTTTTCTTTGTGTTCAAAGTAAAAATAAAAAAATTAAAAAATAAGTCTTACTTAAAAAACTTTTACATTTTTTATATTGTATCTAACATGATGTAAAGCTACATAAATCTACAACCCTGGTGAATAAGTGGTTGAATTTTGTCCGAAAAGAGTTTATTGTATTGACGAAAGTGTAATCGTGGCTGTCAGCCCTTGGCTCAAAATGGAGTTATTGCTTATAATATATCTTCGCCTCAAGCTAAAGGCTATGAGAATGACACGATTCCACTTCCTTTATACAACTAACTCATTTCGGACAAAATTCGACTCATCAAATTATTTACCAGGGCTGCAGATAAACTTTAAAAATTCCAGTAAAAGTTTACCTCAACTCCTCTTCAGTTAGTACATATGTGGCCCCAAGCGATGTAAGATGTTCCTTGAGCTTATCAATATCTGGACGATTGCGGACGACATTAATCGACTTTAAACCCCAAGCTTTACAAAACTGAATAACATTTTGCCCAGCAGCACTGTTACCACCATTTTGGATCACAGAATCTCCAGGCTTCAGATCTGCGAAGTCTTTCAACATCCGGTAAGCCGTGCTTGTATTTGATGCAATACCAGCTACTTCCACTAATGGTACATTACTGGGGATCTAAAAAATTAAAAATGATCAAATAATTTTGAGGAAAAAAGAGATATCAAAATTAATACAGGTATCAGTTCCGTAGGTTGCCACTTCAGTTAAATCGCAGCAAGTTTTAAGTTTTTATTTGATTCCTTTTGAATATTCTCAGAATTCATGAGTTTTAGTATGAAAAAAAGAATTCTTTATAGGAAATGTGTATACTTTGGTAATCATTTAATCAAGAAGTAAAAGGTTTCAACTAACATTTTGAAGTATAGATGATGATAAAATTTAAACAGTATGTGTAAGACGATTCTTTAATCTATGTATAGTCAGTTATAGTGACTACATACAGTTAAAAATAAAATTATTTTTATTCTAAAAAATACTATTAAAATATGAAACAAATAAAAACTTAAAATTTGTTGTTATTTAGCTCCGAGAGACAACCTGCAGAACTGATACCTAAATACATTATAGAATATTCTTACTTTATACACCAAATTAGCCTTAACAGCAGTGTGTGACCTCCACGTTCCAAAATTTTCAACGTCTGGTATCACCATGTCACCTACTGCTAGATCCTTTACATTTTTTCCGACTTCAATAATTTTTCCAACGCCTTCATGGCCTGGCACACCTGGTAGCTCCGGTTTAATAGGATACGTCCCTTGAATGGTATTGATATCGGCTGGGTTTATAGAAGCAACTAACATTTGCACAAGTACCTAAAACATTAATATATTTTTATTTCAGTACTTATAAATATATAGTAAATAAATAAATAAATTTTTGGGAGGCAAAATCCGACCTGTACCTCCTCGTGGTGCCTCCTGGGTAATGCAAACACAGGCGGTGGGGCAGACAAGGCTCCTAGCTCAATAAAACAGCAACCTGTCTAGGGGAAGGAAGGTCCGAAATCAAATCCCTGGTCCTCCAGGTTGGAGGTTAAGGATTTCGGCCAGCAACCCATCTCCTTGCAAAAAATCTAAATTGCTTACAGACTCGAAAAAAGCAGGATGGATCTATTGGAAAAACAAAATTACGGATCATAAAAAGATGGTATGGTAGGTTTCTTAATGGAATAAAAAGGTCTCTCTCAAAATTAAAAGGAAGATCCACCATTGTGATTGTGAGCACAATGTTAAAAAGAAAACCCTATTGAAAATAGTGCTGTTGTCTTCGTTATATTCTTTTCTAACAGTATTGGTGTTGAAAGAAATTCATAAAGGAACATAAATAATTAAGTAAATAAAATAGCAAATAAACAAATTTAAATGTTTCAAGTTGAATTACAATAACCATCTAATGATGACCAAAAACAGGAGAAATTCTAGATGAATCGTTCCCTACCAGAAGTAAAGAGGTATAAAATACTCGCTGAATTGCCCAGCTATAGAAGAGAGGATAACTATTTAATTATACAAAACAAAAATCTTTGAAAGAGAACTGATTAAAACCACAGGGAATATTTTATCCTTCTTCAGTTGATATTTAAGGATATAAATGTACTTCTTCAGATATATGTTAATCAAATCATGTGATATGTAACTTACAGAAGTCATAAACACATTTAAAAAGAAAGAATTTTGTTCCTTCAAATTCCTACATAACCTATAACTGAAGTATAATAGCAAAGATCCATAGGTATAGAAACAGAAAATGTTACGTTTTTCTACATTTTAAAATTCAAAAACTAAGATTTTTGATTAAGGAAAATAATGTTATGGCCTTGAGAACGAATAATTGCCTCATTATATTAGAGGTTGGAACTTAAATTACTGCTAATTCTGCTGCAGTGGCCAATATGAAGACAATTTTTACTATATTAATTATCAAATAAATAATTACTGATAAGATAAGGGCTTATGATAACATAAAGTCTGTAACCTACCTCATCCTCTTTCGGCCCTTGTACATCATCAACAGTCGATTGAACAACTTTCACTGGATCTCCAAATTCTTGAATAAATAACTTTTTACACTTAAGATCGTGAATATAATTGTTACATGCCATATAATTCTTTGTAGGCTTTAAAAATCTGGCACTGAACAGAATAGTTCTAAGACTCGAAGCCATGTTTGAACTGTCAGCTGTGCACGGTAAACAATAGCAATATAAACTAAACACCGGTTCCCAAGTTTGCAATTATCCCTTCTCCTCAAGGATTTTTTCTTTTTGTTTAATTATATTATTATTAAAACCGGTTTCCAGATAATTATGGTAAAACCTCACAAGTTTTAGTTTGTATTTAACGGATTACAGTTTACGATGTAATATATTGTTTATTTATTAGCCCATTTTAATTTCTATTTACTAGATATTACCTATTTTAAAATGATTTTTTTCTATTCTACTAGGTATTTTTAAAAATAATGGCTTCATCATTAACAACCAGACAAATTTTTTTAAGTGGGGGGGAAGCAAACTCGGGTCTTGTAAATGGTTATTATACATCTTGTTTTGCGGTTATTAACGTTTAACTTTAAAGCCAACAAATTGAAACTAATTTACGTTAATTATTTATTGCACTTCTTTGTTATTAATTATCAGAAATCTGATTTATTTTTAAAAAATGTTTAAGAATTAAGGGGGCAGTGATCCCTGCTTGCCTTTTTGTATGAGGGGCAATGGAGGTAACAAGGCTAATTTTTAAACAATTTTTCTATATATTTTTACAAAAAATCCCAGAATAATTGAATTAAATATGAGATATCAATAATTAACGATACATCATATAAATATATTGAAGCCTATCTTGAAAAAATTATAAAGATTGAATACAAAATTTGGATGAAACAAGAGTATAGTCATTGGTTTCAATTATATAGGTAAATAAATCTGATTAAAAACAAAAAATAAGGTAATTGTATTATATTTTCTACATAAACATTGAATTTAGTGTTAGTATATCATAATATTTTTATCAAACAAAAAACTGTACCTAGTTGTTTTTTGTCAAATATTATATCCACATTTGTATTCCCGCAAATTGACATCTCTAAATCTTGTTACTATCTCAGGGTTATTGGTTTTCCCTAAAAACATTTATAAATTCTATTATTTATTGTACATAATCAATGAAAGTAGTTCCAAAAGTTTTTAAAATCTATGAACTATTACTTTTGTCTTATTTTAAAACTGAATTAAAAAAATAAATAAAGATATTTAGTTACAATTGATATTAAGAAAACTAACTTGATCTATAATTTAATTAAATCATCCATAATTTAATTATTTTTTGTCGTCTTGTGGTATTTTTATGGTAATTATTCTGCAGGTTGTCGCTTTGAGTCTAGTCTCAACAGGTGTTAACTTTTCATTTGTTTCCCTTTTAATATTTAACAAAAATACAAGTTATCATGAGCTTGTATGGAAAAGAGAATGTAATTATGGGAAATGTGTATACTTCGATAATAATTTCATCAAGAGATGCACATTTCCACAAAAATAAATCATCTATAACATGTAATGTTAGTTAAAAATGAATTTCTTGATGAAATGATTACCAAATTTTACTCACTACCCATAATTACATTCTCTTTTCCAACAACCTGCAGAATTATTACCAAAGAAAAAATATAATAATTATGTTATATATTCTACAAAATCATTGAATTTTTATTTTAGTATACCATAATATTTTTATCAAACAATAAACTGTCTTTAATTTTTTTAATTTAATAGATTTCACATTTTTATTCCATCTAACTGACATTTCTAAATCTTCCTATAATAAATAAAATTACTATTATTTATTACATTTAATCTATTAAAGTAGTTCATAAAATCTCTCAATTATTTTGTTATAACTCATTATGTTGAATAATTAATAGTTCATTATAAAAACATGTAGAAGAAAATGGTGCGGGTGTAGGTAAAAAAATAATTCCTTAAATTGTGGTAAACTATTTAACAGATGTCGGTTACTAATAAAGAGTTTTTCAAATTTTAAGCAATTATTTTTTTACCTCAACCCTTTCTCCACTCAAAATATTATAGTATAAATTATATTGACTTTGTGTCACCATAAATTTACACTGAAATCTAAACCTCTGCAAGGGGTCATACATTTTTTTATTTATTTTGTGCCTAGATTTGTATAATAAAAAGAATATGTGAATATCTTCATATAAAGTAGGGAACGTTTGGCCATTTTCGCTGATTTTGGGGCAAAGTAAGCCAATTCCTTTTCAAAATGATTGATTTGATACTTCATTGATTTTCTGATTCTAAACTCAATAAAAAGAAAATTATTTGGAAGGATGAAGATTCTTTGCTATATTCATATTACAGTGCATACTTAAGCAATGAGTAAATTGCTATATTGTACTGTGATTCATTTTAAACTCATTGAAATCCATGAGTTAATTCATTGAAAACAAAATTCTTTTTTTATTTTTTTATCAATGTCAACAAGTATAAATTTCTGTACTTATAAAAATAATTTGCTATATTATAGTTTCAATAATCAACAATTAAATTTGTAAGCCTAAATTTTCTAGTTCACTGTACTTTAAACAGGCTATTTCTGTAGTATTTTTTGTTTTTTATTTCCAGAGTTCTTCAAATAAATCTCCAGAACTAATAGGGTGAGATGAATTAATAAAACACTAATATGCCATATTTACTCATTTTCCAGGGAAACCTCTAATCATATAGTTGGACATATGAAATCATTTTGTCAACATCTTCTATATCATAATATTAATGTATATATGCTGTATTATTTATATGGTGAGTAAAGTGTGAACTACTGTGCAATTATAAACTTAACATCTAGTAGCAGATAATATATGGATAGGTGAGTAATTCTTAAATTAAATATATAATCTAATATGGATTTTTAAGCTATTTAATCGTTTATGAAAATAATATTCAATATTATTATATATATAAAACACATATGGCTGCCAATATATTGAAGAAATTCTATTTTAACTCTGTTATATTGACTGTGTAAGAGGGAGTTGAGGTATTATATTTAATATATTATATAATCATCTCAGATTCAAATCTAATTGAATTAAATCAAAATCACTGTAATCAATTATAAATTAAATCACTCTTCCTACTCTAAGGGATTAGATGTAGTGCAAAGCTGGTGGGTATTAACGATCCCTTGGTTTCCTAATTACGGTACATTGAAGAAACACACTTCAGTATACTATTCACCTTTCTGACCTCTTGGGTTATCTCTCCTAGTAGGCCTCATTTACCTGTCTGAAAAGATAAATTAAACTTTTTGTAATTATAATTTTTCTTAAACTAACTTATGTATCATAAAATCACAAAGAAATAACTTCGGTTGATCAAGTGGGGATAGACAAGACTATTTGTATTTAAAAATTTGATTTTGGAGCATATCATTGAATTGAACCAGCAGGCTTCAGATACTACTTAAAAAACTGTAAAATATAAATTAGGCTTTTCATCCATCAGAATCTGTCAACGACCATACCACGTTGAACACACCGGTTCCCGTCAGACCAACGAAGCACTTGGATGGGTGACTGCCTGGGAAAAACAGGCGGTAACGATCTGGGAAAAACCGCATGCTGTTGGCATCTAACTTAACAGTTAACCAAGTAAATACATAGCTGGCTGTATGAAAAAAATCAGAATCAGTCCAAAAGTTCTACACTGTTTATTAGAACTACCAGTTGGCTTCATCGTTCAAGTATGATGACAATGCGGATTGTCTGAGTCAGTCCTATCAGTGAGCGTTTGCATATATTTGCTTGTTTGTTTGTATTATTTAATCTCACTTTATGCTGCTATGGCTAATGGACGATGCTACAGTTAGAGCTCTAAATTTTGCCTATGCATGTTTAATTAAGATAGGGATTTTTAACGAGTACCTGACGTCCTGCAGGCTCGGGACCCCCATTTACTGTCCCTTCCGAAAGACAGCATAACTTAAGGTTTTTTCTCCCTTTAAAAAATTCTAGAATCGTCTGCTAGGCTACAAACCCAAAATCTTGGGCTATGTAGGTTGTTATGGTAACTGCTAAACCACAAGTTGCCCCACATTGATATTATAATTTTAGTCTGATAAGTTGCCAGTGACCTAGAGAAACTTTAAGTGAAAAGGTAAAGAATGGTGATATTAGGGTATTGTGATGATGCCAAAATAGGTATTTTTGAGAGTAGTAAAAATTGCTGCATTAAGAAATATGGTAGTTGGTTGCATTTTCTCCCTTTCTATCATATTTTTAAGGTTACTAGGAAATCCCCTAATGGCATCAGGCCATCAGGTAGGCAATTTGCAATGTTTAGAAAATTAATAATTTTTTTTAATAGAGAGAAGTATCAATCTTCTGAAGGATATCTAGCTAATAAATTTTAATACACTAGATTTTTATTTTAACAAAAGGATGAGGAAGTCCCTTGGAAAAAATAGGCAATAGATGGACATAATAACTGAATATGTGGAAAATAATTAAACTTACAGATTTGAGTTACTGAATCTGTAATTATTAAAAATACAGAGTTGAAAATGTATTTGAAAAACACCATTATCGATTCATCACATTAAGTAATTTAAAAAAAAATTGCAATTTTCTAACCCTTAATTTTTATTTTATTTGTCAAGAGCATGTGTTTGATATGGCAAGCACAGATTTGGTATAGGAATTTGTCGTTCAAAATAGAAGAATTTTTATTTTTGACAAACATCCTGGTATGGCACTACCTCAATTTGATACTAACTATTCAATCATTTATAAATTAACAATCATAATTATGCTTAAACAATTATTAATTATCAGAAAAAAATCTGCAACTGTTTTAATTTGTTATTTGACTATATCACTGGCCTGTTCAATAATTTTAAATTGAAACATGCATTCGGTTTCAGTTAGTATTTCATACAAATATCCGCTAGATCGCGCTAGCTTCCACTTTACTAGATTTGGTGATTTTGAATTATTCCAACTTTTAATTAGTTTTAATTTACAATTTGTTTAATTGATATTGCTGGGATAAATTGTCATTGAAAAAAATATCTAATATAGAAAAGCTCTTAAATTTGTTTTTTAAAAATAATTAAAATTTAATTATCATCTGTAAAAAAAATGTATTCTAGAAAGTTTTCCTGAATTTGTTACACTATAGTCATACTAAATATTAATAAATTTACTAAGGCACTAAGGCATATTTTTCTTAAACATAGTAATACTTTAATTTATAGTTATTTTTTCTTAGTAACAAAACCAAACTAATTAAAATATAATTATTGTTAATTTAATAATCTTAAAAACTGTAAAACTTTAATTATTAGTTATTTTTCCTTACTGACCAAACCAAACTAATTAAAATTTAAATTAATGCTAATTTCGTAATAAATTTAAATTTAAATTAAATTATTAATTTATTCATTCAATTACTTAATTTATCACTCGTTCGCTGTAAGGGCATTTCTTTTTTTTGAATTGATTGAGTTTTTTTTTTTTCAACCGATTCTCTAACTTACTTATATTTTTCATATCTTCAAAATTGAAACTTTAAATCTTCATAATTTTATTTAAAAAATTACATGTTTATTAGGCTGGTCCTAATGTTATTAAGAAATTCTCTACTCAAGATATTTAAATTCGTTTTTTTAATTAAAACAATAAGTTTTAACTATCACCATCGAGCAAATTTGTAGATGTAATGACATGATTTTTATAATTACTGGTCAGCTATTTTGATTTTTAAATATTTTTATTTTAAAGAGAAAAGACATGCCCCCGTTGTGCATGTTCGAATCCCGGCCGGGGGCATATCTTTTCTCTTTAAAACAAAGACATGATTTTTTATTTTGAAACCCTGAGGAACGTTAATAGTACTTTTCTGAGTATTGAACAGCACAAGATACCAGTTAATAAACACCCACAGATTCGCTAGAAACAATTTCAAAAAGTAATTAAGGGGCATATCGAGAGAACAATGGAATCGAATAACTCTGAAACAGATAGGCGTCGATCAAAGATGTTGAAGGCTTAATCATTTTCATCGGAAAAAAAGAAGATAAATTCAAAAATAGAATAGAACAACGAGAAGAAAGTAGTTTAGTTCATAAATTGGAAATTTAGGTTATACAATAAAACATTCAAGTGTTTAAAATTCGAATTTATATTACTGCAGAAAGTCGATTATCCGAATCACATTTGACCTTGGTACTTTGAAACTGTACTACTTCTAAAGTAACCCTTGTGCAGGGAAATTATATGACCGTGATCATGTTCAACTTAAGGGCTTAAGGGCTGGGTGAGCACAATAAGGGTGTACTGATCCTACAGGTTCGATTCATCGCTGTTAATAGGATGAATGATGAATAATTTATCTGTGACAGTCAGTTTCAAACTCGGATCCTAGAGATCATTACTCTAAGTTTTCAACTAACCCGCTCCTCAGATAAAGAAAGATTTTGTGAGTAATATCTGGAATACGTTTTGAAATTATAATTAAAAAATTGTGTGTAATGCTAAGGTCTGTTTTCATTTTAGAATATCTGAAATTATGAAACTAGTACAATTTTTAAGACTTTGTTTTTAAAACTTTTATTGTTCACTAAAGACAAAACTCATCGTTTACTACAGAAAGGACACTTGTCCGCAAGACTGTGCTAGTCTTGACATCGCCTTCAATATTTTGTTTATTGCAGAGAGGGAACTAATTCAAGAAAAGATATTTTTTTTTATTTTCCTTATGAAATTTAGAAAAGTGGACTAGTCTAGTTAGCGATTATTTAATTTATTTTAGAGAGAACAGTGGATAGATTATTTTGTGTAATTTTTCTTCTTCTAAAAATAAAGCTCGATCTTTATAAATAATCTTAATATTACTTCATCATGCGTTTCTCATGCATCATTGGGCCTCTTGGTGTGCCATGTGCAGAACCCTAACCCTATGCTGATTGTATTACTTGATACTTCACTGTCATGGCAGTAGCGGCTTGCTTTATAGTTGTAATATCTTTATAAATAATATTGTTTTTTTATTAATTTAACGTCACTTTATGCTGCCTTGCTATGCACTAATCTAACGATGCTACAGTTGGAGTCCAAAATTTTACCTATGATTAGGATAGCGATCTTTAACAAGTACCTGACACTCCACTGACTCGGGGCACCTATTTTACATCCGTTCCAAAGGACGTTATAACCAAGGATTTTTTACTCACAAATAATATTAAAATTACTCATTATATTTTTCTCACGGACCATAGCCCTGTTGGAATAGCAGAGCTCTTGGAAAGATCCTTAATCTTATACTGATTGAAGTACTTGATGCATGCTTCACTATCGTGACAGAAGCGAATTACCATTTAGTGCGATATATTTATAAATAATAGTAACATTACTTCATTATGTCTTTCTCACGGACCCTAGTTCCTCTATAATAGAGCTCATGAGCAGGTTGTTACGTTTGTTGTAATAGCCGAAGATCTTGGATTCGTAGCCTCGCAGTTGGCCTTTGGGTTTTAAAGGCAGTTTTTTTTTTCCCACTTTTTAAAGGGAGTTAAATATCCTTAGTTATGCCGTCCTTTGGTAGGGACATAAAATAAAAGATCCCCATCCTAATTATACCTGTATAGGCTAAATTTAGGACTCCCATTGTAGCATCGTCCGATTAGCCATTACAGCAAAAAGCAAAGTTAAATGATTATACAACAAACCTTGGAGTATAGAGTGGGCTCCTAGGCATATCTCTAACCCTATACTGACTGTATTACCTGATGCATATTTCACTGTCTTGACAGTAGTGGCTAACCTACCGGTACGATATTTTAATAAATAGTATTAAAATTACTTCATTATGCTTCTTACAGTCCATAGTTTTTTTAGGAAATGCAGAGCACATGGCTCATACATGCTTCAATATCCTGATGGTTGCAATATACCCTACAGGTACGATGTTCCTAGAACTGTTAGACATAACGCAGACAATATTGAATTCGTACACCGCCTCCCCCGAAGAGGAAATGTGACATCACTCATTAGAGGTGTGGCTTGGAGAACAAAGCTCCATTGTCTCGGACGATATCTTGGCCAGTCTCTCACATCCTCTGCGGCATTCTTCTCCGTCCGAGCTGGAGAATTTCGCAACAGATAAATCCAAGACGATCGCTTTGGGAGATAGTTCATCTGGATCAATGGGGTCATTTGGCAGGTGGTGTACACCAATCTATGTTGTGCTTGTTAAGTCTTATTCCAATAATTTATTTTTAAAAATTAATGGTGAAAATATTGTCGATATGAATGTACTGTATCGATTTATAATGGCATACTAACAGCAATCAACGCTGACGGCACTGCTATATCACCAAACAAAGGCCTTACAAAACTTACATTACTTATAAAAGTTGAATGAGTGGTATCAACAATGTAAAATTAGACTGAACTACACAGCAATATTGTTAATTTCTGTGTTATTTCCTACCTAAAGATCTACCTGAGTATTAGTATATCTCTGACCGTGTGACATATATATGGTTGTTTACGCACCCAATAATGGCTTTTTCATTATACATATAAGTTTTCATTTTCTTACATACTAGTTTTGCTACTGGAATTTTCAATAGTTTGATGTGCTATTAACTCATAGCTATTATTTTATGTTTATCTTCATCGTTTTGTTCAGTATTACAATTATCGAACTTTTTTCCTGCATATGAATATTCTTTTTTGGCTTCCACGACCACTATTATTACAAAAGACTTTGTTTATTTCTTCTGGTTTAGACCGTGTAGATAAATTTCTCGCCAACGTTTCGTCAACCATGCTGATGACTTCCTCAGGGCTGAGATGAGAATGAGCCCTGCAATTTTTTTATGTACTTTTATTTTTGTAACTGTCTAACCAAACTCTCTGTATTTTACTAATGCAAAAATAAGAAAAACAAAATTAGACTGAACTGCGATAAGTCACAACACATCACTTTTACTCTTAGACGTCAAACGTACCTTCCCATTTATTTTAATAACTCACCCATCCCACAGACAGATAAAGTACAATACCTCCGACTAACATTTGATAGGAGAATGACACGGGGTCCTCAATAAAACGCCAATCACTGAAGTATAACTGAGCTTAATGTATTCTCTACTCAGCAAAAACTTCAAAGTAGAAGCCAACCCAGTTTGACATTTGCATTAAAAATTTACAGCATTGCTAAGCAGACTCACAGAAAACGACTACAAACTTTCCAATCGAAGATACTTAGGCTAACCACAATAGAACATTGGTTTGTTAATATTAAAACTCTTATTATATATTAGACGAACACACTACAAACGTTTCCAAGAAATACTACACGGACACCCAAATCCACTGACAGAACAAATGGTGACGAACCTCAGGCCTGAGAACACTAGGAGGAGACTAAATAGAAGGTGGATCAGGGATTTGTTATATTTGGAAGTCGAATCAAGCCAATGGAGTGGTACTGCTGGGTTCTCCATGCCTCTCGTATTATTTTGTCCATTTCTACTTTCAATCTGCCGAGTGTCAATTGTTTGCACTCGACAGGTGTGGATACAAATATAAAGAGAAAAAAAAATAATTCGACACCGACATACCTGCTCTCTAGCGGTTGATAACTCGATTTACTTTCGTGACGCTCCTCCACATACAAATTTAGCATATTTTCCTTTGGTTAAAGATATAGTCAAAAAGAATATACAACTTATAGTTGTGCCTATATATTTGCCAATCCTATACGATTATATGTAAAGACAATGACCATAATAAATACTTCGTAATTTACCATGCAGACCATGCGTGATATCATTTTAAAAATTTTTTAGTCATTCCGATATGATTAGGAGAGCGAATTTGTTCTGTGCACGACCAATCTATAATTCCTAAATTCGAGACCGAATTTGGTAGGCAAATGATTCATTTAGTTCTAAGCAACTGATCAAATGTGTGGAATCCAGAGACTATCCAAGGGGCCATTTTATTGTAACTTTACAGACTGCTGATTGATAATTCGATTTATAGATAGGTGTTGATAAATATAAACAGAGGAAAAAATATCGTATCTCTTGTCTATGGAGTCCTGAAGAAGACCTGCAAGGTGGAACGAGACGTAGGTTCAAATAAATAGTTTATTTAAGAAATTCTTTCGTTTGCCTCAACCTGGATCATTCTCTTTTCCATATATGTTTATATACATTGGCGTAACTAGAGTTGACTCATGGGGAAGGGGGTTAACCCCCACCAGTCAACCACTCCAACATATTACTCCCTTCAAAAAAGATATCTTGTAATATAGGTATAATATGTATTATACTATAAATCATGTAGCTTCAAATTAAATAAATAGATTATAGTTTTTTATAAATGTTATTTTGGAAATTATAAATGTTATTTTTGGAAGGGCAGTCAAGAAGTAGCTTTTAAATACAAGTAACCCTATTTTTTGGTTACAATAACTTACTACACTTAATTGCATAGGGAACTTTCTAGATCCATCCAGCCTTTAGTTCTAGATTCTAAGAGTTGTCTAAACTGTTCTCACATTGGGGATCTTATTGTTGCCGCTAGATGCCATTATTGCCGCTATAATAGTATAATGAATTGTAAATAAACAGTATTACGTTTTGGTTTCTCATTTTAGAATACTTTTTATTCATTAAAATAACTGTTTGCACTTTCTTCGTTTTTTTTTTTTTTTTTGCATTATTGACCCTTACTTCTGTGATCCCACAATAATAACTTTGTAAAAGTAAAATCCTTCAATGTTTCATTTTTTTTAAATTGTTACAGTTTTTTTTTTAATTGGTTCTAAGGAATGGGGAGGGGCTACATCCCCAATAGCCCCCACCTCCCCTCGTTACGCCAATGTATATACACGTATCTTACTAATATTATAAATGTGAAAGTTTGTATGTTTGTTTCTCTTTCACGCAAAAACAACTGAACGGATTTGGATGAAACTTTACAGTAATATAGGTTATACATCAGAATAACACATGGGCTATAGCAAGCGCGGATTTAGGGGGGCGCACTGGGGCAGGTGCCCCCCCCACAGTTTTATAGGAACTGTGGAGAATCCAGTATAGTACATAATTAAAGGAAAATAACATGATCATAGTTGTTAAAATATCAGAAAGAACAAGAGTGAAACTATTTGTTTTGATATACTACTAATCTTACTAATATTATAAATGTGAAAGTTTGTATGTTTGTCTCTCTTTCACGCAAAAACTACTGAACGGATTTGGATGAAACTTTACAGTAATATAGGTTATACATCGGAATAACACATGGGCTATAGCAAGCGCGGGTTTAGCGGGGCGCAGGGGGGCAGGTGCCCCCCCTCCCGACAGTTTTATAGGAACTGTGGAGAATCCATTATAGTACATAATTAAAGGAAAATAACATGATCATAGTTGTCAAAATATCAGAAAGAACAAGAGTGAAACTATTTGTTTTGATATACCTACTGCTAATCTTACTAATATTATAAATGTGAAAGTTTGTATGTTTGTCTCTCTTTCACGCAAAAACTACTGAACGGATTTGGATGAAACTTTACAGTAATACAGGTTATATATCGGAATAACACATGGGCTATAGCAAGCGCGGATTTAGGGGGGCGCACGGGGGCAGGTGCGCTCCCCTCCCGACAGTTTTATAGGAACTGTGGAGAATCCATTATAGTACATAATTAAAGGAAAATAACATGATCATAGTTGTCAAAATATCAGAAAGAACAAGAGTGAAACTATTTGTTTTGATATACTACTAATCTTACTAATATTATAAATGTGAAAGTTTGTATGTTTGTCTCTCTTTCACGCAAAAACTACTGAACGGATTTGGATGGAACTTTACAGTAATATAGGTTATACATCAGAATAACACATGGACTATAGCAAGCGCGGATTTAGGGGGCTCACGGGGGCACGTTCCGCTCCCCACCCCCGACAGTTTTATAGGTAATGTGGAGAATCCATTATATAAGGTCACCTGTGGTTTAGTGGTTAGCTTAATAAACTACTAAGCCCAAGATCGCGGGTTCGTAGCCCGGCAGGTGACCCTAACATTTTTTTAAGGGAGAAAAAAATCCTTAGTTACGCCGTCCTTCGGAAGGGACGTTAAACGGGGGTCCCGAGCCTGTACGATGTCAGGTACTCGTTAAAAATCCCTATCCTAATTAAACTTGGATAGGCAAAATTTAGAGCTCCCAATGTAGTATCGTCCGATTAGGCATAGCAGCAAAAAGTGACGTTAAATGAACAAACGAAACGAACAGAATCCAATGTAGTGGATAATTAAAGGCAAATCAGGAATTTAGCATCTTGAAATTTGCAGATAGGTCCTTGTATGATTTAAGAAAGAAGTTTGGATAATTCCACCCTTATTATAATAAGGATTCAAAGGTTGTATGGAATCCGTCAGTTTTGAAGTTAGTTGAAACGTTAGTGTTGAAAAGCACTGTCAAGAAACTTTATGCGGTAGTCCAAATTCTATGCGAGCGAAGCCGCGGGCATAAGCTAGTATATATATATATATATATATATATATATATATATATATATATATATATATATATATATATATATATATAAGAATAACTAATATTATCCAGTGATGGCAATCCATTCAATAATTGGTCATGGGGTGCAGTCAAAGATAATACAAAATAAGCAAAACTCATCAAATTTTTTATTTCATTAAAAAGTCCAAATTTTTTCATATCATTACCTGTAATTTCCATTGTTGTTATTATGTCTCACCAGTTTTACATAATGTATCTTACTCTTTACATTTTCTCATTAGTTATTTCATAATTCATCTTAATCTCTGCATTTCTTTAAATTATTATCAATTCTGTACATAAATTCTGTTACTCATACATAGTTATATTATAATATTGTCTTACTTTCTGTACTTCTTTACATTACTATAAATTCTCTATTATTTTAATTTATCTGTCACTATTTTAATTTTACTATATTCTGTAACCACTTTTATATTCGTTATCTTTAATTATCATATGTTCACTATTTCATCATATCTAGTCACTATTTTAATTTCCACATTACTTGTCACCATATTCTTGTTACTGCAACGTTTTTTATATGTTTTTTCTGTTTGTTTCTCTCTCTTAGCCCTGAAGATAGCCTACATTGTAGGCCGAAACGTCGGCACACAATAAATAAGTATACACTTATTAAGGTGTTTTTATTGACTGCACCCCCAACTATTTCTTCCTTACATATAAATTCTCTAATTCTTCCTTGGTACTGCAATGGTTTATATTAAGCCCAAGATTGCGGGCACCGGCAGGTAGCCCTTGGATTTTTTAAAGGGAGTATTCCTTGGTTTTTCTTTCTTTCGGAAGGGACGTTAAACGGTGGTCCCGAGCCTAATTAAACCTGGATAGGCCAAATCTAGAGCTCCCAATTTAGCATCGTCCGATTTGCCATCGCGGCATAAAGTGACGTTAAATGAATAAACAAATAAACAATGATTTATATAGTCATTTCCCTAAAAATGGCCTACATCGCAGACTGAAACTTTAAGGCACAATTAAAAAATAAGTTTTGCTTAGTTTGTGTTTTCTTCGACTGCACCCCCTGACCAATTCAATTCATCATTCGAATTATTCAGTCAACTACTTTCCACTCAAACTGTAATATTATCCAGGTTGTAATTTTAGAATTTGGAAAGACAATACGGGTAGGTGGTGGGAGCCATATTGGTTTCCTCCAAGAACAAAAGATAAGCTGAAAAGTGGAAGACAACTGATAACTCTCCTTTGTTTGACAAACAGAGCGGCTTCTCTTTGACCAACTTCCGGCTCTAAACACCGTTTCCGGCCCTACCTGCGCATCCGCAATATGCGCCTCTTCAGAAATAGGTGAGACCTCACATATTCATATTATGTACACTCTTCGGGAACCCCGGTTGTTTTTGGATATTTCACACTACGGCCCGAACCTCTTAGAGGCCGGGAAACGCACCTTATGGAAAAAACTATGTACTGAGTCATAAGCGATGATAAGTCTGTTTGCGGTATCGGAGACGACGGGCGGCGGATAGAAGATATTTGGGTCACGTGACTAATGCAGGACACTTTAAAGGTAGCGGAGCAAGGCGGTGCCATCGCAGACAATTGATGACTAACGCGATGATTGCAACTCCTCTTTTTGGGTCTTGACTTCTTGGAATAAATTGCGTTTCTCGCGAACCTTATAGCTTTTTCCTTTACTGTGGTATAGGGAGCGGGAGGGGCTCAGTGGTAGAGCGCTGAGTTGCCGTGTTGAAGGTCCTAGGTTCAGAATTCTTGTGAATCTAGTAAATTTCCGGGGCTCACCGAAACCTCTATAAAGTTGGTACCCAAAAAAGGGGGGAAATCTGGCGGTTGAGCATGATCTAGGACAAATCATCTCCTTGCTCAACCGTTGTCCGAGAAATGGGCTTCAATACCATGCAGTATTAATTTTTTTTTACTTTAGGTGCGTTATATAGATTTAAAAAAAAGTTTAAAGAAAAACGTAATATTTTTTCACTGCGTTGTTTGTATTGAAATCGCAGTCCTAAAAATTAAAAATTGGAATAGTATGTAGTTTGTTTTATTTTTTATATCGAAGCATTCCACTTTTTCCATTTAATTTTATTAATAGTGTCTTTTATAAATTTTCTGTAACGGCTTAAAGAAGTCAAGATCAATGGCTTTGTGATTTACTAATTATAAAAATTATTTATAGTTTTACAGATCGAGCACGAATAAAAAAAGTACTAAATAAAAATACAGCGCAGATATAATTTTACATCACTAAAAACTTCAAATTATAAATATAAATATAAATTTTCTTATTAATAAATAACAAATAAAATATTAATAAGAAAATATGGGATCATATTGTACTTTTATTCTTATATAATTAGTCGATTCATATATTAACAAATCCTTCACCAAAGGCATTCTAGAAAATTCCTTTTACAGCTGGAATCCGAAAATCGCGTGCAACCACAACTGAATTGCTATATCCGAAAACAGTAATTTCATTCTCCAATTACCTCATCATGCAATTTGCAGGAGAGAAAAAAAGCCTATTCCCAAAGTCCACACCGGAGGAACGACTTCCTGACCGCGGAGATTTGACAGGAGTTGAAGGAGATCGGGCCGGTAGGTGAAGGGATAAAAACACGGCAGTTGGAAACGATACTGACCCGGTGTTTAGTAGTGCGGCACATTAGTGAGCTTGCACCGGCACAAATAACAGACTACCACAAATGACATGAGCTTCATTGACAGATCACCCTCAGGTACCCCTCTTAGGATGTCAATCAGGTCTTCTCGGGTCGTAGCTGACAGGCAACGTTTTCATGCAGTCTTTGGGAAATAATTTAAGTCCTAACTATTAAATTATCAACTTGACAAAAAATAAATACAATGATAAGGTAACATATCAATCATAAGTATTTAAATAAAAATCTGATTAGGACATCTCTCACTGGCTCAAAGAATAATCCTGAATTACATTAAAATTGTAATTAATGTGTATTAAAATCATTATGATTACGAAATTTTTTTTATTAATTTAACGTCACTTTATGCTGATATGGCTAATCGGACGATGCTACAGTGGGAGCTATAAATGTTGCCTATCCAGGTTTAATTAGGATAGGGATCTTTAACGAGTCTCCCGATTTTATGAAGAGTTGAGGTGGTTGTATCCTTCCTATCGCCGTAAGTATTTCCTTGCATCCTTCCTCTATCAAGTTATCCAATCCCTGCTTCCATTATACATCTATGAGCTCCTCAAATTTTAATCCTCCATCCATTCCCGTGATACCCGTTCACACCCTTCCGATTTGTACATAGAGGCCCATCGAATCGCTACTTTTTACAGATCGTTCCTGATTAGGTCCTGTTCCCTGTGGAATGCTATCCCTTTTTCCATTCGCTGTTCCAAGACCCTTCCTACCTTCAAATCCCGCTTATTTGATTACTTCCTATCCCTCCAGTTCCCCGAACGGCATACATAAAATTATCAACAGAATAATATTTATATTGTTTATTCATTTTTTTTTTGTGTGAAAAGTTCTTTTTAGTAATTATTTTAATTTTATTTAGGTTCTATTTCATTATCATAAGAAGTTATTTTTTTATTTATTTATTATTATTTAATCAGCTTTATAGATTGACTTACCTGCTTGTTTTTTATTTCTTTGTACTCTAAGGCTCTAAAGCCCACAATAATGTACAATTATGTTATTCTAAAGGGACTTGTCCCAGAATAAATAAAGAATTTATTATTATTATTATTATGTCGTACAGGCTCGGAACCTCTATTTTACATTCCTCCTGAAGGACGGTAAAACCAAGGATTTTTTATTCTCTTTTCAAACTGGGCTGCTAACTCGCGATCTTGGCCATTGTATGTTGTCATGCTAACCACTATACCGTATATCACCACCTCATTACGAAATTAGCCTTTATTATTGCTAAGCAATAAGATAATACAGCAAAATATATATTAAAAAGATAGGAATGATTGGTGACACATCTATTCTTTAACATCCTTCACAATTTGGGGGAAATTTAGAGTTTCCATGGATCACTATTGGTTTATTGACTAGATCTGAAATCACTAATGTAACACTTAAAACATTGAAGGGTCTTAGCGTTCATTACTTGTTTAGGATTGTAACGGTTTTGAGATCATGCTCAACAAACAAGTTTTTCTCAATTTTTTTGTTTCTAGGTGAGCCCCAGGAGTGTCACCGGACTCCTAACAGATTCAATCTCTGGTTTATAATGTACTATAAATATATAATTTATCTACCAAAGTTGGTCCCAAACTGGGGACTGAAGATTGGTTTAAGCTCTAAACTCTTCTAATATAAATGGATTATACATGTTTAAAATAGGAACAAATATGGTTAGCATAGCCAATTACAACTTGTCTCTTTTATTGAATATCTTTTTATATAAAGCACCGCTGAAAAAGTATTTAAGTTGAATTTTCTCTGAAATAAGTTTCTTGTGCTTAGTGAAGCGCAATCGTGTTATTTTCGTTGTCAATTGGGGATGTTAGGCTTTGAAAAGAGTTATTGCTATTACTATGCACAACTCTATTTCAAGCCAAGAACTACGAGAATGAGACGTTTCTGCTTCTCTCAATACTGTTAACTCTCACTAGGCAAAATTTCACTTTACCACTTATTCACGTGAGGCTGTAAATTAGTGGTTTCTAACCTTTTTTATACCAAGCCTCCCCCTGTTCAAAAAAAAGCCTTCCATTTCCCCCACTCCATGTTCTTATAAAATTTCTCCTACGTCCCCCTTGAACAATAAATTGTATGGGCATATGAAAAAACACACAATAAATATAACAAAGAGAACAAAACATTTGGTTTTACTTTGACAAGATACATTATAAGTTTCTATTTAAAGTAAAGAAGTATCCACTGGTAAGAGAAAAATAACTAAAATTAAGTCAGAATTTTTCATTTTCATATGGTCTCACGCCCCCCTCGACTTAGACTCACGTGGTTGGGAACCACTGCTGTAGATAAATATATATATTATGTAAGAGTTATCAAATTTTTACTGAATGAAATTAATAGTTCCTGTGACGGATGAATATTTATTTAGAACCATCGAAAGTTATACATCGATTTTACCTACACATCGAGAACTGTGAACATCTGTTCGACTTTTCGCAACCTCCGCTAATCTCTTTAGGCTTAGAAGCCTCCAGATTTACTTTCTCTTCCAGAAACGGATGACTCATTCAGATTTATGTACTGGAGGCAGTGGCCCTGTGGGAACTAGTTGCTCCCCGTTACCAAACGATCATCGCCTGAAGGGATCAACCTTCGGCGTCGGGAATCCGAGTGGCGAAACGCATTAAGGCCGGAGATGGAAATAGATATTGCTATTTATAGGAGCTGATTGTACCCTTCTCGCGAATCAGATCCTCTGACTCAGGTGTCTTCCGGGAGGCAGGAAGCGAAGAGGTACGAAGGAAGAGGATGGGGTGTGAGTCAGGGAAGAAGGCGGTCATAAAGGACATCGCTGCGCTATCGCTGGTGGCCATCTTGTCCGGAAGGTAATAAATTTGCTTCCAGTCTTCTCATTTTATGTCGTTTTGCGGAATAGGCGAATAAGGGGATGTCTATTTCAAGTATTTCCAGCTCAGGATGGATATACTTTAATAATTCGACAATTAATTTACACTAAAAGACTAGCATTGGAATAATTTAGAATCGGCAGAATATAACTAAGTATCTTCAGCTCCTTTAAATAAGTTGTTAAGTCGAATTTCATTAAGAGAGAGTTGACTGTATTAGCGGAAGCGGAATCGTGTTATTCTCGTAATCTTTAATAACCCCAAATCAAGACAATGCCTTACTTAACCCCCCCTTATTCACTACGCGAATAACACTATTCCGCGTCCTAAAGTACAAGAACCTCGTGTGGAAGAAAATTCGACTTGACCACTTGTTCACCGGGGCTGAATTTAGATATAACTTTATATTATTTGTTTGCGTCAAATGTACAAGCCAATAGTCTATTTGGGAGTAATGTACCCAATGCCTGATTTTTTTAATGGATTAATATTAGAGATATATTTAATTAGGCCTTCGAAAATAAAATACTAAATAACCTAAATTTAATTTATTATTATTATTATAAATTTAACTAATATTATTAATAAAAAAAAGTTTCCGAACTAGCATTCTGCCTTTAACTTTTTTTTTCTTTTTTCGGAGTAACCAATTTCCCTTGTATTTGAAGTACGTAATTGCTATATTTAAATATTATTATATCATACGAAACTGTCCTGAGAATACGTATAGTAAAAACAAAATCTACAAGAGGTGTATCTGTGTTATAGTAGTTAGTATGACAGCCTACTATGCCAAAGATGGCGAATTCACATCCTGGCGGTTGGGTCTAGGTTTTTTTTAAAGAGAATTAAAATCTTTGGTCATTCCCCCGAACCTGTACGGTGTCCTGTACTCGTTGAAGAGCCTTATCCTAACTATACCTGGATGGGTAAACTTTTAGAGCTCCAGCTGTAGCATTGTCCATTTAGCCATTGTTGCAAAAACTGGTGTTAATGAATAAACAAACTATTTTTCAATGTAGCAGTGAAGAAGAAAAAATGTTTAACTACCGATCATATAGAATTTTAAATTCCTTACGGAACTCATTAAATATTTGTATAATTTTTTTTTGTCATATCAGTGATTTTAATATTTCATGGCATCTGTTGCGATTTAATCTAAAGAAAAAAAAAACTATTGGCTATTTTAAGCCACCGGTTGGGCAAAGGTGATTTGATGATCACGCTCAACCCACCGGTTTTCCTCAATCAAAGGTGTGCATTTATTAGATCTGCAGGTGAGTCTGTTGTACTCAATGTTGAGCAGCTGCGTAACGGAATAAATCTCAGGCCAAGGATGTATTCAAACTAATAAAGTTTAGTACATTGCGCAGGGCTGGAATGACAAGCGTCGAAGAGTCCAGAAGAATAATTGAAGGAAAGGTACAGCGTAGAAGAAGATTAGGGCGACCAAGGTGGCTGTATGGGATCAGTTAAGACTTCAGGAGCCTATTAGTTATTGGGAATTGGAAGTCTGCTGCACTAAACAGGTAGGACTGGCGGGAGAAGAAGGAGAAGAAGAAGAGAATAAATGCTTTATCCCCCACAGCAGATTTCGAACTTGGGACGTAGTACTCAAGAGATTTGTAACTCAGCATCTTGCGTACTGAGTTACACCGCATCCTCTCTTTTACTTTTAGGTTCCATAATGACATAGAAAAGGCTTCCTAATTTGGATACTATATAAGAACTCTAACCCTATAACAGAAACATTTGACACCTTATAGTCAATGATAGAACATCTCTTCCTTATTGTCGAACGATCATTAATGAGATTGTGTGATATACCTATACCGTTGGTGAGACCGAATCAGTTTATTGGTCACCTGAGGAGACGAGGGCAGTCGTATCGAGGCCTTTACGGCCGGCGCACAGCCGAGCAATGAAAATTTCATGGGACCATCCATGTCATTATGTTAATGAGCTTGAGGAATGGTTCGGTGTAGGCGAGCCATCACCACTTCCGGCAATGGCGTCTCTTAGGCTTCCTCGATGTCAGGGGTCATCCGGAGGAGTAGGTGTTTCAGAATGTTCCTCGACGACTGGGGGGAACAGTGGATATGATCCAGTGAATGGCCGATTGCCAAGTCTTTCAAATTTGTCTGCTGAAGAATTCTAACGGCTGTTTTGTAGAGCTAATTTCAATATTGTTGTTCCTCGCTCCGAAGATGATATCTAAATAAATTATCTCGTAACTCAGACAAGCGACCCGGCTTAGCAAGAGTAGTAGAGCGTATTATGCATACATCTTTTGTCTATGTGTTTTTAAGCTATCCTTAAAAGATTGGTATGTTCTATCGCGGACTTTTTTGTAGATCTATAAAAGAGGAATATTCCACCATGCATTGTTTTGTTATATCTCAAAGGGATTAGGCAGTCTTCGATGAAAGCTCCCAGGCGTCTTGACTATTTCCAATACATCCAACAACTTTTATATATTTCAACCAATTTACACAAAATTGACAGATTATATACACCTTCCTTATGGATCAGTCCATCTACTGTTGAAAACCGCATGAAAATCCGTGCAGTAGTTTTTGAGCTTATCGCGGAGACGCGACGGAGGACTTTGTTTTAACTTAGATGTTCTACGTTCTATTTTATCCGTAATTTCATAACACAAAGACGTAAATTGAAATATACAAATGTAAAATTTCAATTTCAATGAATAAAAATAATTAGGATTCAGTATCAGAATAATCTAGGATCCTCTAGGACTCTTCTGGGGCTCACGCAATCTCTATAATTTTGGTACCCAAAATAAGGGGGAAACATTTGGTGTTTGAACGTGATCTAGGACAAATAACCTACCTGCACAACCGTTGTCTTTGAATGGTACGCTTCCATGTACTGAACCCCAGACCGTTCATGAGTTGTAGTTATTATCAATGTTCAGGCATTAGATCAATGGATACCGCTAATACACATAACAATACACAATTACTACATAATGTAATATATCAATAGATAACATTTATTTAAGATGGAGTAAATTAACGGGAAGCCTTCAATCTCGCAGACGAAACCCGCATATTTTGTGCAGTGTTCCTCCTAAATTGAAAAGGCGGAGAGATGGTTTGGAGTAAAACCATCAGTGTGCAGAGCGCTAAGTTGCTGTAATAAAGGCTCAGGGTTCAAATCCGGCTGTGACAGATTATTTAATTAGCAAATATTTTTTAAAGTTTTATTCTTTCTTTCTACATCGTTTGTTTCTTGTGTTTCTATCTTAATTCTGATTTTTATTGTAGTTTAATTTTTTAAATACTAGTAATCATTATGATATAGCTTTTTACTGGACTAGTAATTGATATTTAACTAAGAAGTAAAAAAACCATTCTCCAGTCATAATATTTTATTTTCTCACTTTCCACAAGACGTTTCGACCCCTTGGGTCATTATCAATTCTTTCATATGGCATAAACAAAATAACTTAATTAGAAATAAAGAAAATAGTGGCATAACAATAGATATAGACAAGGACTCTTATAATGAATCTGATAAAAATGTAAAAACAAAGCCAGAGAAGTGAAATAATATCAACCATCAAACCATCCCAATCAAAATTAACTAATTTTTTCAATATAGTGGATATTAATAAAAAAGACCCTCAAACAAATAAATGCACAACTCAAATAGTCGCAGAATCACACAATCAATTAATCAAACAGAATGAAATAAAATATAGAAGTGTAACTTATATCAAAGGCTTGTCAGAAAAAATAGAACCTACCTTAAAAAATTTTGACATACCAGAAATTAAAATAGCACACAGATATACAAACCCAATCAAAACAATAATACATAGTAAAAAAGATAAAATACCACTATTAGAAAATAAAAATATAGTGTATAACCTAACCTGTAATAATTGTAAAAAACAATATATAGGACATACAAGCACACATTTAAAACACAGAATTTATCATCACAAAAGTAATTTAAGACCAAATGCCAAAACAAGCACTGCACTATCTACACATTGTAATAAGGAACTACCTACATTCAACTTTGAAAAGCCAATAATTTTGCACAGAGAGAAAGACAAAATAAAAAGACAATACTTAGAAGCCATATATATAAACGAAAATATAGATAGTGTAGTTAATGATAGAAAAGAGTCTGGAGAGGTCAGTAAATTGTATTCCTCTATTTTATTAAAATTAAAGAAGAAATAAACAAAGAATAGCCTACACTATAGATAACCATAACATAACCGGTCACACATAACTTCACATATTATTTCTATCATATTCATATTATTTCTAATACTCCCAAAAAAACAAAACAAAAATTAAACATAAAATATTAAATAATAGAAATTAAATAAACTCCTATAGATTTACAATTTTTAATTTTCTTCAAGGCAATATCAAGGTGTTTTTAAGAATAGGGGAAGTCCAAAGTATAAGGCAGAGTTTTGAAAAATGACCTTGGAGAAGATATATCTCAAAAAAAAATTTTTTTATTATTGACGTCCATAAGAGGTATCTATCTATACTTAAATTTCGTTTTTTTAGGACAATTTTTAATGTTTTTAATTTAATTGTTAATAATTTATGTTGTCGTTAATGTTAGTAAATTTATAAGGTGAATTGCAGAAAAGTGGTATAAATCAGGAGAGACAATGAAAGAATTGATAATGACCCAAGGGGTCGAAACGTCTTGTGGAAAGTGAGAAAATAAAATATTATGACCGGAAAATGGTGGTTTTACCTCTTAGTTAAATACTAGTAATCATTATTATGTCAATACGTAATATTGTATTGTTCTGTACAAAGTAACCCCATCTAATGTCCATTGTAATTTAACCTTTGAAGACATATTGGACAGTCTATGCGTGTTTTGATTATTACACATTTTGCAAATCAAAGAAGAATATTCATAAACATGTCACGGCCAAGGTGAGCGTTCTAGGAAACCAAAATATTCTCTCTTGATTTTTTATTGTTATAAATAAATGTGTTTTATATGATACAATGACTATACATTGTTTTAAAAATGAAGTGGAGAAACTCAGTGTGCAGAGCGCCTTTGTCAAATAGATGTAATCTGTTAGGTAACTAATTAGCCCTGTTGTATCTGCAAACCCTTCTGGGGCTCACTCAGCCTCAATAAAGTGGGAATCCTTAGTTGAGGAAAACCTGGAGGTTGAGTGTGATTTCGTCCAAATTACTTCGCTACAAAACTCATGGTCTAGAAATAGTACAGTCCTCGTGGACTCTTAATGGGTTGTTATGTGACAGATATTTAAAAAAATTAAATTTAGATTATTAAAAATCCTGCCCATCAAAGAAGAATATTAATCAATAATAATAAAGTAAATAAAGAATAAAGTAAATTTTTAGTTAATTAAACTACTCTGGTTGTCACAATGTTTAAAAAATGTCCAATGTAGAGTCCAGAGTGTCCAGAAAAATGTCCAGAGTGCTTAAGTTGAGATTCAGATGATTTGGAGACCCTTCGGGGGCTCATCCAGCCTCTATCAAGTGGATACTCTTATTTGAGGGGAAAATCTGGAAATAGTACAGTATCTCTATTTTCTGGAACCAAGCCATAATGATTTGTAGTGTTACTAATATTTTTTTAATATAAATTATTTTATATCATTAGCCGTATGGATTCTTGGTGTGGTTTTTTTATTTTTCAATTTTTATTTAATCTTTGTGATAAATGATAATTTATTTTTTTAAATCATGCACAACAGTTCATATTATTCTTCCTAAAAACGCAGTGTAAACAATAAATAAATAAAAACAGTTAGAACAGAGATATAAGAACTAAGAATATTTTCAAAGCTACTATGGAATAGAAGATACCGGATAATAGATTATTATTGTCAAGTTAGTTGGTAATAAATTTTCTATTACAATTTAACAAGCGGAACCTATGCAGAAGCACATAGCTATATATTTTTTTTTATTACATCGATCGTACTATCTTCGTGATTCGACTATCATAACAATAAATCGATTCCAGTTTTATCGTTCAGGAAGAAATTATTTATTCAAAAATGCCTGAAGGAAAATATTCATCACTATCGCGAAACAACCATCAGTAGCTTTCTGTTTACTGTTTCTGTTATAAAAGTCACTATGTCCTTTTAGAGTACATCTTTTATTTATATAGTTTTATTATGTTTTTTCTGTTTTATGATTTTCATGACCATTATTCAGTCAATAGGATCAGGGAATATACCCATCGAAGTGTTTAAGGCAGGACCAACTGATCTTATGAAAACTATGGCTGACCTCTTTTCGGAGTGTATGAGAAAAGATATACATACATAAGAAAGAAAGCAAAAAGGATCCTACAAATTATCGGGGGATAACCGTTACAAGCAGTCTAAGCCGTCTATACGGTCGTGTATGAAAAAATATTTTGGAGGATGATTTAAAAGAGAAAATTCCTGAGGAGCAAGCAGGATTCAGATCGGGCCGGTCCTGTATAGATCATATTTTCACTATTTCCCAGTTACTGGAAAAACAGTTAGCCTACAACCAAGAGGTACATTTAGCCTTTATGGACTGGCAGAAAGCATATGACACAGTAACCCTAATTAAACTTTGGGCATTAAATAGGACAGGTATCAGTGAGGGTCTGACAAAGGCAAATAAGAGCCTTTTTTTGGTGCAAAAGCGAGAGTAAAAATAGGAAATAGTGTATCCCCGTCGTTTCCCATCACTAAAGGGTTCAAACAAGATTGCCTATCACCAACGCTATTTAACCTGTTCGTTGAACAATCACTCAAGAGGTTGGAAGAAAAAATGCAGGTACATGGGAGTGAAGATTGGGGATGAATATTTATTCACCTTGCAATTTGCAGATGACCAGATAGTCATAGCATCAGAAGAATGGTACCTGCAATATATGCTTATGAAGCTCCTAGAGGAGTACTCTAAATGGGGACTGGGCATAAATCAGCACGTCATTGTCGATTGAAGATTGGACTTTAGAGATTATTTATTTATCAATGTATCACCTATAATACAGTTAAAAGACTGTGCAACAGGTGGCCCTGCAGAGCTCACAGGGTCCATCCATGGCTAAACAGTTGGTTTTGAACCCTGGAACTTCAGTACAGCAACAATTATTATCTTAATGTTTGAGAGGAAATTATTATCTTAGCTAAAATTAATTAGATACAATAATATTAATTAAATAAAAATCTTATATATTATCACTGGTAAATAATTGTTGATTTAAATTAGAAAATGTGTTTCTTAAAAATAATTGACGCTTACAAGATTTTTTTTTTTAGAATAAGTTATTGATATTTACAACTGTAATTATATTACATCAACTAAATCTGCTGTATGAACAAAGGACATGGAAAAAAAACTTATGGAGAAACAACCCATTGATAGCACTCCAATAAAGTTTTATAGTAGAAGGTCTCGAGGCCATCTTCTTTTCAGATGCCTCGGAGGGTTATCAGGAATTGTATGGGAAGCAAGTTGAGAGACTAGCGGATTCAAGTGTGTATGGAGCTTTTCATAGAAGGATAGGTATCTAGTTTGGGCCAAATCAGCAACATATGGGATATTAAGATCATGATGGATGATTTTGTTTTGGAGCATTGAGGATTTTACGAAGGATTTTGGATTGTAAGGATTGGATACGAGATGAATTGGATGGTTTAGTAGAAATTCAGCTTTGGGACTCAATTCCGTATGTCCAAATAGATTTGACAACTGTCATGTAAATGAGTCTTTTGTTATTAATTGGGAGCTTTGAACGTTTGTCCATTAAATGTTGAAGTAGGCGAAATCGTCGAGCAGTTTCTTGTCTTTTCAGTCATGTATGAACAAGAAATTTTAAAACTATAAAAGTTTACAAGTTTTTTTATACCTTCTTTGGACACTAATATAAGAATCTAATTTATATTAGATTAGTGTATTTTTGTAAATGTTAAATTAAAAAAAAAATTGGTGAAAAACTATACTCTGACACAAATAAGTAAAATTATTGTTATATGTATTTTTACATACGTATGCCATTCTTGCTGACTCCAAAAAATATTAGTAATCAATGATACACTATGTAATAAAAATAAGTAAATTAAATACTAATTAAATAAATTAATAAATAATATTGGCATTAAAAATTGACTTCTTTTATATTTATCTGCAGTTTAGTCAAGCAATTTTGTCTAAGAAGACTCTTTGCTGCGTTAATATTTCTCGGTTTTAGCCTGATTCTGAACCTGAAGTTTCGGGAGCACATGGTGTTGCTTGATTAGCTAAAGGATGGTCCAACCACTAATGCGCAAGTAAGTCAAACAATTCTTTACGTTCCATACTCATTAAATCTTTTTAATGAGAACATGGAGAGAAGTCAGAGAGTGCACGATATTTCATTGTATGAGGGAACAGAAAATAAAAAATTGCTCAAGGAAATGGATTGGAATTCGCTACAAGAAAGAAATTTATGTTTGTCTTGTTCGTTTCCAAATAAGTCGAGCTATATGATATCTCTGGTTCCTGTATGTTTGGGTTTTGAAGTAAAAGTTTTTTCATTTTTCTTCTTGTTGACGCTTTTTTCGGGCACTTCATGAACCGAAATTCATTTAGACGATTTTACAGTCTAGTTTATTCATTTATTTTTCACACAAATAATAAAGGAAAAAAAAATCCCGAGCAGTGAGGAATACCAGCCAGTCCCAGATACGATATTTAGGGAAAGCATTGTTGAAAAAACGTGCCGAGAATCGGACCCGCATAGCGATGAGCTTGAAACGAGTCCGTATTGATGCCTAATGACCGACTCTTTGAAGTGGAAAAAGTGACAAAAATAATGTTCGTCTTGAGGCTTCTCGTATTCGAAATGCCATAATTATCCGTTGGTCCAAGACTACTCTAATAATGGCCATGCAACTATATTATTATATTAAATATTATTTTTTATAGGTAAATAAAGATTGGGCATAATATTGTTTATAGGTTGCCTGAACCATTGCAAAAGCAGAGTCCTGCATTTTCAGAAGTTTGAGAATATTATTTATTTCTTAAAAAATCGTTTATTTTTAAAGTAAATTTGATGAGTATTATTTCATAATAGAATTTAAAAGGTGTGTAGTGTTAAATACACCACTCTTTGCTATGTGCCAAGTTTAAAAACATAACCTTTGCCCATATTTTAAGTTAATTCAAATGCAGCTCCTAAAATATCTCAATAGATGAAAAAATGGACTTAGTTTTGTTTTCTTTAAAAAATTTTCCTAATATTAAACTGTTTATGTTTGTTAGACATTTGACTTTTAAATGTGTAAACACTCATGAATCGTCTCACAGACTGGTATTTTGACCTAAAACCTGGCCAAAATATATTGGCACTTTTTACTTGTCAAAAGGGTTTCAAATTACTAAAAACGTATTTCGGAAGACGACAAAGTGAAGGTTAATCAATTTTACGGAAAAACGAAGTTTTTGCAACATTATTATATATTTATATGATAATCTTATCAAGACTGTTCTTATCAAGAAAACCAGCTTCTGTGCACGGATTATTACACGCAAGCTATTTTCTTTTATAATTACTTTCAACACCTAAATAGTTTTTTGAACGTTTTCTATTTTCTCGCGGGGACAGTTTGCTATATCCACTACGTTTTCTACTAAATCTCTAAGTTTTCCGTCAAGCCGTCGTTGTGAGCTTCCTCTAACTATCTCGTGCAGCTGTTTTCTAGTCATAGACATGACGGAATGACCAATATCTAGAACAATATAAACAGATGTTATTTAAAATCGCAACGAAGGGTGTGTTTTAGAGGGTTTTTATTTCTCTGATGTGACTTGTGACTCTTTTTGATAGCTAAAGTTATAGTAGACAAACTAAAGTATTATAACATGTAGGTCTGATGCTGTTGCGGGGAGTTGCATAAATTCAAATACAAATGTTTGCGAAAAGACATGAAAAAAGCCAAATATTTTTAGGTAGATATTTATACTACTAGATATGTCTAAATAAAATTTTAAATACAAATCAATTGATATGCAAAATATTTTAAATACCTTGATCGATCATATCCATTTCAATTTTTTTAGCTAAAATGATTTTTATCATAAGAAACACAAAGCGAAAATACGGTTTTTGTGTAATGTCGCGAACAAAGACCTGCATTAACAGCGAGTGCTAGGTTCCGACTGGTGGTGTGGCGGAATTGGAATGTTAATCCAGGTAACGGGTTCGAGAAAAGATGGTCATGTTATCTACCTGCTTTAGGCCACAATTTTAACATTTTGCTACTTGGAAATAATTCAGTCTTTGCTTGATTGAATCACATAAAGCGTGATTTGTTTTACGAGTCCATACCCGGCCGGAACAGAGCCCAAACGGCCAAATATCAACAATGTCTGGGGCGAATACACTATAAGTGAGAGCACTGTTCAACGATAATTCCAGAGACAAAGAAGGCCATGGAAGAGGTTCTGCCCTTGATGGCGATTGGAAGAAAATCCCAGAGAACTGTTTGAGAACTGTCAGCAGGGAAATTTGAAGTCAGCAGATCAACCGTCAATTACCACCTCGGTTGGGAAAAAGCTTAAAAATTGGCAGAACTTCTTCCACTGTCATCTTTATGCTAAACAACATTATACGAAAATCACGCTATGAAATCTTAGTAAAGAGTTATTTCCAAGTAGCGAAATGGAACAGAGGTAAACAAACATGGACAGTTGTCTATTTGGAGAGGAGTTATAATGGAAATATAAAATACTCCATTATTTTCCGGACAATCCAATACTATAAAAAATAACAGCTAATTGGATTTTCGAATTTTGTATTTGCTACAATTTTTTTTTGTTAAATGTTTCTCCTTTCATCAAAAACATTTAATTTTTTTTTACATTTGTGGTTTTATACTTTGTGATTTAATCCTGCTGTTGAATATTAGCATATTATATTTATTTATTTATATTTTTTCCGAAGGACGATATTTATTTTCCTAAAAGTGCCGACATGGAAGACCCTCCAGAGCACCATCGCCTCAAGTGGTGGCCCCATAAATCGCTTGCCACTTGATCCGAAGCAACACAAGCCCTGACAAGCGGCTACAGCCCTTTGAGCTAGCAAACACAGGCTCCTATCTCAGCGCGGGCCTTTCATCTCGTATCTTCTGGCTTCACCTATATCCTAGGGTCGAGTACCTCCAAGGGTCCTCACTGAAGGAAATATGGTCAGGGGTATCGTCTGGGGTCTTCTAGGCGAAGGTGGGTATGTGCGTCTAGGAGAATATCCACTCAAAATGAGTCAAGAGGACTAGTTAATGTAAACATTTATGTATAAAGATATCTTCTGGTAAAACTTCCTCAGAATATAAATATGGATACATATCGAACTTCGTTACAGTAATAACACATTTAAAAATTATCCATATATTACACATCGTCAATTCAATTGAAAATCGTAGAAAGTGAAGAACACAACTTTCCATGAGAGTGAAAAATATGTTTCCAGCAATAATAGTGAGTGGCTCAGTGGTAGAGTTGCCTTGTAGAAGATCATAAGAGAAATTGCGTTCGCTGGCAGATTTTTATTTAATCAGTTAGTGGCTGGAGACGGATTCTAAAGGATCTAGGACCCTTCTAGGACTCGCACAGCCTCTTTAAAGTGAGTATCCAAAATAGGGGCGAAAATCTGGCGGTTGAAAGTGATCTGGGACAAATACGCTCCCTGCACAACCGTTGTCCAAGAAACATTACAGTCTTTACCACGTACTGAATCCCAGACTATTCATGAGTTGTAGTGGTTTTAATTAATTTTTTTTAATGTTTTAATAAAATGTTTTATTAGATTTATATGGTAATCATGGTAGTTTCGATACAGGTGCAAAGGTAACATAAAAGAATAGTGAATTAAAAAATATTATATATTATTTAGGTACTCGAACTGAAAAGATACACTTACGATAAGATAGGATGTCTTCTAATAGTGGACCCGTAGATGGTATAGCAAGAAAGAGCTTTATTCACCTTGTCAGGCCTTTAAGTGTGTCCTAGGCCCTTACAAAGTGTGTCCTAGGGCCCTACACACTTACAGGTAGGTCTCATTCAACTAAAAAAAACTATGAGGACTATCGGGTCCCTCAGGTGAGAAACAAATCTGCCCAGATAAGAAGCCACCTTCCTTTTTATGGCTCAATGGAAGGATGGAAAAAAAAGTTACTTCTCTGTTAACTAATTAGTAGCTAGCTTTACAAAAAAAGGGGTGAAATCGATTCTTGGAAAATTTTCTATGTGCGTTTTCTATAAATGTAAATGTTTCTATATTAATACAACAAATATAAATATATTTGAAAATGTATATTTCTATAAGTATATGCGTTTTTCGTGAGGCTCAACCAGCCTCCATACAATGGATTGTATCTGCAAGGCCTGTGAATAGGTAAGTGGTCAACCCTTAAAGTTCGGGCACTTACCACAACCATGGTTGTGGATTGAATACTTTTTGCTCGTGCCAGCTCTATTGCTTCACTAAAAATTCACGGAGCGAATAAACGTGATTATCAATTATCAATAATTTATTAAAATGAGTAAAATGTATATTGTTACAACATGCAAATAATAAGAAAGATGACGAGTGTCTTCATAGCTACTACAGAAAACGTATCAATAATCGCTACCATAAAATTGATTAAATATGCCAGCATATTTTAGTCAATTTCAAATCTTTAATATTTTGATTTACTTTTGATTTTAACCTTATACAAGACTGAGAAGACAAGAAACTGCTCGACGTTTTCGACTACTTCAATATTTACTGGACAAACGTTCTAAGCTCCCAATTAATTACAAAAAACTCATTTACATGACAGTTATCAAACCTATTTGGACATACGGAGTTGAGCTTGGGGGCTCTACTAAACCATCCAATTCATCTCGTATCCAATCCTTACATTCCAAAATCCTCAATGCTATGTCACAAACAAACTCATCCATCATGATCTTAATATTCCATTTGTTGCTGATTTGGCCCAAACTAGATACCTCTCCTTGCATGACAAGCTCCATACACACTTGAATCCGCTAATCTCTCAACTTGCTTCCCATACTATTCCTGATAACCCTCCGAGGCGTCTGAAAAGAAGATGGCCTCGAGACCTTCTACTATAGAACTTTATTGGAGTGCTACCGATGGGTAGTTTCTCCACAAGTGTTTTTTTGTTTTCATGTTATTTGTTGATATCAGCAAATTCACTTGATGTAATATTATTACAGTTGTAAATATCATGAAAATAACACTATTCCGATTTCCTAGGTACAAAAAAATCATTTTGTAATATATGCAATAACTCTATTTCAAGACAAATCCATGATTCAGGCAGTCAATTGATAGTTGGATTTGGTTGATGACCTAGGGATATTGTGTATACTTGCAGAGATTTCATAACCCCTGAGTTATGAAATATCTACCTTGCTGTCAGCAATGTAACTTCCTTGAGCACCCCTCTTCTTTTAAATGTATATATGTAGTAATTAGTTTGTATTTTTGTTTAAGTTAGAGAGTTGTGACTAAGTTAGATGTAGTCCAAAGTCAATAAGCTATAATGAAAGTCCATGTCAATAAGTCACCTAGTTAATTCATAGCAATGTCTCTTGTATATCCACATTATGGCTAAATAACTCAATAAATCTATATATTTTATAGAAGTCGTCAACTGTTTGTTAACTAGGCCCTTGTTGAATACGAAAAAACACGATTCCTCTTCCATAAGTACAAGAAAATGGAATGGAAAATGGAAAATGGACCATTTAATGAATATTTGTTTAGGCTTAAAATAATAAGCAGCACGAAATGTACTTGTGATGCGGAAATGCTCCAATCTCCTGGACACATTGGTGTATGATTGCTCTTTGAGGTTCCCTCAAGATCGGCATTGATCAAAGAAATTGTGACGAGTGGAGACATCTGGCCTGCAGACTATAACACATTAATTTCTACAAAAATACTTTATAGGATTTGTAAAGTGTTTGTGTAGTTACGAGTTGTAGGATTATTAGGTATATAAAGTATCACTGTATGAAATGATTGTTAAACATTGTGTAAACTTTTGTATATGCTTATTTTATTGAAAAATTTATGTACATATTAATGCACGTAATACCATGTGGGGGGTGCAAGAAATAATAAAAAAAAAAAGCACAAGAAACTCATTTAGGAGGTAATTCGACTTAAACTCTTATTCTGCAAGGCTGTAGACATATATTCAGTAATTAAATAAAAAAATTAAATTATTATATTTTGAAATCGAAAGAGAGAAGCGGAATGGTATCATTCTCCTAGTTGTTGACTTGAAATGACGTTGTAATAAAAATAATTCCTCCTTTTCAAGCAAATTACATGATTTAGGCCCTTCCTTAATCAGTACGAAAATTACACGATCCCGCTTCCAGAAGTACAAGAACCTCATTTTGGAGAAAATTTGACTGATTCACAGAGGCTCTGGATATACGTAAGTCCTGGAGTGTAGCTTGGACTCCAGCCCTTGAAGTCGAAGGCAAAAATAAATAAGAGAGGAGAAGATGGATAAAAAATTCGAATGAAAATATGAGTCCTTTGGTTTGTTGAAGTATGTAAAGGATAGAGGCAGCTACACTAAGGCAGCCCCAGGCTGCGGACTGGTGGGCGTTCGTCATTAACAATGCTTCTTTCCCACGACGGGCACTATCTCTCTCCTCTCTCTCCCTCCCTCTCACTCTCTCTCTCTCTCACTCCCTCATCCCTCTTGAAATCCCTCCCTCCTGAAATCCCTCCCTCATCTTATCTGCTCGCTCATTACTCCTTCACCCGGCGTTGTCTATGTCAATCTCTATTGTCAATGGTGTCTCTCTAGTTCGTCCTTTTTTGCCAAATCACTCCTCCCATCATTTTTCATCCCATCGACGCCTTGTGTCACCTCGAGGATCGGAGTAATGTCCCCTCATTATCTTAAGGTTTCTGTCCTAATGAATTGTAGTGAAATAAAACGAGAGCTCAGTCTCTCTTTTTAGTCGTATCGGCTCGCTTGAGTCTTTGTGTGCATTTTTATTCATGGTAAAAATTATTATTTTAGAACCACACTTAAAACATCAAATTAAATTACAGCACATATCCAGTGCCATTCTTTCACTTACCATGTTGGGGAAATTTGCCGAGCCTATCGTGATGGTCAAGAAAGTCACTTTGAACAATATTTAATATGAATATTATTGTTTACATTTAATAAATAAAATAGATGGAGCAAATAAAATAAGTTTTATTTATTATCTATACCTAAAAGATGACTATAACAATGAAAATTTTCAGGTATGAATATCTTTTAAACAAAGCTTTTGCGGGTATTCTTTCATAGGAATTTGTTTTTCTTGTTTATAAGCCCTTTGTTCAAATTTTCAGTTTGGCTACTTAACCCAGAAACACTCTGTATATACGCACATACATACATAAGTATATATTTATGTCTTCGATAAATGTGTGCAAAACTCACAAATAGACATAGTTTTGGAGTAAGGTTGCCGCCTATTTGATGAGTCTGTTAGGACATTTAGTGGGAGATGTGCTGCAACTTTCCTCGTTGAATGTGAACTTTCATTGTGGTTGTCCTGCTGATACCGGAATTGGCGTAACGTTGACTGGTTGGCTTTTTAAGTATATTAGAGACTTCATTCTTTATTTTGAAAATTTTTCCCCTTGCAACCTATTTATGCCTTCAATATTACCAAAAAAATATTGAATTTACTGTTGTGCACAATGCTGCTTTCCACCCGTACTCAAACGTTTTGTTGTGCGGACGATTCTCATGTCATTAGCTTTGGGTAATCAATCTAAGAGGAATGTCCGCTTTCCCTCAGCAATTTAGATCTCTGTAACTCAATTGCGTTGCAGCTGAAGATGAAATGCTCAACAGACTCCAGAACGCCGCATCGAGGAAATAAAGAAAGGTTCGATATCGAAAGCCTCCAGGCCATTTGTGTAAGGAATTGCGAAACCCAGTAGTCCGGGAAAATCCATTTTTCAGGTATCGTGACCGGAAGGGAGTTTTTAATACTTGTATTTTATTGTACTTACGTTGTAAATGGCTTAATATTATTCTGCATCATTAATAAACTTTGACTGGGTTTCCCCCACAGTGTTTCAATATGTGTCCCCAAACATTGTATCATTATCATTAGCAATCAAAATGCTTATTAGTCAGAAGTTAATAAAATCATTTCGTGTCTGTAGTTACATTATTATTCTTTACGGTCCCTTTAAACGATAGATATTTTAATTTATAGTAGACAGTTATTGTGGAGGGGCTCTTTCAGTTGGGGTTGGAGGTACGTTACCGGATAATGAGTGCCTTGTTAAGTGCCATCTTAATTTACAGGACTTGAAGGCTTAATAGAACCTCTTGGTACTTATAAGCTGCTTAAATTATAAGTCCCTTTTCAGATCAAGACCTACCGTATATATCCGGGGTTAAGACTTCAGATGCAGTGTGTGTCAGAACAATTATTTTATTTCCCCTCCTAAATATCGTTGCATTAGGAAAAAGCAAGAGAAGAATATTTAACTATGGAATCTTTTTAATATTAAAAAAAGTGTTTATAATACTCTATTATACATTGCTAAGGCTAGGCGGACCGTAATGTAGACACCACACTTCTTATTTCCCGAATTATTTCTCACTTGTATGGTTTTGTGTTCGATTTTCTTCTGTAAACTCCATTCTGCTTTTCCCTTGACCCGTTTAACGACGATTTTCGGAGCTCTCTCTTCTTTCTTTCATCCACACTTGCGTGTTGCCAGTTATTCTCCGACAACTCGGGCCGAATCTAAAAAGTAGGATATCATATTATATATCATACCATTACAGAAAGAGTTGCACACTATATTGAGACTAATTCAGCCCTAGTCTGCTGAAGGCACAGAATCGATACATGACTGATAACCGAATACATAATTATATAAACTTGTATTTCGAAAATCCTAAAAAAAAACTGTATCGCTACAACCCATGAAGGGTCTTAGATTCCACACATAGAGACTGTATTGTTTTTAAGACAACAGTCGTGCAGGGAGGTGGTTAGTCCGATATCACGCTCAATCACCCACTTTATAGAGGCTGAGAGAGCCTCAGTAGGGTCTGTAGATCCCAAAGGGACCATCCGTGACTGTTAGTAGATTAAATAAATTATCTGCTATAGCCAGATTTGAACCCAGAACCTTCAGAACATCCACAGGACTCCCTGTAGTTCATAAATAATATTGGTAAATTAAACATTCTTAATTTGTTGTTTGTTTATTTCCGTCTCTTCATGCCGCTATGGCTAAATGACGGACGGATGCTACAGTGGGAGCTCTAAATGTTGCCTATCCAGGTTTAATAAGGAAAGGGATTTTTACGAGTACCTGACATCGTAAAGGCTCAGGACCCCCGTTTAATGTCCCTTCCGAAGGACGACGTAACTAAGGATTTTTACTCCCTTTAAAAAATCCTAGGGCCACCTGCCGGGCTACGATCCCGCAATCTTGGGCTTAGTAATTTGTTACGCTAACCACTAGGCCACTGGTCGCCCCTAAAATACCTAATTTGCAGTATATGGCTTGTGTGAGCGCCAGGTTGCAGATGGATACAACAATCATTTACAAGTAACGGATTACTTAAACCTTACATATCAATTACATAACTAATTATTGTTTAATAACAATATAGTTTGAAAGAAAAATTGAAATAATAGTTATAAAATCGCAGTACTGGAATAAGATGTAGCTAGTTATTTTTAAGTCGAAGCATTTTTTCTATTTAATTTCAAAAGAAGTGATATATTTTGAATAATGACTTAAGAAGTCAGGAACAGTGGCTATGTGCTTTGTATGTCTCCCGGGAAGCCATTCGGATAATCAAATGTTCGCAATATCGACACTGCCTTATATTTTTAATTATTAAATACTATTATATATTTTTTATGTTTTAAATTTACAGATTGCTACTTTTCTACATGGCCTATTATAAACAATATTTCTATGCATTATAATGTTTTGTCTCAAGTTCAAGGATCTTTATGGGGATGTTGATAAATTTATTTCTTATGGCGTTTGAATTGTAGAAACATGGACTGTTTGTTGTTTGATTTATTTAGTTTCATTTTTGTAATCTTTCAGCGATGCCATAGTAATATTTTATCAACCTAACATATTAAAAGCCAACATTAACACAGAATGATTTGTAATAGAAGGAGATAGTGTTGATTTATTAGAGTAAAGAAAATTATCTTCGTGTTGGACCTTGAAGTACTGCGTTTGTAATAAAATTTAATGATCTGCAATGATTTTGCGCCGTCAATTTACGAAATGCATCGCAAGAAAAACGTTATAGTTCAATATTAATAAAAAATTCAGAAGATGGAATTCAACGTATATTTTTAACGTGATTGCATTACAAGCCAAGCGCCATTTTGTGTTCAGATGGTAACTCTCTTTCCGATTTCCAAAAACAATAGAAATTATACAGAGGGTAAATATATATATATATATATATATATATATATATATATATATATATATATATATATATATATATATATATATATATATATATAAATTATATCTTCAATACTTATATATAAATCTAAAGATTATTTTATTAGCATTCCTAGAAAACTGACGAATCTTTTGAAATTTATTGTTGCGTATGAAAAGAAATACTTTCTTCAACATCAGTAGTTTCTTAAGGCCATTTTTTCCCTCTCTTGATTATATCTTGAACTAATATAAATAGTATTTAATACAAAAAAAATAAATGCACGGCCAACTCTAAAATTTCGAAAATTGACTTTTTTGCCTTTTTAGTCCAGCAATTTTGTCTAACCCGGCACATTGCTGCCTTATTTGTCATGGTTTTAGTCTGGTTTTGAGCCTGAAGTACCGGGAGCATAAGACTAATCAGCGAAAAATGTGTAAAAGTCAATTTTTTAAATATGGATTTATCTGCTTTGCCTCTTTTGCACTAACTTAATCAATTTTTAAATTGAAATTAATAAATCCATTTCTTCAAATTGGTTTTACGTTCAATCAGCCGTTTTCGTGAAACCTTCCTAAGTGTTCCTACTACCTAGGAACCTTCCTTTGCCTTAGTATTTTATTGAACGTTTTGGAGTAAGGTTAGTATCTGACTGATTAGTCTGCTTGGACTATTGATATGAGATATGTTGCATTTGATCTTCATTAATAAGAATTTTTTTGGTGTAAATCTTGAATAGGCGAATGGTTGTCTCTTTTTCTCACTGTTTTAGGGGTTTGATGCTTTGGTTGTTGGATTTTTTCATTTGCATTTTAACAGGTAAGTTTGTACTTATGTTTAATTAATGTTATCTTTAATATCTGATATCCATAACCTCGACAGTCCCTGCCGCGATAGTTGATTAGCGTTTACATATGCGGTAGCAGGTCCTGTTGCCGCAGGTGTCCAAACTGCCCCCTGTCATCCATGATGGATGGCATCTTCTGCCAAAACAATGAACTGCACGCTCTTCGCAGATCCTCCTCAGGACGGTCCTTGTTTTTTTTTTGGAGGGTGTTTTTGTTCTTTCAAGATATTGGCATCCTGGGATGCTTTATGCCAGCCGACAATGGGAGAACGACGAGGATTCCAGAAGCCTAACCATTCTAAAACATGGATTTATTAATGAATTTATAAATAAAAAATTAGAGGAGCAACAGATCAGAGATCGAACCGAGAAATATGTCTACTATATATTCAAGGATTATTTATGGCTCTCGATAAATGTTCCCCGAATTCTCTTTTCATTTTTTGTGCTATTACAATTAAAAAAATTATTATCATTCCGTATGAGTTTCAAAATGTCTTTAAATTTACTGACAACAAATATACAGTGTTACGCATTGTAAATTACATTAGCACCAATGCAAAAAATCTTCGACAATTCAAACATTTCCTTGAAGAATTAAAGGACGAACAACTTCCAAATGACATTCATTTCTTTTGCTTTGTTGGCTGGTTATCTAGCTACAACGCATTAATATAAATATGATTTCTCTAGAAAAATTGTTTTAATACCTTTTAAATACGTATTTAATTGCGGCTCGCGAAAAACTTCAAATTCTGAAAAATGGCTCGGACTATTAAGGAGCTTGGCCACCTCTGCTGTATAAATTAAAAGTGTATTTATTATTCAACGTTATAAAGCTAATGTGAGTGAGTTCGATTTAATTATTAAATATAAACTATTAACTTGATGCTGACTGGAGGAGAAAAAAAAAGTGTGAGTCAGCTCCCTCCGACCCGCGACTGGAGTTTAACCCTTTCCGTTTCTAATGAATTTTAAATGTGTTCTTGCCAATTAATCGCTCTCTACTGATACTTAACATCGCGTATTCTTTTTATTTTATTTTGTAAATTATTTAAAAAACTATTTTAAATTAATGTGAAATATTTTAATTAAAATTATAAATATATATTTTTTATTAATCGTGCCAAAGTTTCAGCCTACCTTGTGGGCCATCTTCAGGGCAAATAATGGGTGCGGTGACTTGTTACAACACTAAAACTGTCAACTAAACTCACACACATATATATGTATGTTTAACAGTTCAGATTTAATATTGTGAATTTATTTATTTGGTTAATTTTTTCTAATGGGTCGGTCCCTAATTGGCGGTAAATATGGATCTTAGTCCTCGTCTGTTTGATAAAATTAATTTTGTTCATGAAATCACTCACCTCATTTAACGTGAAGTTTTTTCGGTCCATTCTAACTGGAGGAATCTTCTTCGGTAGGACCATCGTATATTCCTCAGTTGGTGGTAAATTAGCTAGAGTGGTAAAGCTGTTCGATGTCACTACCGGTGGCGCTTCTTCTGCTTTCCTTGTCTTCCTCTTGCCGATTTCTTCCCTGTCTTTACTTTGTTGAAAGGAGCCTCATCTTCTGTGTCAGGTAGAGGTGTATTTAAGCCCAGCATGATCACTGCCTGTCCACTTCCTAATACACAAATCTCCTGTCCTAGTAGCACTACACACTAAACACTATACACAATACACAAAGTCACTGCACAGCCTTGCTAGATAGCTAATCAATTTCCTACTCTTATCAGAGCAACGCTGCCCTGTCGTCTCTTGAGGTTGTATCCAAGTAATGTGAATGGAGCCCAACAGCTAAAGGCGAAATCTAAATAAGACTGGCAATAGTGCTTTAAGGAGGCTCTTACACAAAAAATTATCGCATTTCAACACTTCGAGAATAAAGCAATAGAATACACTGTTACCATAGACACCACACGTATCTCTTCCCGATCAGTTGATTTAACTTTTAATTTCTATTTATTTTGTAAAACAAATAATACAATATTATACGAGTACGTTACTCGCCACTAAATTCGATTTTACTGCTCATAAAATTTTCATACCGCGGGCTAAATATGAAAATTGTTTCTTATGGAGTAAACTCCAATAATATTAGCAATATTAATACAAGAAGATGAAGATTTCCTCCTTATACTGTGCTCCAGATTCCACAGGAACCAACCCTGGCTGTTAACAGATTAAATAAATTATCCGTCACAGTCGGGCTTGAACTCCCCTTTATTAAACAAAATTATTAATTGATTCAAATGTATTCTAATTAATTAAAATTTATTAATATTTAAAGTTTATTTCAATTGAGGTATGAGCATTTTTCCGTTGAATTAAACGAAACAGATGTAACAGAGGGTTGATGCGAGATGAATTTCAAAACCACCTCACTTTTAAAATAGAAATTGAAAGCTATATTAAAAAAAAAAAGGAAATACGGTAATACTAGTGGATGGTGACATATGGTAGCGGCTATAGGCTATAAGCGTTATAAAGCTAATGCCATGGGGTGAAATAATTTGTAAAATGTAAAAAAAGTCACAAAACCGATTAAAGATTGCCAAAAATATCAGCTCGATCATTATGTTAAGAAAGTTATTAATTTGTAAAATTTATTTCAAACGAGGTGCTAAGAAGCTATGCGTTATAAAGTTTTGACTTGCTTTTGAACATTGCCAAAAATAAAGTCTCAATTTTTTTGTTTTGGTACCACTTCAGATCACGTTACAACTGTATTTTTCCTTCTTCTGCTGGATTTTTTCCTGTCTTCAATATTCCTTCATGCGTTCACTGGTATGTTTCTTCAGATCATCTGTCTAGACTGTTGGCCTTCATATAGAAACCCTTTCAGAGTTTTTATTCTGCTTCCAAATTCACTCCCTTCCACAGCATATGAATGTCAGTAATATTCAGTTTTCCAAATATTTCTTTAATCCGTCGTCGATGTCAAATATTGTTTTGGACAACAGATCAATATGTACAAGTATGCGGAATCAAACAACGATAGATTATGAAACGATCGGGTTAATAGAAAGAAAATTAAAAGTGAGTCAAAATATTAGAGTTAACCTCACCTCCGCTAGGTGGATGAAAAAAACAAACTTTTAAATTATTACAATGAATTTAGATGCAAAATATATTTTAATTTATTTTTTTAAATAAAAAAACCTGTAACCACTACGACCCGTGAACGAGTCTGAGGTTCAGTACATGGTAGAGACTGTACTGTTTCATGGACAACGGTTATATAAATATTTATTTAAATTTACAATTGTATAAATTTATTTACTTACAAAATTTATTTCAAATGAGGTGGTATGTGAATTTTTTTACCTTGAGTTATAGGAAAGATGTATAAAGGGTAATCTGAGGGTGAGATTTGAAATCACCTGAAGTTTTAAGGTAGTAATTGGCAGCTTTATTAAAAAAAAACACAAGATACGCTAATGATCAGTAGTGGTAGATATTATAAGTTATTAGCGTTATAGAGCTAATGACATGCTGCCAAAAATAACAGCTAAATTGTTAAATTAAATTTCCATGTAAAAAATATGAAAATTAAAATTAATTATTACAACATGACTCAAAACGCGTTAAACATTGACAAACAATTTAGATAATTATTATGATTCTTATATGTTATTTTATTTATTCATTGTAGAAAAGTTAATATCAAGTGTTTTAGTTTAGTGTTCCTTCTTTGTAGCATGTTCTTTATATATTTATATATTTTGTGAGAACACTTAAGTGTAAAAATGTCTATTTTAATTTAATTTATTTTAATTTTAGGTCAGTAAATATTATTGCAACTTGAATTTAAGAGGTAATCGGTATCAGTTCCACGTTATTGAACTTTGTGAGTTCTCATTTGTTTCTTTTTGAATATTTTTCAAAAATACAAATTATCCTAAAATCCGGAATAATTACCATAAAATTTGTGTAACTGATACCATTCCCCCCATTAAAATATAGGAATGATCTGTAAAGGATTGTTTATTTAAATTGGGGCAGAATGTGAATTTTTCCCTATTCGTAATATAGAGATGGATGTATAAAGGGTTGATGAGAGGGAAGCCGAAACTACCTCCAGTTTTAAGGTAGGAATTGGAAGCTCTATTAAAAAAACCGGAAAGTCGGTAAGGTATAGTAGTGGAAGGTGGTATATGGTAGTGGTATTTGGTAGGTTGTCGGGAACTGGCCTCGAGTTATTAGGATTGCGGTGGGCAGTATTTTATAGGAGGTCCTGCCGAAAGCGGGCTGCCGGGGGGTGCGGCCTGGCTAATTACGATATTAGTGCCGCGGGGGAGGGGACCGGGAGGGTGGAGGGGGCGTGGGAACGGCCGCGGAGGCTCCTGATTGGCCGGGAGGGAGCCAATGGGAGGGCAGGGGGCGTGGCCTATGGCGGCTACCGTGCAGTTCCCACAGGGAGATAATTGGGCCTCCGCAATTACCCGCTACCCGAGGGAGAGCGAGGCAGTCTCTAGCCAGCTCCCGCATCGCTAGCTCCCTCTCCCCACCACCACCGTCTTCTCGTCAGCTCTCTCAGCTCAGTCGTCTCTAATTATACACACAAATCTCTCACCGTCACTAGAGTCACAACATCAGGTAGTCACCTTACTATATGCTATATTATATTACTTAATCCTATATCTTTATCCCATATATAGATAATCTATAAGAATGTCAGTAATCTATAATATAATGTTTAATCTATCAATATGACAAGACTGTCAGGTAAGATAATATTAACGTAGCCTCTCATATACCATAGATATTCTCTGCCTTTATTTTTATAAAACAGCCTTTAATATTTATTTAAATAACAAGAACTGAATAAATTTCTTATCATGTCAAACATTTTAAAACAGTGTTCCTATTTGGTAAATATATAGTCGAATAAATTGTGAAACTATCTCACTCATATAATTTAAATTTTTCTTAAAGTCAATGCATTATTGATGTTTTTATAGTACATATATATATATATACATTGTGTTTAATCGATCAATAATAAATAATAAATTTAGCCTCTCTCTCATATCTTAGCCATTTTATGTCATTCTTTATTTCTAATCTCTTTATTAAAACTGTAATATATTTTTTTAAATGCATTATTTAAAAAAAACAAGTGCTTGAATAAATTTCTTGTTTTTATTAAAATTCTTGAATAAATTTACTCCGGGCCTAACGTCGTTTTTAATCACGTCAAACGTTTTAAAACAGTGTTATTATTTCAGGAATATATAGTTGCCTAAATTGTGAAACTCTAAATGTAAAAATGTTTATTTTAATTTTTGCTTAGGTTCATTTTATAATATTGTCATTTTTCTAAACTAGTCCGTAATAGATAAGTTGTTCTAAAACGCCCCATTAAAAATATATATATTTTTAGTTATATGTGTTTTGTCCTATATCTAGATTATCCAGTATACTAAACTATAGCGTTTGCCATATCAATATGACAGAACTGTCAGGTAAGGTACTATTATCGTAGTCTCTCATATAACATCGCAATTCTATATTTCATTTTTTTTTAAATCGCATTAATTTAAAAAAAAATAATGTAATATGGGAAATGGTTGAATAAATTTTCTAACGCGTCAAATATTCTTATTCCGTAGCATAGGTAAATTTATAGTTGCCTAAACTTTTAAACCGATCAATCCGATAAATGATTATTTCAGTTTTTTTTATTAAATTCTATTCATATATATAATGTTTCATTATTATTTTTGTAAACTACTCGATAATGTTTGTTCTGAGGCGTACAACTAAAAAATTTATTAATATTTATATTGTTTATGATTTTTGTCAAATATCAATATAATATGTAAGAATGTCATCCAGTAACAGTATACTGTAATATAGTATTTAATCTATCAATATGACAAGATGGTCAGGTAAGATACTATTAACGTAGCCTCTCATATACCACAGTTTTTCTCCATTTTCTTTATAATAAGCGCATTTAATTGTTAAAAAAATCTAATTTAACTCATGACAAGTTCCTAATGAAAAATAAATTTCCTACCATGTCAAATTATTTAATTCAATGTTACTCATTCATACAATTTCCTATTTAAATAGTCACCTAAAATATCTAAGTGTAAAAAATGCCTATTCTAATTTTCGCTCAAGTGTATAATATTGTTTGTTTTTAAACTATTCGGTGGCTATAAAATGCAGTACTACAACTAATCTATAAGAATGTCAGTAAACATTAATACAGTGTTTAATCTATCAATATAACTGTCAGGCAAAGTAGTTTTAACGTAGCCTCTCATATGGTATACCTTAGACACTTTACGCGGTTATTTATTTCCTTTGTTGTACAACCTAATTTATTTAAACAAATAAACTATATGGCAAGTACTTGAGTGCAGTCTAACACATTAAGTGTTTTAAAACATTGTTTCTATTTCGTTAATATATATCCAGTTATAATTTTAAACCATCTTTCTAAAAAAATGACCATTTTAATTTTTGTTTATATATCACTGTATATTAAAAATAATATTATCGATATTTTATGTAGTATATACTGTAATATAATGTTTTATCTATCAATATATTAGTTCTGTCTCAAATATACCATAGATATTCTCTATTCCAATTTCTTTATAAAAAGCGCAAATATTTGAAAACAAAAATTTTTTAACGCATGACAAGTGCTTGAATAAATTTCTTATCATGCCAAATATTTTAAAACATTCTTTTTTTGTAAATAGTCGCCTAAAGTGAGGAACTGCCTAATTCAAAAATGCCTATTTTGATTTTTGCTTAAATTCAATACATAATTTTTTTTAAACCACACGATAATGGATAAGTTATTCTAGAACGTACTTCTAAAAAAATATATAACATTATTTATGTACCTTCACCCAACATCTATCCAATGTATATGCCATTCAATATACTAGTGTTTACTCTATCAATATGACAAAACTGTCAGGTAAGATACTATTAATGCTCATACACCTTAATTTTTTATTTCCATTTGATGTATAGCCGCATTTATTTAAACAAATTAAATGACAGGTACTTTAATACAATTATGACATCTTTTATACAATATGTAAAATCAATGAACTCAAAAAAACAACGGTTTGTTTTAGAGTTACTTTCTTTTTGCATAAATTCAGTGCACAATAATTATTATTCTTATTTGGTTAATTTTCTCTATAATATATGAGTGATTCCGGATTTTACAATTTAAAATTCTTATGATTTTACTCTCTAAACATCTCTGTCAAACATCTCCATATTGTATATAAGGATTTTCTATCCTTAATAACCTGAAAGAAATTGCAAATGTGATTCCAATCTTTAAATCATGGAAAATCCTAAGATAATTCTGCCAATGCTATTCCCATACATAATATCCAAAATCATCCCCACCTAATAACTCTATAATTTTTCATTTGAGAAAACATATTTAGTGTTACATTGTTTTGTTGAAATATTTAAACTGAGAATTTTATCTTTAACTGACGCGTAAATGAAAAGTACGTATAAATCTTATTTCTCAAATTTTGTTAATAAATGACCTTAATCTGCACTTATTTTATATTTATATTAAAATACCACTTCGTCTCAGAATGTGCTTGTATTATGTTTCCATAACCAACTGGATGGTTTTGTTATACAATGTATGGATACTATATTATATTAAATATATATAATTTCATTAAAAAGAATGATCACATATGTCAATATTCCTCAAACTTTTCATCTTTTGAAGTTTTTTTTTCACATAGATATCAATATTACTATGAGCTTCTATTTGTCATATCTAAAATGATATTGTATAACATGATCACCCAGCAAAACAAATATCCAAGAACCCAAAACTCATAGCTCACCTTATTTTCTCATTTCTGCTTCACTTCTTTGCAATTGCTTAAATATATGCTAAGAACTTAAATATATGCTCAGGTAAATTAATGTATGCAATATTCAAACTTGATATGTACAGTTCAGGTGCTAATATTCAGACTCTATTGTTTACGCAATTAATTAAAAGAAAAGTATGCATTTTTTTGTTTTTTAATATTTATTATTGTATTTTTTTTAATTGGCTTCGAATACATATTTCAGATTGTCACAACGCTTCTGTTAAATTATTTAAACTAAAAATGTTCAATTCACTTTATTGAGTTAAATTTATCACTAATTGACTTCGGAGGCTAGTGATTCAATGTAGTTTCTTAGGTTTCGTTTATTATTGTCGTAACTTAATTATAAAACTAGCTATGAGAATCGGTAATTTTTATAAGTAAATAGTAATTTTTATAAAATTAAAAAACAACTTACGAAGTTGTAATATTTAAGCCAAGTAATTAGACTTAGACATGTCTTGCTCACATCCTTTATATTTAATGATTTGATTTGTAACAATATCACAAAAATAATAATTGGAATAATTTAATTATTTCTAAAACTTTCACATAGTCACACTGTTGATTATTTCAAACCAAAAGGATCAGTAAGTTGAAGTAAATATTTTATAGCTATTTTAAAATTGTATCAGCCACGGCTAGTAAGATGATTAGTTCATAAATCGTAATGCGAAATAGGATATAAAACATTTTTATCAACAGATTTTTAATTTTTGTTTAATTACATTCCAATTTTTCAACTGTTCATGTCATTATTTCTACCAATACATTTATATATATATTTATATTTATAAGATGTTTCTGAAGTTTCCATAAAATTTGATTCCTTAACTCTCTCAAAATTTGTTGTATAAAAATATTGATTGATTAGCTGTATTTAGGAATTTAGCAAACATTTAGGATTTCTGTTAGCCAGATTATGAGCCAGATTTCCGATTAGCCATAGCAGCATAAAAAGACCTTAAATGTATACACAAACAAACAATAATTTAATAATTCAATATGAAACTATGAACCTATATCTAAAATTATATTAACTGATCTATTCAAATTGGTTTAATCAATCGTAAGGAAAAGAGACGGTCATAAACTAATGGAATACATACATAGGAAATGTGTTTCGAATAATAAATATTCCCCATACATAATACATTAGGCCATGCAAGTTGCTGTGAAATAGATTTTACAGCCTCATCATATGAGTGTAGTCATCACAACGAGAGAAAGGCAAAAAGAAGTAGATACGAGTGTAGTTATGTCAAAAAAAAAGTAAAAAAAAATGGCAAGGTTCATTGATTATGCAAAACGATCGGTTGACGTGTGTCGAGCAACTAACTGCACATGTTAATTTCAGATTTTATGCATTTTATGAGCCTCTGAAGTCATAAAAATGCAGATGAAACAAGGTTTCGAGAATGATCACAAGGTTTTATGGTTTAATTTATTTTTATGTGTTCATTCAAGTTATTACTGAAATATCATAACAGCTGTATTTGAATTATTACTAATTTAAAAAAATTTAAAATACTAATAAATAACTAATAATAGAGATCTTTTTTTTTTAACAGTATCTACTTATTTAGTAATAATATCTACATTTATTTCTTAAGGTATTTAGAAAAACCTAAAAATATATATAAAAAATATTTTGTAACATATTTCAACCATCTGAAAATATTTTTTTTTTTAAATATTAACCTATTTATTTACAAATACAAAATAACCCGCAAAATCTTTAATATACCTACAGTCGAATATTTTCTATATTATTTTTTTTCCTATATTAAAGATTAATAAAAAAAAAATAACGTTACAATAAGTAGTAATTAATATACGAGTATCCAGATTAGTATGCAATTTATTTTATTATTGTATTTTATAGCGACTAGAATATTTTTTAATATACTTTTAAATCTTCGATGGAATTCATAATTATTGCGAATTTATTACTATACATTTTTCTCATACTGTAATAATATGTACATTTTTCTCAAGATATTTCAAATATCTAATTATGTATTTTCTATATTATTTTTTTTTAGATTCCTATGCAATTTATTTTATTATTATATGTTATAGTGACTGGAATATTTTTAATATACTTTTAAATCTTTGATGGAATGCATAATTATTTCGATTTTATTACTGTAAATTTTTCTGAGACTGTAATAATATGTACATTTTTCTCAAGATATTTCAAATAGCAAAATATATTTTTTTAAAATAAAAAATATTAATTTTTAATAAGGAGTAATTAATAAATAATTTAATAATAATAATATTATATATATGTATTACAATAATATATACTTTATAATAATTATGTTATACTTCTTATATTATATTAAATAAGGAAATGAGAAAAAAAGATTATTATGCAATACCATTTTATTTATTTATTTATTTTTTGTTAACGACAACTTAATTCATTTTAGTAGCACTGAATGAATTAACAACTTCCCGAAAGGGAATCGGTAAAATTAAGCACCTAAACTGCAGATGCGGTTGGAACCTGTGTTTGGTATGCAGAAGATTTAAAGGCCTTCAGGTAGACTTCCATGTCTCTCTCTGGAGACTGGGTAAGGCGGGTTTTCTACTGGAGAAAGTAACTTCTACAGCTCTTTTTCTTAATCTCGATTCGAATATATTTATATATTTGTTTAAATATATAATTAAAATATAATTGTTTAGATTATGACACATAAGGGCTGGTTTTCCAATCCCCAAATCAAACGCAGACCACCTATGAGTTATATTAACGAGGTCAAGAATGTTGGGTTACGTATGATGGCGTAACCACGCGGTAGGAGGGAGTGCGAACCCACGCGTCTTCATTTTCTATCGAATATAATAGAATTTTTAAACATTTCAGTTCAGTACATGGTAGAGACTGTACTGTTTCTTGGACAATGGTTGTGCAGGGAGGTGATTTTCCTATATCACGCTCAACCACCAAATTTCCCTACCTTATTTTGGGAACTTTATAGAGGCTGGGTGAGCCCCAGGAGGGTGCTAGATCCATGTAATCCATCTTCAGCCGCTAACCGTTTAAATAAAAGTCTTCCTGCGAGCGGGATCTAAGCCCAACCTTCGGCATGGCAACTCAGCGCTCTACTACTGAGCCATTCCGCTCCCTAATCATTATTAAAATAACACATAAATATTATAAAAACCCATTCGTTGTATCAGTTCCACAGGCTGTTGCTTCAAGCCAAAGAGAGTGTTTACTTTTCATTCGTTTCTTTCCTAATATTTTCGAAAATAAAAAAAAAATCCTGAATATTAGTAGTTGTAAAAAAAAAATGTAACTATGGGAAATATGTATTTTTGTAATAATTTTATCAAGAAATGAACGTTTCGACAAACATTTTTTAGTGCAAATGGTGATATAACTTTAACACAATGTGTAAGTCGGTTCTTTAATCTATTTACAGCCAGTAACAGTTATCGGATACACTCAGTAATACAATTATATTTTTTTCAAGAATATTAAAAAGGAAATAAATGAAAAATTTTGATTTGACAGGAAGCGACAACCCGAGGAAATGATACTAAAACGACAAAAAAAGAGGAGTAATTTGATGTAAACATTATCCGTTACTTGTTACAAGTTAATTATCAGTATTATCAGCTAGACTTACAAATATATTTTATTGGGCTAACCATCGAAAATATTTTTTTCAAAGGATATACTTGAATGGGTACTAGTTAAATAGAACATGAGTTGAAAAAATAAGGAAAACTTACAAATACTCGTTGGTACTAGCCTTGGGATTAAATTAATTATAGTTTACTGGTTGATATTGATATATAATAGGCAATGATGTAATAAAAAAAAGAAAATAAAGAAATAAAGGAAGGTTTAAGGAGGAATAAAGGTCCTCCTATAGACTAGGGTATAAAAAAAGCTGGTGAAGAAGGTCTGATGACGCAGTGCAACCGCGTTACGCAGCCTACTCAGGCCATGTTTTTTTTGTGTCTTCTGGCATCCACCCACGGCACAAACTGCTGTATCTTATTTAAACTACCACAACTTTCAACATTTTTTAAAGATTTTTTTTTCTATTTTCGATCATTTTTTATTGATGAATATAATTATTTATGAATAAAACTATGGTATTTATAATATATGTAATTTTTTTCACAAAAAGAAATCAGATACCTTTGTTCCGTTTAAACTCAAACAATCACTAAGAAAAAGCATTGACAAAGACCTTTTTTAATGTATATATAATTGTGCTAATGGGGAGCTCCCCTTTACCAGCTGGTTAGCTCAGTGTGTAGAGCTCTGGGTTGCCTTGCCGATGGGCCCGGGCTGAAATCTGGCTGTTGCAGATAATTTATTTAATCTGTTAACAGCCAGAGATGAATCCAGTGGTGCTTGTAGATCTAAATCCAGCTTGTGTAAAGCGGGTACCGTAAATATAGATAAAAACCAGGCGGTTCAGCGTGATCTAAGGCAAATTATTTCCCTGCACAACCGTTCTAATTCAGTCTTTACCATGTACTGAAACCAAGATCCTTTTTTAGGATATTATAAAAATCTTATAATATCCAATTTTTATAAATTCGTTCAGTACTCGAACAATCCCTCCAAAAAAAAAAAAAAAAACTTGTTTACTAAAATATTTCTATTATATTTTAATTGTTAAGATTAATTTTTTAAATCTTAACTTGGCATTAAAATTCAAATGTTAAGCAGTGTGTTGTAGACTTAAGTCAATATATTAATAAATGCCAACTTAATGAATTGCTTATAAATATTTCTTGTATTTAAAAATGATTTAAACATACATTAGGGCATATCATATAGAGTTACTAAAAATCATTATTCCGTCCATTATGTAGCTTTGTTTTTAAAAATATGTTTATATGTTCAATCTTTGCCCAATAATAAAACGTCTTTTGAACGTTGTTTATTATTATATATTCTAGAACGTAAAATCATGAAAAGGAAGATTAAAAACTGTAGAAAATATAACATTTAGTTGACGAAAATAATATTTTTTAATATACAAGATAATTATGATTAAAAAATATATTTAAAAAAACACATAAGTATCTGATTTATAAACAAAAGCAAATTAAAAAAAAATATAAGAAATTGTATTTTTTAATTTTATTTATGATTTTTCAAAATATGAACAATTCATTTATTTTTGCAATTCTTACTTTACTCTGGATATTAATAAAACTTTATTTATCTATTGTTTATATATTCCTAAGAAAAAAAATTAAAGCTTAACACAATGTTTCATATGCGTTGTTTATTCTTACGATTCAGATACGTTTGCATACATTTGAATTGACAAATAGATGAAATATTGCGGAAACAGACAATATCAGTACGATTTATAATTCATATTCTAGTATTGTCTTTCAATATTTATTGTATTATATTATTTAAACATCCATTCATTGTTAAGACCTCTGGACAGATGGCTTGAAAATCACTTTCATTACTGGCTTGCTATTGATTTGTTTTTTATTTTTTATTGAACTCGTAAAATTTTATTAAGTCCTAAAATATAATTGCAACAGGAGTTGATTGACAGATTCAGGAAAGCGGTGAATAAAAGTTGACTTTGACTTTTTTAGTGCAGAATATCTCCTACGTTTGATTTTATCTTTGGTTTACTAATTGTAGAACACCACGGGGTGTCTCTGAAGCCGTCTTTATGGCCTGAATCTGATTATGGTAATGTCGCAGAAAATAAAGAAATATAAAGGAAAAAAATAAAGGGGAATATAACAGAGGAAGGAGAAAATGGGAAAAACGACGGGAGAAAAAAAATTCGGCGTTTAACGAACCCACGTCTCTTTAACAGAACCTTCCACACGGATGACATCGACACCTCCGCAGAAAAAAGTTGATTTAAAAAATTTAAATGTCCAAGGAGCGACTTCATTCATTCTGAACAACTGGATCATTCAGAAAACAGTGATACTTTTCTCGGAGATGACATCATTGAATTCGTTGCTTTGTATTCAGTGTATTTTGTATTAAGTGTATCTTCCATAGAATTCGATTCCCTACCACTTTCTTCTTTAGAGTTGTTATTTATTCATTCAACGTCACTTTATGGTCATGGCTAATCGGACGATGCTACAGTGGAAATCCTAAATTTTACCTATTCAAGTTTAACTAGGATAGGGATTTTTAACGAGTACCTGACATCGTACAGGCTCGGTGCCCCCTTTTTACGTCCCTTCCGAAGGATGGCTAACCAAGGATTTTTTACTTCCTTTAAAACTCGGAATTGCATAGCACGCATACGGCTTATGTAATTTAAGCGATAGCGTTACTTATTAAGGAATTTCAAGGTTAATATGGACTTGTAGCGAACGAATTCCTAACAAGTTAACAAGCATTCAACCGGCTGGTGAATGCCCGAGGGGAAGACCAAGGCGTAGGTGGGAGGATTGCTTTGAGAGTGATCTACCGGATTTGGGTTGGGTGGTTATACCTTAAAAGAAGTTTTAACCAGAAATTTATGGTTCCGAAATCGATCCTTCGGGTTTACCAAGCCTTATTGTTTTTTTTAATATCTGTATAAATCAAACCCTCAGTTTCTATTATTCAATAATATTATGCTGCTCAATTGATTTAATCAAAATTTAATTCCATTATTTCATTCATTTGTATAATTCTAATCAGTGGCATAACTAGAGTTGACTCATGGGGGAGAGGGGGTTAATCCCTACCAGTCAACCACTGCAACATCACTCCCTTCAAAACAGATGTCTCTTAATATAAGTATAATATATATTACAGGTACTATAATCATATATCTACAAATTAAATAAATAGGTTATCATTTTTTATAAATGTTATTTTGGAAGTTATAAATGCTATTTTCGTTATAAGTGCTATTTTTGGAAGGGCAATCAAGAAATAGCTTTTAAATACAAGTAACCCTATTCATTGGTTACAATAACTTACTATACTTAATTGCATATGGAACTTTCTAGACCCATCCAGACTTTACTTCTAGATTCTAAGAATTCTCTAAACTGTTCTTCTCACATTTTCGGTCTTATTGTTGCCGCTAGATGCCACTACTGCCGCAATAATGATATAATTAATTGTAAATAAACAGTATTAAGCATTTTAGTGTACCTTTTATTCATTAAAATAACTGTGTTAGCACTTTCTTTATTGTGTTTTCGGCATTATTGACTCTTACTTCTGTAATCCAACAATAATAACTTTGAAAAAGCAAAATCCATCAAATTTTTATTTTTTTTAAATTGTTAAATTTTTTTTTATATTTCTTCTAAGCAATGGGGGTTACATCCCCAATAACGCCCCCCTCGTTACGCCTATGATTCTAATATAACGTTAGGAATTATAGGCGAAAAAAAATAAGTAATTTTTCTAATCTTTTTAATTTTCCGAAAATTCTTTATGATTATATCCATATTAAAGCAAAAAAAGAAAAGATTCTAGATCACATTTTGAATCTTAGATACTCTTTACTGACTCCAGTGATAATTTTATTGTTCTTGTAGATTTATTTTTAAATACAATATAAAATGGGAGTTATATGTATTGAAATCGTGATACTCCAATCACTTAAATATTTTACTGAAATAATTTTTTTAATCATTTTATTCTTAACATCGTTAGTGTTGTAAAGAATATTCCTTAAATAAGTATAGTATTAATAAGCATTTTTTAAAAGTAATCTGCCTTTTATACGAAAACTAATAATAAAGTTTAAAATATAGCAATTTTATGATTTTTTCAAATAGATATAGCATTTCCAAGTCTATTTGAACTTTTTCCAAGTCAGCTGTAACCTTTTACAAATCAAATGATACCCTTTCCAATTTAAATATAACGCTTTACAATTCAATTGTCACCCTTTTTATTTCAATTGTAACCGCTTCCATTTCAATTGTAATCCTTGAAAATGTTTTTTTTTATTATTTACATCTTGAGAAAAAAACAAAAATTTAAAACTTTTTGTAAACAAGAATATTATTATGTTTAGTATTTTATTACCAAAACTATGAAGATACTGTTGTTAAGTTCAGATTACATGTTTTTACTTTTTTTAAATAAACATTCTCAGAAACAAAAAAATCAACTAAGTATTTGTTTTTTCAATTGTTTCCCTCATTTTTGTCCTAACTACAGTTGTGAAGAAAAAGGTTGTGTTGATTTTATCCTGGCGATTTCCAAGGCACTAAATTCGCCCATTCCGCAGTACGGTAAATTTTCAAAACAATTTCAAGGGTGACAATTGAAATGGAAACGGTTACAATTGAAATAAAAAGGGTGACAATTGAGTTGTAAAGCTTTATATTTAAATTGGAAAGGGTTGGTTGTAACTTGGAAAGGGTTGGTTGTGACTTGGAAAGGGTATCATTTGATTTGTAAAAGGTTACAGTTGTCTTGGAAAAGGTTCAAATAGACTTGGAAATGCTATATATATATATCGAATTAAATTATGATAAGACTGCTATCGATGTATATTATTGAGTTCGATTCTGTGTTTAGATTTTAGTCAGTTGCGTCATATAAACACCTTTGGCAAATGACTTTTAATGCTTCATTACTCATTCGTTTCTAAATACACTATAACTATATTTATAGGATCTTTTGTTTATAAAACAAATTAAACACTTACAATTAGTTATTGAATTGTTACTGCTTGATGGTTTCGTCATTGTTGATTGCATGCAAGAACAGTGATTCATTGGGTGGAGTCATTAAAGAGTTTTGTTAGTCATGGTGCCAATGAAATCTTTGGGATATTTTTTATTTTCTCAAGAGGTTTATTAACTACAGGATTTGCTATTTCGGTAAACATTTTGACAAATGTTTTCCTATGACATTAAAAATTGTTTTTGTGTCATAGAAAATTGTTTTTTTTTACATTTATTCTCTCTTGTAGTTTCCTTTATCTAATAAATCAAGACTTAAAAGTACTAAGAGATTTTTCCTACTGTTACTTTTCCTTCAAACTTTCGCATGCTTTTGACAAACTGAACCACCCTCGACTTTTTTAACTTCTTGATAGTGTCATGTACTAACGTCATGCTCATGAATTATATTGTTTTCGATCAATGGATCTTCAAGTGGCAAAGAATAAATTAATTGTTTAATATATATTAATGGAGTAAATAATTGTTGGGCTATAATGTGTGGAGAATGGAGGATTCAGAGATTTGAGTCCCTAAATATCACATAATGCAGCTGTTCTTTGTATTCAGCAATATTTTTGGGATTCAGTTTATGTGATTCTTTTTAGTTTATATTTTTATTGGTCAATATAAAACACTCAAAACTATTTGAATATTTCTGTCATAATAAAAAATGATATTGTGAATTGTGAAGAATGCCTTAGCTGCCATGTGGGAACTTGAAGAAACATGGATCGAAAATAATATAATTCGAAATTTCATGCCATGAACATGGACAGAGTAGCAAAGTATTGACAATGTTAAGGGTGTTTTTTTTTTAAGACAAGGGATCCAAAAGTATGATAAAGACTATAAAGGAGAAGTAACAGAAAAATTTCTCAGTACTTTTAAGACTTGATGTTTTGAATAATAAATAATTATAAATTAACTAGCACTTAATAATTCAAAATGGAGTGGGTAGTGTCTAAGGCAACAATTTTGGATTGGTGTAATAACGACATCCTTTCCAAAAAGAAAACTAATTCTACTTTTCATAACTTTTTTAATAGCTTTATGTAAGGCCTAAAGTTCTTGCTTTAATTGTAGTCTTACCGATATAAACTTTTATGAGTAACAACACAAGTCCTTGTTAAGTAAACAACTAAACTCGACTTACTGACTTAGAACAATCAAGTACAGTGCCACACAAATTTCATGATAACCTTAAAGGATATCACGGAGAAGACTAAAAAGAAAAAATTGGCTTATTGCCATACTTCTGTTAAAATATACAGTTGAATCTGAAATATCTGAGTTTTGACTATAAATATAAGGCAAAATATGGTCGTAATGTCTCAGTATGTCAGAGTGGTGAGAGAATGTGCAGAATGTGGAAGCGACCATTACCTACTCTGCTGTCTTTTGGCATTCAAGCCTAAACGTATAACTCCCCCAAAAGATTCATAAATACTGAAAATATACAGACAGAAAGCGTGATAAAATATTTCCTTGATAGCTTAAAACAAGACTCGGTCAGGACGCTTTATCGAAATAGATTAAAAAATATGCTAGAAAATTTGCAAGCAAATTCTCTAGAAATGGAAAATCAATATATTGAGATTAAAAATGCATCCCATCAAGCAGCTCTAGAGGCATTGGGAGTAAAGGAAAGACATAGACGGTTCATAAAGAATGGTGGAATGAAGAAGTGGCAATAGCAGTAAAAGAAAAGAAGGAATTATCCACAAAGTGGCTTTCCAACCACGACCATCTTGTGTTACAGGATATAAAAGAAGTAATAAAGAGGTGATATGGAAAATGAAGAAAGCTATAAATGAGTTATGGAATAAGAACTGTGAATATATTGATCGTTGCAGGCACGGGCAAAAGTCTACGGAATCATGGAAAATCCTCAGATCAATTAAGAATCCAAAACAGGAAAACGTTAAAATTTGCCTCGTACAAGAAAAACAATGGGTAGAGTACTTCTCAGCGTTATTGAAGGAGGATAGGAAGGGATTCAGTCTCAGTCGATGAACTAGAGTGTGCATTAAAGAACATGAACAATGGAAAATCATAAGGACCAGGATACATACCCATAGAATTAATCAAATATTTGCTTTGGAACTTAAAACGAAATTTTCCGAGCTCATTTCACTTTGCATAAAACAAGGAACAGTTCCCAGCGAATGGACGGAGGATCATATCTACAAAAAAGTAGTAAAAAGTTGTGTTCGAACTACAGAGGGATCACAGTAACTAGTAGCTTAAGCAGATTATACGGAAGAATAATAAAACAGAGGTTGCTGGAAGAATGCGATAGGATAATACCTGAGGAACAAGCAGGATTTAGAAGAGGTAGGTCATGCAGTGATGATATATTTACCCTGACGCAACTTATAGAAAAATTTAAAGCTCGCAATTAACAGATCGATTTAGTATTTGTTGATCTACAAAAAGCATATGAAACAGTGCCTCTTAGTAAACTCTGGAATGCCTTAGAAGTCACAGGTGGAATGCCAGCACATGATTCGAGCTATAAAGGGACTGTATTCACATGCGACATCTAGGGTTAAACTAAAAAATGGCCTAACCAAGAAATTTCCGATCACTAAAGGCCTCAAACAGCTCACTCTCCCCTCTACTGTTAAATGTATATGTTGGAAGTATCCTTAGCCTATGGAAAAGAAAGTGTAATGGTATGGGAATAATCATAGACTAATGAATGCCTGTACAATTTACAATTTGTGGATGACCTGGTAATTATTACAAATGAAGAAGAAGATGCTTCCTTAATGATGAGGAAACTGCTGGAAGCTTCTAAGGCAGGGGGCCTGGAAATCAGTAAAACAAAAAGCGGGTACGTGGTATTAAATAATAGTGGAAACTCCTCGCTAAATATTGGGAAATGGGATCTGACCCCAACTGAACAGTTTAAATATTTAGGCCTGTGGCTTTCTAAGGTGAACAGCAGCAAAATAGATATCGACGAAAAGGTAATAAGAGGCAGACAAATAATTAGAACTTTAAATTCTGTTCTGTGGAGTAAAGACGTCATGATAGCAACAAAAAAGAGACTATAACTCATTTCTGATAAGAACCGCCCTGTATGCCTCAGAAACCTGTCCGTTTCAACTTACTCGGCAAGAAAACTGCTTTCAATGGAGATGGATTTGTGGAGGATTAGTTGTAGGATATCAAGACTACAAAACGTTCCGAGTGATAGAATTAGGGAAACAGTAAACAGACCACTTAACATCCTGTACTCAGTTGAAACGAAAAAACTGAGTTGGTTTGGTCATGTTATGAGGATGGCGGCCGATGGTCTAAAAGGGTACTGAAACATGTACCATCGGAAAGGAGGAAGAGAGGTCGACCAGAGAAGAGGTGGATAGAAGGGATCCCGGTGGCAATAGCGGCAACAGGACTTAGAGAGGAATACTGTTAAGATAAAGAGAAATGGCGGCAGGGCTTGTATGCTTGTATGATTTAGGCTACAATATATGACTCATTGTTGTAATTTATACAATCCAAAATAATCTTTGGTTGATTTTTTGTTTAAAGTACCTGATAGCTTCTGGGCTATCATAAAACCAATAGAACCTTAGGCTGCTGCTTAAAATCAGAAGACATGGAAGTACCCCTTTACTATTTCTTTAGATCTATGAACCTTCCGATTCCTCGGTTCCTCGACTTCTTGAGACACTTGAAGAGGTTCTTCGACTTCTCCAGAGCCTTGGAGAGGTTCCTCTGGACGAATACTGCCAGTATCACGAGAGTACACGGAGAAAAACCGGGCGATTGTAGGAAGCATAGTGGTGGGGATACAAAGAGGCGGTGTTACCCGGTAGCACCTCCCCCAGAGCCGGCTGCTACTGGTCTTCCCCACTCCGGCTACCGTTGTCTTTTTTATCAACCCTTTCACGACAGCCAATCACAGCTTTTTTCTTACTACAAGCCGCCATTTTGTAGTTGCCGCCTCTCTGGTGCGTCTTCAAGCGCGGCGTCCCTCATTTTAGGGTCTTTTCAGTGTTGCTTCATTCTTAATTTCACTTAATCATTTAATCGCATATTGAAAATATAATTTCAAGATTAGGTTCAATTAAAAAATAATATTATAAAAACACGATTAAATAGGTAACAAAAATAAAAAATGGAAAATCATGTTCAATAAGTTTAAAATAAAAGCAATATGAAGAAAAAAAATTTTTATCGTAAAAAAACATGGTGATTTTAATATATTTTCATAATGACTCTAGTTTTACCAACATCAATTAATAAAAAATTACAAAAATTTACATCAAGCCCTCCTTACTTTTTTATGGTCAAATGAATTTTTCGTGTACTCTATTCTTATTCTAAACTTAATGAAACTGTTTTTCTACTATTTTTTTTCTATTGAAGCGCGTTTTGAACTATTGTTTATTATCTAATTTTCGGCTGGCTATAATCGTGTTTTGCTTAACTAAAGTTCATTTTCTGCTGTTTTGTTCGGTAGCAACAAAAGCATGTTTTTAGTTTTTTAGACTAATATTTTTTTGTAGCTAAATATACGAAACTCCCCAGTTTATCCTGCCTAGAGTCATATGATTGTTTTGTAAATATATTGACTTTAATCATCTCTAGGTTAGTAAAAACATTTTTTTTTAGTTTAATTTATTGAGATTTACAATTGTAATTATATTACAACAAGTAAATTTGCTAATATGAACAAATGACATGAAAAAAAAAACACTTGTGGAGAAACTACCGGTAGCACTCCAATGAAGTTCTGTAGTAGAAAGTCTCGAGGCCATCTTCTTTTCAGACGCCCCTGAGGGTTATCAGGAATCAGGAAGCAAATTGAGAGACTAGCGGATTCAGGTGTGTATAGAGCTTGTCATGGAAGGATAGGTATCTAGTTTGGGCCAAATCAGCAACATATGGGATATTAAGATCATAATGGATGAGTTTGTTTGTGACATAATAAGGAGCATTGAGGATTTTACAAAGGATTTTGGATTGTAAGAATTGGATACGAGTTGAATTGGATGGTTTAGTAGAGCCCCAAAGCTCAACTCCGTAGGTCCAAATAGGTCTGATAACTGTCATGTAAATGAGTCTTTTGTAATTAATTGGGAGCTTAGAGCGTTTGTCCAGAAAATGTTGAAGTAGGCGAAAACGTCGAGTAGTTTCTTGTCTTTTCAGTCTTGTATGATTTGTAAAATATAATAAAAATGTAGTTATTCAGTAAATATATAAAATTTGTATAATAATATTACATATGGCATTGAAATTTTTTTTCTTATTCAAGTGCAATTTTTTATATATAAAGATATTACATATGCTCAATTAAATATAATATATAAATGCTCAATTAACAATATATCACTATTATATTAAGATTATACCTTCATAAACGTAACGACATTGTTGTTTGTAATTGTGTCACTTATTGGACCATTCTCAGACGAATTACGGATAAAAATAAGTTAATGTATGTATTTTAAAAACAAAATGTGCCCGTTGAAGTGGGACAAGTTCATTACAGATGGTAGATATAAATGAGTGATTGCTCAGCGACAATAAATCAACTGTTGTTGACGGGGATATCAACTCTAATAGCACATGTCAACTCCTATAGCAGGACCTCACAACGTCTCTACTATTATACTGGACCTATAATTTATAACACATCGTTCTTTAATAATATATATACACATCCAATAGTAATATTAAAATTATTTACATTTGCCGTATGGAAGGATTAATTTAAAATACATTAAATACGATGTAGGTGTTATTAAAATAAGATTTTTAAATTAGGGTGCAAATGTAAAATTCCCTCCCAAAAAAATCTTGTGTCTATAAAATACTGGAAAATAACTCACTAGTCAAAGCTTCGGCAACTAAGGCATCAGGATATACACCCAAGTAAAAAATCTAAAAGTTTTTTTGTTGAAAGCCTTGGAGCGGTGTTGATGTCTCTAATCAATGGGTCTGAAGGACTGTTGATGTGAGATCTGGTGCATTTGATCTTAAACGATGTGAATTTTTTTTTGTATATACCTGAATTGACACAACGTTGACAGGTTATTTTCCAGTATTTTTTAAGATATTTTATTTAACTTGCGAGTTGGTAATAAATACACCAGATACAATTTTATCTATTTATTTTAATAAACATATATAAACAGATATAAATATTTTATTCGGGGTGACCTCTGGTGTTGGTGTTAGTACCTATAACAACCTACTATGCCCATTATCGCGGAATCGTAGCCCGGCAGGTGACTCTAGGGGATTTTAAAGGGAAGAAAAAATTCTTGATTATGCCCTCCTTCGGAAGGGACGTTAAACGTGGGTCCTGAGCCTGTACGGTGTCAGGTACTCGTTAAAAATCACTATCCTAATCATGGCTATGCAAAATTTAGAGTTCCCACTGTAGCATCGTTCGATTAACCACAGCAGTATAAAGTGACGTTAAATAAATAACCAACCAAAGTATTTTATTTTATAAAATAACATAAAGCAAATTGTTTTTTATTTTTATTTTGGAACATAAGAACCTCCTTAAATCTTAGCACTCTGAATTCAAATATAAGGAAAAAGGAGGAAATAATCCTGTGGCGTACCAGACCGGATGTTCTTGCAGGGGACAACACCGTCACCCATACCCTGTCCTACGGCACCCAAACGGATTGTTCCATGGGATTTGGGTGATGAATTCTCATGCACTGGCCAAATATTTATTGCCAGCCAACAGATAAGATCGGAACTTCCATACTCGACCGAATGAATTCGTTCCACGGGTAACTAAATCCTGAAATGTAATATCCCATAGGCGCGGGCTTAGTTCGCCCGTACATCACGGCCTTATAAATTGGTCCTCCAATTTGTTCGCACTATCTTCGGTTGTATCTTGTTTCAAAGCTTTGGGAAAAACCTGTATCGGATTCCGACCATTAATTGTGTCTAAAAAAAAGGTATTGAAGTATTTTTTATTTTTTGGTTGAGCATGAATGCGCCATCATTGGCTATAGGATAGAAGTGCGGCGAATCCTATCTCGGCGATAGCGGACCCAGTCGGCATCCTCTATCTTCGGCAAAGCCGACTCTCTTATCTCCTCCAGACCGTAAACATTTACTGTTCCCTCCGCGGTGGCCTTTTTATGAACCAGCCGACTGTTTAGCATTTATCGGATAGAGAGAGTTGGAGGTTTTAAATTTCATTCACGAGCAAACTAGTATTGGAAGTATGTATTCGAGAACGTTCAATCCTGGCGTCCACATTCTTGTTGGTTTATTTTGTATTCGTTATACAGCTATGGGTAATAGAACGATGAGAAATCCTGGGTTATGTCGTGCTGCGGAAGAGACGTAAAATTGACGATCCCGAGTCTGTGGAATATCAGATCTCTACGGTAAAGATCTCTACCCTTACTATAAATGGATAGGCAAAATTTAGAGCTCCCACTGTAGCATCGTCTGATTAGCCATAGCAGCGCAAAGTGACTATATGTAGAAACAAATTATCAAACAAACTTCAACAAATAAATTTTCAATTTACTTCAATATAATCAGTACAATGAGCTGGTAATTTCTATAATTCTAAAATTCAGTTTAAAGTGTTTTGTGTTTGACATATTGTAGTTGTGTTACAATTCGAATTGATTACAATATGAATATTTTAGATGTTTATGTCCATTAAAAATATACTAAATGCATACTTCTGGCTTCAAAGGCAAATATTTTGAGTAACCCTATTCATTTTTCTCAATGTTAAACTCTAATCAAGCAAACACAATCACTTTCAACCCAGACAGAAAACAAAAGTTCAATTTCGTTGTTTAGTGTAATAGGACGATTCCAAAGTGGGAGTCCTAAATCTTGCCTATCCAGGTTTAATTAATATATGGATTAATATATGGACCTTTAACGAATACCTGACCTCGGAGAGGCTCGAGATTCCCATTTTATGTTCCTTACGAGGTACAGCAAAACCAAGCAGGTTTCATCAGGTCTTTATTCAGCCCTGTAGTTTTCTAATAAATAGTTCTTTTACTATTAAGTGACATTACCTCCATTCTTTACAATAATACCAAAATAGAAAGTAATAAAACAATTATTACTGTTACCACATTAATATTATCGTTTGATCCATTCCTACAGGCAAACGTTGGTTAATATTTTTTGTTTTGAGCCTTCGTAACGTTTGCATGTAGGAATGGATCAAACAATAATATTATTGTGACATTTTTTGACAGTTCTAACAACCATCAAATTTTGCCATTTTGCGTCATATGAAACAATTTCACCAGATCATGTCAACAGTGCACTGATAATTGCATTCAGTGCAATTATCAATCACTATGACAACACGTGTTGAGTTTGACAACTTCATTCCAAATAAATTTCAAAATGTCACGTTTTGGCAATGCGAATGTTCAAAGTATAAATGAGCTAATCAAAGAAAAAATTCGCAGAAATATATCTCGATCAAGAACACCACAACGATAAATATTATGCATGGTAATAGATGTTCTATAGTAGAGAACAGCAACCAATCTAATGTACAGTTAATAAATACTTAAATAAATGCTTCGTTTTGTTGAGTTATAAATTTTTTTGTCAAAAACTTTTCTGACGAATATCCCTCGGACATTGACAAACACCTCATAATTTTATGAAAAAGTTCTCAAGCTCGTTGCTTAGGACTTTCGGCTTCAGGCTGTTACCAAGGAACGAGCTTTCGACAAGAAGTATTCATAAAATGAACTCGTCTGTTATCAATGCCCTAGGGTTATTACTACTGATAAAGTTGTAACATATGCATAAATATTTATAAATTGGAATGAATAAGTAAAATGCCTTAAATTCTTAATTCTCTAAAATCCTGAAAAAAAAAATAACTAGTCAACGTTTAGCCATTTCAAGCATTGTCAGGACATAAGCCAAAAGATTATCGAATAAAACATGAAAAACTCAACACATCTCACATCGACAGTCCAATCAGACTTATCAAATAGAGATATCGATGTTTCCAAGACGCACCAAGCAACCTGAAATTTTATTTTATAATTTATGAGCTTATGCTAATTTTATTGATAAATATTTATATTATGAAATCCTGATTGTCATTGTGTTAAGCCACTTGTTTAAATAATCCCAGTTCACAGAATACACGAATTAGATATATTTCAATTGTTAAATAAATTAGATATTTTTCGAGGAAATGACATGAGTTATCCCTTAAATTTATGAACAAAAAATGCAATATAATGAATTCTTTTCCATTTTCCTGTGAATGCGAGGAAAAAGAAAAGAAAATTGCTTACGTTTATCCTCACTTTTCTCACATGTATAGAAACGTTAATTGAGTTTTTCTCAATCCCACAGAATAATTCTTAATTTTTTTAAAGAGTTATTCGAGATAAAAAAGAAATTAACTCAGGACTCATGAAAATATTTGCAATCGGAGGCAATATTTCATCATTCAAGCTAATAATTATTAATTCGTCTCCAAAATGTTGATAGATAAATGCAAAAACTCAATTATTTCTTTCCACGCCTAATTATTATTATCATTAATACCTTAGTGATAGATTGCTGGGTTGCTATGCTGAGAATCCCGAGTTCAAACCGGCTGTGAGATATTAATTATTTAATATGTTGACTGCCATTTATAGACCCTGTGGGCTCTACAAACCTTCCTGGGGCTCAATCAGCCAGAATAATTCCAGCTTTAATTGGTGGAATAACCTGGGGGTTGAGCCCTGACCTCTTTGCACAACCGTTGTCCAATGAACAGTACAGTCCCTACCATGTGCTGAACCCAGGATCCTTCGTGGGTTGTAGCTGCATATTTTTTTTTGTTCATTTTTTTCTAAGATATTAATATAGATAAGCAGAAATTTACAGTGAAGAGTATGCCACTGATTTTGCAAAATAAAGAAAAATCTCAGTTTGAGTAAATGTCAAACTAGGACATCTGTTCCCCCACTCCTACTGCGTGGTTTAAAGTGTGTCCCCATCATGACGATCTTGCCAATAACGCAGGAAATCTCAACTCAAAGATAGTTTATATAAGATAATATTTAACATAAGTTAAACATTGATCCAAGGTTATACAAGCTATGGCGCAATTATTTCGCTTCCATCTACAAGAGTTGAGTCGGCCGGAGAGTGAATCATGGGCCAACTATAGAACCTTATCTGTTATCTCCCTTCTACTTTTTGCCCAGATATCCTCTTCAGCCTGGTAATCCCATATTTGATCTTATTCATCACTATTCCGTTTATTAGCATGACTGATACTTCCGTATAGTAGTATGTTTAAAATTTGAAACATTTAGAGTTTTGACGGCAGAAATCAAAAATTGAGAAAAAATAAAAACAAAGAGCGTATATATTAGTTCGGATACTTGAAGAGTGGTGGTCGGATTTGGCGGACTTATTAAATTTTACATTTACGTATTAATATAAATAACTAAAACTAAAACTAAAACTAAGTCAGCCATATTATTTATTATTTAATGAATAGGATGGATAAATATCGTAGAGTAGAATTTAAAAAAATAAGGTATGGCAAAATTAATATCTCATTTTCCGTGTTCGTATTAACGTATCATCGCTGTCATAACAATACCGCCTATCTACAACTTTTGGTGAAAATGAGTAAATAACAATAACGCATTCCACAGGTTTAATTACACAATATTAAAAAAAGTGTTCAAGGTTAAACGAAATAATAACCGATATACATAAGATCTTATAATATAAGGCGAGGGTTTTTTCTCTCCTGTAAAATCGCCCAAAGTGTACCTAGGCGGTATTGTTTTGACAACGACAATATATATGCTTTTTAATCTAGTACAAAGTTAAGACAATAATTTTTAATCGATGAAATAAAATGAATATAGCGAAAAATATAAAGTTGTGACGGCAGATTTAGAGTATAAAATAATAAAGAGAGGCAAAATTGATGTAGATATTGAGCGAATCATGGACGGATTATACGAGTTTTATTCATTTTCCATGCACTTTTGCATGTATGAAAAAAAATGAGTAGAGTTCAAAGTAAAAAAAAAAAAAAATTTAATATAACGGAATGCCAAAATTAATACGGATAATTAGCGAGTGATTGAAGGATATAGCGAGTTTATTTCATTTTAGGCAAACGAAAAAAAAAAAAAAATGAAGAACATAACACAAAATTCTGGGATTAATGAACGGACAAAATTTTTATTTTATTACAAGTCAAATTGATTATTTATTATAATTTTTGACAAAACTGATTCTAGGCTATTCAAGGTATTTGATGAAATATGCTAGTTTGGTTGAATTTATATTTTCCAGTTGTAACGACAGGTGTAGAGTTAAAAAAAAAAAAAGTGGCAAAGTTAATGTAGATACCACTAAGTTAAAGTTGGACGCTGTTTGGATGGGTTCATTTATTTCATTTTCGTAATATTTATACCTATGTCCTTTTAAAAATTAAATTATGACGAAATTTAATAGGCCGAAAAATTTAGAGTTGTGGTGCGAGATGTAGAGTTAAAAGTAAAAAAAAAAAAAAAGGAGTGCCAAAATTAAAGCGATTACTTAGCAAGTGATGGACAGAGATGGCGAATTTATTTCATTTTAGGCAAACGAAAAAAAAAGGAAAAAAAATGTTACGGGCTATCGAGCGGTCAAAAGGGAATTTAAATAATTACATATTATTTAAAGAGGCTATCTACTTATAATACCTTATTATAATTTTTAATTTATCATAAATTATGCCGAAAAATTATCATAATATATGCCTAAAAATTATCATAAAACATGCCGAAAAATTATCACAAAATATGCCGAAAAATTTTGACTTGTGACGGCAGATGTAGAGATGATAATAAATAAATAATAAAGGAGTGAACAAATTAATGTGGTTACTTAGGGAATGATGGTCGGATTTGGCGAGTATATTTCATTTTAGGCAAGCGAAAACAATAAATAAAGTAGAGGAATAAAAGACCAAATGTTAGGGTAATAGCTAGGTCAAAAGGTAATCTAAATATTATCTATTATTTATTATTTTAGAGAGGCTACTTACTTAATGTGCTTTTCATTTTCTATGTACTAACTATAAGCACATATCTTTTTATCATAAAACATATATTTTTATGTGAAAATTTTTCAATAAATATACCGAAAAATTTAGAGTTATATAGGCAGATGTAGGGACAATAATAAATAAAAAATAAAGTAGTGGCAAAATTAACGTGGTTATTTAGCCAATGATGGACGAGTTTATTTCATTTTTGGCAAGCGAAACCAATAAAATAATAAAAATAAAAATAGATGAAATAAAGTCCAATCCTTAGGGGTTATTGAGCGGTCTATAGGTAATTTAAATAATCACATATTATTTTAGAGAAGCATTGCACTTAATGTGTTAAATTTTATTTAAGGAGGTTACTATAATTTTTAATTTATGAAAAAATTCAATCATTAATTTGTAATTGATAAAATATAGTGAATTAAGCGGAAAATATAGAGTTGTGACGACAAATGTACATTCTAAAATAAATAGTGGCAAAATTAGTGTGGTTACTTAACGAGTGATGGACGAATATGGCGAGTTTCATTTTGGGCAGACCAAAAAAAAAATAATAAAAAAAAAGAGAAATAAACCTGAAAATGTTAGGGTTATTGAGCGGTCAAATGGTAATTTAAATAATCACATATTATTTTAGAGAGGCTACGTACTTAATAATGTATTTATTTTTTTTCTTTTGCGAGTTTTATTCTGATTTTTTTTCCTCCTGGGGAACGAGCAGCTCCGAGGAGGGAGATAATGTACTAGGAGAGTGGAGAAACAAAGACCGTGGGAGACAACCTTGAGGGCGGGAGTAGAAGTGGCCATGTTCGCGATAATGCAAGTCGAGACGGAGGAGCGGAGGGAGTTCAGGAAGAGGATGAGGGCCAAGTGCGAGTTTGTCTGCAAGTACTGCCAGAGGAGGTTCACCAAGCCTTACAACCTCATGATCCACGAGCGCTCCCACAAGGACGACGTCACCTTCACCTGTGAGGTCTGCGGCAAGACCTTCAAGAGGCAGGACAACCTCAAGCAGCACAGGTATACAATATCATCCGCATTATCCACATCGGGCCCGCCGTGGTGGGGGTACGCTCCCGAGTGGGGGAGAGTGGTGGGGATGTCTCCGGTGACATAACAGTAAAATGGGACCTTTTAATTTCTCTTTTTCCCCTCCCAAGGCGGCTTTGTGATTATGTCTTACTCTTTAACGTGTGAGTTAGTTGCCTTGTTACGTCTGCTTCGACTCATTCAGCTTCTGATGAGTAAGCCCCCCATACTTCTTTATGTACTTATTGATATCTGATAATTTCCCCCTCCCTCTTACTTATTATTCAAAAAAACAACTTTAAAACATCCCAATCTTTTAAGTCCCTTATAAACCTCCAGGTACTTATTATTGTTTGGCATTAATTACTCCTCCCCTCTCTTAACCTGTTTATTATATTACATTTAACGTTTATTGATAATAAGCTTCGTTAACATCTCTATCTTTTAAGCCCCCTATATATCTTTAAGTACTTATTGCTAGGTATTTACCCCACCTTCACTAATTTAAAAAAAACCCATTAAAACATCCCAAATTTTTAGTCCCTTATAAACTTCCAGGTACTTGTAGATAGATAGTAATCCCCCCTCCACCCAATAACCTCTTTATTATTTTATATTTAACGTTTATTAATAATAAACCTTCCTTATCCTGTAAGTCCTTATACATCTTTCTGTACTTATTACATGGTATTTATCATCCCCTTACTAATTATTTAAAATAAAAGCATTAAAACTTAAAATTTTATGTTCCCAATCTTCCCTTATACTTATTCAGGTACTTATATTATATTAATAGATGGGCAGTAATTACTCCCCCCCCCCTTAACCTCTTTATTATTTTTATTTAAGGTTTATTTGATTGATTATATGATTTTTACAACTTATTTTATTTATTAATCTTTTATAATCATAAAAACATCTCTATCTGATAAGCCCCTTGTACATCTTTAAGTACTTATTGAATGGTAGTCAACCCATAATAATTAATTTAAAAAAACATATAAACCTTTTAAATCTTTTAAGTCCCTTAGACAATTTCAGGTACTCATAGAGTAATAATTACCTCCCTTAACCACTTTATTCTATATTTATTATTACTCAAATTTTATTAATTAATTTAATTTTAACATCCTTTATTTATGAAAGTTTTATTAACTCATCAAAACTTCATCTTTCAGCCCTCTATTCACTTATTGATGCTACCTCCTTAACCATTCATATAACCTTCACCAGCATATTTTACCTGAACTTATTCATTGAATAACCTTCTCATAGAACCTACCCTTAACTAATTCAAGTAAATAATTACATCTTTAAAATTATTTTCAATAAATAAAATCAAAACTAAACTAAATAAATAAACAAATAATTTGGAGATGAGAGCATGTATGAACAATGCTAATTAATAACTAGAGATCCAATGATGTTTTAAAAAATATTTATTTTTAAACATAATAAAACACTAGTTGTATAATTAATAGTTGTAATAATTATATACAATGGCATTTATACGTTATATGCATACTGATAATGATAATAATAAACAGTAACTTTTATAATATTAATCCCTTTGAGTACAAAATAATGTAATAAATAAAGATATAAATATTCACCATTAACAATAAAATTTGTAATAGCCAATAACACCTTGAGAAGGAATGATTTATGACTGATTTCTTGTCCTTTCTCATAATTCTTACCTATAAAAATAATAAATTATTTTTATTAGATTTTTTAAAAATAAAAATTCTTTTTATTTCTTAGATAATCTAAAATAATTAAGCACTCGAAGATGCCTACAAAATCATCCTTAATGACTTAGAAAATTTAATTAAAATCAAACTTGATTCTTCATTTTTATTCTCTAATTTATTTCTTTTTTAAATTAATAATAACCAATAAATTTAAAATAAATTAATCTTGTGTTGACAAAATGTCTGTAGCGTTCTCATAAGTCTCTTTTGCAAGGTCTATGTCCTACTTTTTTAGAAGGACTTATATTTTGAAATGTTGTCCTTATTTTTCTGTAAAAAAACAAGAAAAAACTTAACGATAATTTTCGCTGAATATTAATAAGAACTGGAAATCCATATTTTTTAAAAATAAATCTCAAAATAATAATTATTTTGGTTTCAATAAATTTTAAAATCATGTCTGATTTATGCATAAAAATAAATCATTAAATTTTATCAATCCAATTAAAAATAAATATCATTCTCATGGGTAATACTAACAAAAATATTGATATTAATTTGCTTTTATCTGAAACAATTATACAAATATATAAATAAAACAAAATATATAAAAAATATTGTGGTACATCAAGCAGTAAACAGTTTTACATTGTATATTATTAAGTAAATACTCCAAAATGCATATTAATCACATATCGTCATTATTAATGTTTTTGAAAATAAATAAATATAGAATTTTTTCCATAAGTTCGATATTTTTTAATTTTTTGATCAGAAATATAGAATAATTCTAGATAACTATAATAAAATAATTAATAAAATTGCCAGAATAAAACTTTTTATTCATTCATTTATAGTCATCTACTTTAAATCCTTCCCTGTAACCTTATTTAGTTGTAACCTTACTTTAGTTATAATCTTACTTTACTTTTTTTTTAAATATGAATAAATGTTCAAACCTTAAACAAGTACAAACAAATATAATGTATTTTCTTTTTTAAATGTATTAATACCATCAATAAAGTTTTGAGTTACATATTATCATCACTGTCATCACTCTTATCAACCACTTAATGGTTCCTTGAACTCATTGACGATTTAAATTTTTTTTAAAACTTCTAATTCATTTTCTATTTATCAGTCTTCATTCATCTTTAATATGCCTGTGTCCTAACTAAGCTTTTCCCTTTGTACTTAAAAATACTTACTTTTATCTGTTTTGATTTAAAGTACCTGGACAAATAATCTTTAAAATTTTATTTTAGCTTGGGAAAACTATAAAAACATACTTTATCATAATGTATAAATAATTTTCAATCATATTATTTTTTACATTTTTTTCCTATTACGTTGTTCATCAAGGGTATCAAATCTACATTATTTATATCGCCAAAAATATAAGTGTGAAATAGTAAATGGGTTATTTTTATTTATTAATCATTATTTATTAATTACTATTTCCAAGACTATAGCTATACACTTTTAAAAATTGGTTTTATACCTGTATTAATCATTTTTATGTGAATATTTTTATAGCGAATATATAATATGTACCCATATTTATGGTCCTTATTATTGTTATTATTATTATTATCCTTATTATTGTTTTTCTAAACGTATGGTTTAAAAATTTGAATGCATCAGCAGTTTTTGGTCTCGAATAGGAAAATTTTTTAATTCAATCTGGAATAAATAAATGGAACTGCTTGACTATTATCTTACAATACTAATTGTTTCCTGAGCACAAATGATTCTATGAGCACATTTTTTGGTGGTAGAAAGTGGATGAAGCAAATAAAATGAGATGTTGGAGATCTGTATTCTTATGAATTGTACAAAAGTTTAAATCAGATATTGAATAGAGTGTTTAAATAATTATTAATATTGTTTATTTATCATTAAGACTGTATAATGAATGATGAAACTCGCGATACTTCGTCATAATTGATCTTCTTTATGTTATCAGTCTTCTTTTTGTTGAATTTTTCTCAATTAAAAAAATAATAGATGTCTCTATACAGTAGTAATTATGGATTTAAATATATAAATTTGCCTGATTAGTAAGTAATTTTATATATCGTTTTAATAGTAAAATTTTAAAACATAATACAAATATAATTAATTAAAACATAATAGATAAATATTTTGTTTTTTCCTCCTATCCTCAAATAGTTTGAATCGCGGAAAAATCAATATTATTGTTTTTCATTATTTTTGACATTTAGTAGTGTTTTTGTACTTTTTGAACGGATACTTATTTAATATTAAAAACATATATAATAAATTATAAAATACTTTTTCTTGACTTAGAGGTTATAACTATTTTTTAAAAAAAAATTTGTAATTATAATAATAATTTATAATTAACTAATTATAACAGTGTCATCTTAATTATAACAATTTCAATTTAAATGAGCTTGAAAATGACTAAAAAAAATTTCTATATTTTTTCAAGATAAAAACGTTTTATTGTTTATCCTATGCCTTGAGATTCCTGTGGGTTTTTTTTTTCAAATTATGTTTTATTTTTATACTTTTACATATTCCAGTCTATTTTTTTTTTGTAATATGATGTTTTAATTTGAGTTACACATTAATCCACTCATTTCATTTGCTTTCTGAATCCCTGCTCTTGTTGTAAATATGATATGATGTAAATATTTTTGAACTCTCAAAGAATGTACTAACTCTTCTGGATGCTATTAATCTTAACTTGAGTTCCATTTTATATTTAATGTAACATGCTCAGAATATGTAATAAAAAAACCAGGAAACATAAAATTAGAACCTTGAACAACTTAGTCTAAGGTTTTGTTACATTTTAATGTTTCTTTTTGGGGATTTGTTGGATGATTCAGGGTATTTCGATTTAGAATTATTGGGCTCAAATATATAGGAGCTGATTTTAAATCGGAATTTAAAAAAAAAAAAAGTTTTGTATGTTGTTGTGTTGTTTAGATGTGGTTGGCGGTAGTTTCCAGAGAGATGAGACAGGCGGACCCGTTGTAATCGCACACTGTAAGCTTACAAATACATTTTCATCGTGTATTTTTATTGCATGTAGCCAACCACTAACATGTCCCAGGGAATTTCAACGCTTATAAAAAATATAAATAATATATACGAAGAAGCGTTGAGGTATTCTGGTTGAAAAATTTGCTGAAATCCGTGTAGTTTGGACTCAGTCCAGAATATATGTATTTATTTAAGTTGTAGATAAGTGATTAACTTTGTTAAGATATGTTTAAGTGTTGATTTAGGGCTTGAGCAAGTCTCCCTGTATCCCCTGCTAATGTATTTATCGTAAATAAACATTAAAAAAATCAAATATTATTAAATTCATTGTTTTGTGGTTTTAATAATTATTTTAAAATTAAAAAAAAAAAATCCTAAAGATTTTTGTTAAAACGTGGTAACATATAGTTCTTAATACAGAAGGATGCTATTGTTCATAAATAAAGTCCATAAAATAACTAAAAACTCCGATAATTTTCCATTATTTCTGAGATTTAAGGTTTTATTTTTGGAGTTTTTCAATTTCATTACGATAATTATTTTTTATATCTTTTAGAGTTATTGCTCATTTTTATTTGTATATTTATTACTTTTTTAGTGTATATGCAAATATATCAATAAATAAGAATAAATCTACTAACGCTTATATCCTTTCCTTGCCTGCCTAAGTAATTGAATTAAAAATCTCTACTAATTTTTGTATTTAATACTAAATATTAACTAACAAATCCATTTTTTTGGAATTTAAACTAACCAGATTTAACAAAAATTATCTATTTCAAATGTTTCTATTACTAACCAAAATTGGACAGAGGGTTGAAATTCTCTGGACCTCTGCCAGTTCCAGCAACCTATGTCGAGACCAAATTAGGAAATCCTGAATTGATATGTTGAAAATTGTCCAGACTGCTTTTTGTATATGTAGATTTGTGCATGTTTATTTTTGAATAACATATGTATTTTATGTATTTCATAGATGTATTAGATGTGATCAATACTCCCTAGATTATTTTATCTGTTTTTACAATTTATTTATGTTATGTGACTAAAATGCAATTTATTTACTATAATTTAGAAACTAAAACTCCGATTTAGGTTCTCTTTTTAATTCCATAATTATAAATCCATAATTATAAACTATTTATAACTATAATAATTAGACAAAAATTAATAAACCTTACGAAAATAATAGAGACATAAATTTGATAATGACGGAATTATGACATAATGTTAATTTTTTTAATATCCTAACATTGTATTGATTTTTATTATTTTTTAATTACCAATATATTCGATGTAATACAAATATTATCTATGTCAGAAACATTTTCTTATATTTTGTGAAACTTTCTTATGAATATTGTTTTCCACGGAAATTTTAATAATACTGAATGCTGAACCCTCATATTTTTGAATATTATATTACTCGATTTTTAAGAATGATTAGTAGCTGAAATTAATAAAATATATAAATAAATGTCACAGCTGAAATTAATATTTGTTACTTAATAATAATCACATCTACTTTTATATTGTAAAATAAATTATTAATACAAATACTATTTTGTATACATATATATATATATATATATATATATATATATATATATATATATATATATATATATATATATATATATATATACGAATGCCTTTTCTAAAATAGACTTTTCTGAAAGGTAACAATTAATTTGTTCAAGTGATTAATTACACAAACGTAAATTGTAATAAATAAAATAAAAATTAATATTAAGACACGACGTTTAATACGCACAAATTTTATAAACCTTCACGATTTCTTTGCTGTTCACAATTCCAGATTTAATTGGCCCTTCGAAACAATTCTATGATTTAGTAATTATAATTTTTTTGTTGCTTCGAGATATGTTAAATACAAGGTACAACAGAATCATTTAAATATAATATATAGAACAATAAATAATTTAAATAAATACAATTCAGGATACTGATTTAGGTTTTTTATCAATTTTCAGGACTATACACAGCCCCACGTGCAGAACAGGATACATGTCTAGGTTATAACATTAACTATCAACTATTACACTTAATTACACTATTATTTATTATTAAAAACTACCCCTAGTAACCTTCATTGTAATAATTGTAATACTAAAAAAAAATTGTATTGTATAACTCTTGTATTATTTTTTAAAGACATCTCGAGACATTTTGCACTGTTAAAATGATCTTTGAGAAAAATCTATTTCAAGTCATCTAGTCTCAAAGGACATCAAATGCAGAGACTTTTTTTTCTTTTCCTCTTTAAGAAATGCGATTAGTTTCCTATTGTCGGAATCTTCGTCTTTTCAAATGTGTAAATAATTCTATTTTATTTATAACGTGCTTTACTAGATTACCATTTGTGAAATAAATTTTAAAAAAATGAATAAAAAGTCGTTATTAATTTTGTTTTCGGAACACAATTTTGTTCATATGTACTGAAAATTATTTTTTATCGTTTAATATTTAAGAACAGCGAGCTTAGAAATGTTGCAATTATATAGAAACTAAGAGCTTCCATTGTTTTTTTATTATTATTATTTTATTTTTATTTTATACATAATATATAATGAACGTTTTACGTTTTAGGGTCTAGATATTTTAAGTGAAGTTGAAATGTCAAAAAATGTATTTAATGCAAATGTTACATTTCAAAAAATGAAAAATTATTTATTTCGTGTAATATATCATGTAGTTGTAATCGATACATAGAGGCATATCAAAAGCTTATAAGTAGATTATATAAATATAGGATATAAATTTATTGAAAAAAATGATGCAATATTGTATATATAATGTTAATAAATTGGAATTCATTCAATGACCAAAGGTTTATCATCATTCCATTGTAAAATCCTCAAAATAATACTTTGATATAATTTTATTATAGCAAGAAAAACGGATGTTGATGAAAAGTAATTCTGGCTTGGCCCGACCTAGCCTAAAAGGTAAGTCAAAACTTAAACTTAAACTTAAACAAAAAAAAATTTATTTATTATGTCATTAATGTTTATATTAAGTCAAATATATATTACAGATTTTAGGTTTGTATTTCAAGCATAAACTTTAAATATATTTTAAAAAGTAAGTTAAGCTCATATTTACTTTTAAAAATTAAATGACAATGTCTTTTGTTTTAACTTATTTTATTTTGGACTCTATGTATAATTTCCCATACCTGAATTATTTTTGTTTGTTAATGTTTAAATAAGTATCCAGGTATAATTAGGATAGGGATCTTTAACGAGTAACTTACAAAGTACAGGCTCGGAATCTCCATTTTACGTGTCTTCTGAAGGACGACGTAGCCAAGAATTTTCTTACTCCTAATTAATTTATAATTATAATTTTCTATATTCGAACTGAATCCATCCGTTTTATACCTACACATACCACCTAATCAATACGTATTAATAGTTGTATTGTTTATTATTCATGTTTGCTTCTCCAGTCGTCTTCAGATGTTTTGAATTTCTTTTCCACGCTGTTTTATCTTGTAAATAAACTAATACTTTATTATAATTTTTTCAAACCATGTAATATTTAGCCACGCGAAGGTATCCGGGTGAAAATCTGCACGATTGAGGTTTATGGTATTTTAAAATATCATGTCCTTGCATTGAAGAGGCGCAACATTGTGGGATGAAATGGCAAACACATTCGAAAAATGCTAATTTTCAACTTTAGCATAAAAAACTGTGTGTATTAACTTTTCTTCGAATATATATAATGTTGATTGATTCAAATAATGAATTTAGTGGGTGTCGAAATAAAATTAAACTGAATTTCTCTTTGTAAAAAAAATAAATTTATTTTTATTACAATAATTTCTAGTAACTGATTTAAAACTCAATATTGTATAAAGTCTAACCTGTAAAAAAGGAAAAAAACATTTAAAGTTAACATTTCACACAACTTTAACAAAACTGTTTTCTTTTAACTAAATAACAACACACAAATAGGAATAATCTCCCCGGTTATTCTCTCACAGCTGTTACCATGGCAACCGTATCTGTCACATACAAATGAAAGACGTTTAATGTACCTCTTTTATATACACACATATATATATATATATATATATATATATATATATATATATATATATATATACATATATATAATTATAATGCAATTGGGAAAAACCACAATGCAAAGCCTTATGTTTCAAAAATACACCCACTTACCAGTCGACGTTTCGCCTATTCAGGTATTATCAAGACACCAAACAAAAAGGGGGTTATGTGAATCACATCTCGAAGAAAAATTGCATGCAAATTGATTGCATTATAATAAATAATAGTGTTTCTTTTTGAGTTGTTGGCTCTATTTTTGTGTATATATATATATATATATATATATGTATATATATATATATATATATATATATATATATATATATATATATATATATATGTATATATATTTTGTGTTTTAGTTCTCGAGTTTCAGTCTTTGTTGAACTGAAACACAATATATTTTCCATAACAGTCAAGATAAGTAGAAACCAATACATATATATATATTACTTATAGTTCCTGAGATTCAGGCTATACTCGTTAAAAATCTTTTGGAAACGTTTAGAGACTATATTCTTTTCGTAATCATGGCCTAACAGTAAAGAAAGAAAGAAATACGATTTTTAGTGAATTATATCAAAGTAACTACTAAACTTTTCAATTTATCGCTATAATTTGTGTATAAACATTGTACATTTGTCCATTTTATATTTAGATTAATGTGTTATTTAAAATTATTCACTAGAAACAGCTATTTTTTTATGATATAAAATTATAACTTATTTTATTTTAATTTATATTATTTATTTAAAACTTATTTAACTTATTATATTATATAATCATTTCTTATTTAAAACTTCTTACCTCCAGAGGACGAGGCCATGAAAAAGACATATTAAATAAAATACAATTTGCCACAGTTTGTTTATAACTTTGTTTGTCCTTTTTGGTGAAGAAATATATATAAGAGAAAATTCTGTTAATAACGTTTCAAAATCTGCAATATCCATACTTTATAACTATTGTAAATAATGGTAGAATCTACATGAATGTACTGTTATGCATTAAAATGTTTTTGTCAAAATGATGAGCAAAAAGTTTAACTAAATATTTCTTCGAAGTGTTTAAATAACGTGCTTAGAAAATCTTTTTAATCCATTAAAATAATAGATAAGAATTATCATTTCATAGCGATTATTAATGGAACCTCAATATGTATTAAATTCTTGATTAATCTTTATCAAGTTATAAACTTACTTGGTAAATGATAGATATAGTAAACAATCTTTGAAATAATCTACAAATGTTTTTACTAAGGCAAAATTAAAGTTTTTTGTTAATTGATATATTTTTTGATAATTATTATTTAAATAATTTATTATTATCGGATGGATAAGTTATTATGAATATAAAAAAAAATTTAAGACCTTAGCAGTGCTGTTACCTTTCTAATTTAAGGAAACTTTTACGGTCATGGTCGACGAGTAGCGCCTCACCATCTGATCGTCGTAATCGAGGACATTTGCAATGAGGACATGAAGTCGATGGGATGATAACGTATCTTATAACATGGAACGCAACTATGACACAGATATTCATTTACTAGCTATTGTAAATATTGTATTTTTTAATTTACTGTTAAATATGTGCTAAAAGGTCATCGATCACATTTTAAATCCAAGAGAAACACTTGTTTATATAATAAGGTACTTATTCAACAAGTCTCTGTAAGTAAATTCAATATTTACTATAAAATTATAATATCTTTTATTACAAATGTTGATAATGATTGTTTCTAACAAAAAAGTGTCAGCTATTTTTAGGGGAACACTTACTACAGATATGGACAACCATAGTTCTACATATGTCAATATATTGTAACTATTTATGAACGACCATAAATATTGAAAATATTAATAAGACAATTAAAAAAAGAACCTGTACCCATAGTTCTTGGGTTGAGTGAGACTGTTCCGTTCCATTGACATCGGTTGTGCAGGGAATTGATTCGTTCTAAATCACACTGAACCGCCAGATTTTCCCTAATTTAGAGTACATACTGAGGCTGGGTGAGCCCCAGGAGAGTCCTAGCTCTCGTAGGATCCATTGCCAGCCACTAAAAGACTAAATAAAAGTCTGCTAGCTAGCCAGGTTAGATCCCGTGACCTTCAGCGCTCTAAAACTGAGCCAACTCCGATAAACAAAGTACTAGGCTCAAACGACAAGAAACAGCTCAGACTATTTCATCACTTACTAGAAAAACACTTTAAGTTCCAATTAATTACACAATCATATCGATGACTATTATAAGCCCTAATTGCACTTACGGAATTGAGCTTTGGGGCTCCGCTGAGCCATCGAATTCCTCTCGTATCCAAACCTTACAATCCAAAATCGTGAAAGCTCCTTACTTAAGTCACTCATAATGGCCCATTTGTTGCTGATTTGGCCCGAACCTCATGTCAGTATTTTCAGACGCCTCGAAAAGAAGATGGCTTCGTGATATTCTTTTCTTTTTTTAGATTAATTTATTGATATTTACAACTGTAATAATAATACATCAAGTAAATTTGCTGATATGAACAAATGACATGAAAACAAAAAAACTTGTGGAGTTATCCATCGGTAGCACTCCAATAAAGTTCTATAGTAGAAGGTCTCAAGGCCATCTTCTTTTCAGACGCCTCGGAGGGTTATCAGGAATATTATGGGAAGCAAGTTGAGAGACTAGCGGATTCAAGTGTGTAGGGAGCTTGTCATGGAAGGATAGGTATCTAGTTTGGGCCAAATCAGCAACATATGGGATATTAAGATCATGATGGATGAGTTTGTTTGTGACATAATAAGGAACATTGAGGGTTTTACGAAGGATTTTGGATTGTAAGGATTGGATACGAGATGAATTGGATGGTTTAGTAGAGCCCCAAAGCTCAATTCCGTAAGTCCAAATAGGTCTGATAACTGTCATGTAAATGAGTCTTTTAAAATTAATTGGGAGCTTAGAGCGTTTGTCCAGTAAATGTTGAAGTAGGCGAAAACGTCGAGCAGTTTCTTGTCTTTTCGGTCTTGTATGGATATTCTAACTTAAATCTGTTATTCTACTTGCCTTTGTCTCATGTCAATATGTATCATTCGTTATATTTAATTGTTGTATTTTATAATAACTTAGTTAATTTCAATAAATAAAAAAATTAAAAAAACTGCCATAGCTGGAATTGAGTTTGAGACCTTACCACTGAATCTGGAGCTCACACTAAAAGTAATTAATAAATAAAGTAATAACTTTCAATAAATAAATTAAAAATTTATTTGCTCTAATTTAATTTACCTTCATCTGACAATATTAATGTTTCAGATCTCATCCTAAAATATAATGTACGATATTTACATTGCATGCAGTAGCATTGGAAGTTATTTGAACTGATTAATGTATTAACCCATTCTTCATCAACTTGTAAGTATTCACTAAAAGCTCATTTTTTTAGTGTTAGGGGATGAGTATGAGAGCAACATAGTCTCGAAACGTCACCAAAAAGATGTTTAAAGAACTGACTGAAGTATATATTGCCCACAAGTATATATTGTCTAAACAGTCAAGCAAAATAGAAACCGAGATATAAACACATTTAAAAAAATACATACATGCTACTTTGTATTTCAATTTTTTCTTATTCACGATTTGACCCGTCCTTCAGTCCAATGATTCCCAAGATCCGGCTTCTTCCTTTATCGTGATGGCAACCTTCAGAGTCTATGACTATAATCCTTACTTTGTTTTTATTGCTTAATAATAATAATAATAATAATAAATCAATCATTTCTTATCCATAAAAAAGAAACCTAGACGACTGTAATCCACTGAAGATTTTGGTTTCAGTACATCGTAAAGACTAGTATTTCTAAACAAAAGCAGCGCACTGCGGTGGTTTGGCTTAGATCACATCCAATCTCCTGTTTTTTATACCAAATCAAGAATGTCTACTTTATAAAGGCTGTGTGAGCCCCAAAGGTGAAGATCCCACAGGCTATTAACAGATCAGATAATTTTTCTGCAAAAACAGATTCGAACCAGGTAGCTTCAGCTGAGCAACAGAGCGATGTATACACTTTTTGCCCCAATTAATGATAGGTAGCTTTAAAGAGGCTGGGTAAACTCTAGGAGGGTTTGGAGATCCCACAGTGTATATCCCTCGCTGTTATAAGACTTAATAATTTATAAGTCACAACTATATTTGAACCTTGAATCTTTAGCACAGCAACTCAGCGCTCTACAGACTATATATATATATATATATATATATATATATAGGTTTTCTCAGTATGAAATATTACTTTTGGGACTTGGGAGCTGTTGTTGCCCAAGTTAAGAGCTACCGAACTCAACTTTTACTGGCCACAAATCTCTTAGGCAGCAGTAAACCCTTTCTTAACTCCCGTCTCCTTCCAATTTCTCGGTCGAGACTTTAAAGAGCCCGCGGCTACATTTCGGCTGCTCCTAGGAAACGTGATAAAATTAATTTACTGCTTACAACCGGGTCGGGAGAATTATAACGCACCTTTTCGGCTGGAAGAAGAGGAAGAAGGAAAAAGAAGAAATAAAATGTGCAAGATGACTCCCGGTTATTGCTAATGCCCTAGCAGAAATCCGACTCCATGATGGGCAGCCCGTAACGCTACTTTAAAAGGACCATATTTTCTCGTTACAAGTCTATAAAGTGTTCCTGAAAGGACTCGAGTCGTTAATGTGACTGAAATATCTCCCGGGAGGGAACGATATGATTCCGTTCCTTAAAACCCGACGGTGATGATAAAGATGACTCCTGAAGCCAACTAGTGTCATCGTATACCTCAGTGTCTTTGCATAATTGATTGATTAATTCAAATGAAGTTTAACAAGAAAAAATTAGGTGTGTGAATCACAAAGCATTCTCTGACTATCTGATGCGAAAAAAAATTAGGTTCTATTTAGTTTCAATTGTAATTCCATTAATAAGGATAAGGATTGGCTTTTTATTGATTTATTTGACGCGAAACAGCCCTGAAGGAATACGCGACTATGATGCACCGTTTTATTCCCAGTTTTTTCTTGGCCCATCTTTGCCTAATGATTTAACTTAAGGTTTTTCTTCTTTATTATGTCTAGGTTTTGGACGGAAATTGTTTTCTGTCTGCCACTAGTGCCACATTTTTGAGGTATTCCGTTCTGTTTTCTAATAAATCTTGTGTAATCCTGTGTTTCTGTAGTTCTGGTTTTATTTGTTCTGTGTATCCTTGTTTGAATTTGTAGCCTATAATCAAGGGCGGATTCAAGATGTTTTTGTGAGGGGGGCACAATGGGCAGAATTACTGAAATAGATTCTCTATTCCATAATAAGTTCACGATAACTTTTATTATTGGAAAATATTAAAATGAATCAAATTAGCAGTTAAAACTTGTTGTAACTCAATTCGAAGCGACAACCTGTGGGACAGATACCAAAATATGTTTACTCAAATTGGGGACTGTATCATTTCGGTAAATATTATTCACGTATACAAAACTTTCATGCAATTGAGCGTGATCAAGGACCAATCACCTCCCTGCACAACCTGTTAATCTAGAAATAATGCAGCCTCAAGTGCTGAACCCTAGGCCCTTGCTTGTAGAGGTATAATTTTTTTCTTGTTATCCTAGATCCTAAATACTTAAATATCTTGTTATGTTCTCGTTATGTTGTTGTTCCCTTCTCTATAACACCACCTAAATCACCTCAATATCTCTTATTAACCATATACCGAGTTCTATACTTGGTCTAGTTAATTAAAATGACCAAAAACTAATACTCCTTATCCCGATCGCTTCTTCTGGAGTTCCTCCGAAACAGTTATCCTCCTGAAGGCATCCTATAACCTTTTAAGAAGGATTTCCATTACCAGCAGGTAGTGGTGGAATATCTGTGAGCTGGAGGACATCGCTGGAGATGATTGATAAAGAGCTAATGACTCCAGCGGAACTCGACAAAGAGCAAAGAGGCCTCCCGCAGAGCTGCCCTTAGCCCTAGCGCAGTCTTCTCCGTCTCATCCCTTTAACTCAATCCGCCCTAAGGGAGAAAAAATATCATTATTTATAGTTAATAACTTTAGGGACGCCCTGTGAGTGGTAATCGTATATTATGGAGTCTTGTCTTAACGCCGAGGTGCCTCAACTTACAACTACAGGTAATTACAAGCCGCAGGTAAAGCTTTGGGTCTTTAATACTTTAGGACTAAGTCTGTCAACTACTTTATTTTTCAGTAAATGAACTCCGTCGTACCCTCGTACAAATATAATTTTTAGTATTACCACTAGGCAGTTTCTCTACATGAATATATCCATGACATTAAGTACATATTTATTCCTCGGCTCTACAAGTCTGGGTGATCCTTTGCCTCCTGGATTTTCCTTCTCCATTCTCTATGCATTGCTTTCTTTTTCCAATTCTTGATATCCAGCTTCAAGGTATCCTTAGACACTTCATTCTCTCATGCTCAGTGGTCCTCCTCTCCTTCTCGTTGTTGCCATTTTTGTTTTCATCGGATTATTTGGCAGTCAATCCTTTGTCAATCTAACAACGTGGCCGGCTCACCATAATCTTTTTTACTCTTTTAAAGTTTACTATTTTCATTTCTAAGGAAATGTCTATCTCCTCGTTTATTGCCCATATTCCACCTACTTGGTTTGCGCTGCACATTCGTCTTATAACTTTCCTTTCAAATACTCTTAATTTTCGGCTGTCATGTTGGCACAAGCATAAAGTTTCGGGTCCGTATGGTACAAAGGGGCTTATTAGTGACTTGTTTAGCTTTGATTTGGTCATTCCAGACAACAATTTGGATTTTAATAAGCTTTAATTGGCGAAATTAGTTTTTAATTTCTGTGTTTACCATGGACCAAGGTTACAACCTGGTTAAAATTTAAAGTTGAAGATTTAAATGTCACGCATGAGTCTTCTCCTTATGTAAGTTTTATTCTATATACTTGTACTATTGTTATAAAACAGTTGTAAATTTCTATAAAAAAATATAGATATATATACAGAAGATAAGCTAGCGACGATGGTACTGCCCATCCGTTCTGAGTATTAATGCTCTGGAGTCAATGGCCTATTGTTGGGCGAGTCCAAGTCACAGTTCGCGGCCCAGATCCGTCTTCGAGCCTTGACATCAGCACTCCACGTCATCGCGGCGTCTGGGGATTTTTCATCCTGAATAATGAGAGATCACGATCCAACCTAGCCGACACCAGTACCATCTATCTGGTTGCCACGTTCAAATGCTATATTGTTCTCACGTGGTGGGACATTTCTAGGGTTTGGGCGCCATTTCGCGGGCTTCAGGATTATTATAGTCTTGTAATCTACTACCATGTTAACATGTTAAAGTATTATCTTTTAAACTACCTATCCAGCCTACACAGGTATATACCAAGCTGAGTACTGGAAAATCACAAACATTTACACAGTTCAGACTTAAAATTAACGCATTTTTAACACAAAACATTATCTGAAACGGTTTAACAATGTGATAAAGTATATTTCTGAAAGTATAAGACATATAACATCATATATGTATAATGACATTATGTTTCATACTTTCAGAGATATACTTTATGACGGTTCACTACACGACAGATAACTAATTTATAACTAGTAATAATTATAACTAGTAATTTACTACTAATAAAAAACATAATAATCAAACGAGGGATTAGGTCTGAGACAGAACTCATAATTTTCTTTTAATACCGTGGAAAAATTCCAACGAAAAGCCCTTAAATCTCCAAACTTGCCAAACAAGAGTTCATTTGAGCCTTCGAGGTGGTGGTATGTTTCTTGGGTGCATTACATTCATGTTTTGTTTTGCTGTTATTCTCTTTCTACCCTGAGGATGCCTGAATGGACGAAATATTGGACAGATAATTTCAATTTCTGTTTTAGTTTGGAGACTTAATGGCTTTTCGTTGGAATTTTTCCACGGTCTTAACATTTATGTAAGGTCTCTTTTTACTTTTCAATATTTATAATTTTCTTTTAATTCAAAACAGACTTATTAGCATTTATAAGAGACGTCGACTTAGATCAACTGCATATCCAAAGAAGGGCAATTAATTTTTTCATTGTTAGGGCATGATTATGAGAGCAATATAGTCTCGAAACGTCGCCAAAAGAAATATTAACGAATATCAAGAACTGAAAGTAACACTTATTACAAACTTTATACAATAGTGAACTTGGAAACAGTACAGTTCGTAACATTTAATGAACTCGATACGATTCTTGGGGTATAATATAGATATAATTTTTTTTAGCTATATGTAATACAATAAACTCTTCTGTATTATTTAGTTTCTTTTTTATAAAACATTAATGATGCATCAGTATTAGGTCTTGAGGTTCTTAAATTATGTCTTTGGAGGTTCTCAATAATTTTTGTTTACTCCCCATTCTTTCTTAAATTATCACTGCTCTTCCAATAATTATTAGTGCAACTAAAAATATTTTATAGGAATTCCAGCATATTATTATAGGCAACATACGAAAAGAACGTAATACTGAATGCTGTAGGATAGATTTCTGTCAAATAATCTACATGCAATACGAACATATATCGCTTTAACACGTTGTCCAAGCCGTGAATGGGGGTATACCTCAGGAGCCGTAGCAGTTGTGGATGTCATTAACTTCAACAGTTTGCAAATTACAATAATAAAAGCGAGGCAGGGTAGACCCAGGAAGCGGCTCAGGTACAAAATAAGCGACAATCACGTGGATTGTTCTCAATGGGCCGAATTCATTCATTTTTTCACATCCTTCAATGGCAATCCACTCTCCATTTAATAATAGCACAGAGTCCTCCTGGACCTTAGTAATGGACGCCCCTAGTACTACGGCACATAATGCTAGGGCTATTGGGTTCATTCATGTGCCCGTCTCCCTGTGGTCTATCTGGATCTGAACCACTTGTAAGTAATCACATATAATATTATTATTTCTTTTAATGATTTCCCATGAGGTAATATAAAAAAATTGAGCTTGAGTTTTTTGAGCAAGACAAAAAAAGCGTTTTATGATTCCACTACCCATATAGTTGATATTTACTGATGTATATATTGTATTAATAAATAAAAAAAGGCTTAGCAAACCCAAAGGTTTGATCCCGATACCACAATCTCTGCTTACAAATTTCTGTCCACGGACCACTACCCGATCCCAAATCCTTCACTCTTGACCATTGGCGTAAGTAGAGTTGACTCATGGGGGGGGAGGGTTAAATCCTAGCAACCCAACCACTCCAACATATTACTCCCTTAAAAAAATATGTCTCGTAATATAGGTATAATATGTATTATACTATACTCAAGTAGCTTCAAATTAAATAAATAGATTATAATTTTTTATAAATGTTATTTTGGAAGTTATAAATATTATTTTTGGAAGGGCAATCAAGAAGTAGGTTTTAATTACAAGTCACCCTATTTATTGGTTACAATAACTTACTACACTTAATTTCATAGGGAACTTTCTAGACCCATCCAGACTTTACTTCTAGATTCTAAGAGTTGTCTAAAACTGTTCTCACATTGGGGATCTTATTGTTGCCGCTAGATGCCATTACTGCCGCTATAATAGTATAATGAATTGTAAATAAACAGTATTACGTTTTGGTTTGTCATTTTAGTATACTTTTTATTCATTAAAATAACTGTGTTTGCACTTTCTTCGTTATTTTTTTTTTAAATCTTTCAAAGTTTTATTTTTTAAAAATTGTTACTTAAAATTTTTTTAATTTCTTCTAAGCAATGGGGGGCTACATCCCCAATAAACACCCTCCTCGTTACACCTATGCTCTAGACGCAATCTTCACCACCACCTACATCTCGGTCTTTACCAGTCGGTCCAGGGCTTATTAAATATTTAGGAATTCCTTAGGTAGTCAGCCCAAATATATATTACATATGTGTGTACATATTTATATATATATTCTTTTTAAATGTACATTTAAAAAAAAAATGGACTCTTTAAAATAAATAATAGTTTAATATTAGTTTCATAGGCGTTCCAACAAGAGTCGTCTCAACTAGCCAGAGCAGAGCTCTCGATCCATCAAATCTTCTTCCTGGAGACCCCGACAGGCCATCTCCTCCTGGACTCCCTCCATCCACCTGCTTCTGGGCTGTCCGCGTCCACTCCTCCCTGGTGGAATCCTATCCAAAACTCGGTTCGACCAACATTCTCTTCAAATGCCCGTATCACCTTATGGGGCATGCCCCGAATCTTTCATTTGTAGATATAACCATGTCCATCCTCTGTCGAATTTCTTGGTTTCTTAGTTTATCCAGGCTGCTGACCCGAAGACACCTCCTCCAGAAATCCGTCTGAACTGCTAAATTAAATTCTATTAACTTATAATGACACTCATAAAGATCACCCTCATTAGCTAGGTTTTAATTTGCACTATTAGTTTATTTTTTTAATTACTTTAATTTCCATAATCGAGGGTACCCCTCTTTATAGTAAACACCAGGAGGTTCTTCAGATCTTGAAGGATCCATATAGGGCTGTTAACAGAATAAACAAATATTTATCAACAGCCGGATTCGAACCATGGACCAAAAAATCATCATCTTAGCGCTCTACACACTATAATACCCCTCTCTAAATAATAGCGATAGTTTAGGATAAACCTTAGAAAATAATTAAATAAAAATATATATTTACCGTATTACCGTGCGGAAGGTTCCGGGTTCAAATCCTTTCAAAAGATAAATTATTTAATCTCTTAAAAGATATAGGATTCTTTGCGATGTGACGACACTCCGGAGGTTCACTCAGCCTCTATAAAGACCTTAAGAGGGGGAAACGATTGGAAGTTGAAAGCGTTCTCGACAAATCATATTCATAACCGTGTACAGTACAGTTTCTACCAGGTACTGAATCCAAGACTCTTCATTTGCTGTTGAGGTACAATACTATTTTTCATGCAATGCTTAAAATTATTACTTAATTACGGACACAAAACGTTATCTAAGTAAATAAATTATTCCCCATTTCCTCTCATATTTCCCCCTAAGAGGGTTGCCGTACAAACAAGGGGGTTGGAGTTTGTTAAGGGCGGTTTCTTAAGCTTTTAGCAAGTGGTTAGGCGCGGCTGTTGGTTCTCTGTTCTGTTTACTCAAGATAACTCTTTCACAAATATCAACTCCAGATCGGTTTGCGTTCTACCGACCTCCTTCTTTGCTCTGGGCCTTTCATTCTTCTAAAGGTATGAAGGAAAATGTCTTATCTTCCTGTTGTTTCTAGGTGCCTGCTACGTACAATATAAATAATTATTATTTAAAAGTACTTGTCGAAGATGAGAGATAAAATTTAACTCTAAAGTTTTTTTTTGTTATGTTCAAAATTACATTCAACAGTTAGGCTTTCTCCAATATAAGACATCTACTTCAAATAGGTTGAGTGTACACAATAATGATTTATCGATCACACAATGTCGACTCAAGGTCGTTGATAGAATAGATAATCATCTGTCATAAGCAAGATCTACGACCCATTTTCGCCACCATAAGACCCATCATATTTTCGTGAGTATTCAACTAAATTATTTAATTTAAAGTAGGTATTCAACTATATCTTTTATTTTGAAAATCTATATTCATGTCCAACATTAAGACTGCAATCAAGGGAAAGACAACGAAAAGTGGTGGACACCTACTAAGAATACCTAGGTTGCCATATATAGCAAGAAGTTTAAATGTTTAGTTAATTTAGCGAGAATTGTTTCTTTGGTTTTTGCTATTTTGTAGTCATTCTTACAGGACATAGCTAAACACACAATAGTTCTTTACTTCTAACCAATTATTTACAGGCTTTACCAATTGAAATTTCAGACCACCTTTCACGCCATCGGGGGACATAGGATTTACGATTAGAGAAGAGGGATCATTATTGTGGAAGACTCAGCTCATTACCTAGGGTTCAAACTGTGACCAAGGTATACCACCATGGTATACTGCCAAGGCATAGGGCCATGGTATACTACCACGGGATACTACCATTAAGGTTTAGTAGCCTACGACTCCATAATGTCTTTAGCTCGTAACCCCGGCCGTATACGGCGCTCCCCGTGGACGATATTTTACCATTCCTCCTTGGCCCTTATTGGCTCCGCTAAATCAGATTCATTAATTCGTATTGGTCCGTCGACACTCCTAGGCCGGTTTATTGTCTTCACGTGTTCCGACGTATAATCCTATATGAGCCAATCTCGGGAGAATACGTTTTGTCGCGGTTAAACATGATGTGAAATTCGAAAATGAATATGTTTCCGTTTGACTTAAAAAAACAACAAATAAAATTAAAACAAAGGAATTGGCACCAACATGGTTTATATATATTTTACTTTTTTTTTTCTTCATTATCTTGAAGAGAAAAGATTATGACTTGGCCGGGATTTGAACCTGGTCGCCCGCGTTTCTAGCGTGGTGCTCTAACCACTGAGCTACCAAGGCTCGCATCCGAGGCAGACAAATCCATTCTCTTCACCGATCCTATGTCCCCGCGTTCTCGCAATTTTTGCATGGTATAAACGGGGAAGAATGTTCAATAATAATCAAAAGAGCAATAAATAAAATATATATATATATATATATATATATATATATATATATATATATATATATATATATATATATATATATTGAAGCATGCCATAGAAGAGAGCATAGAAGAGATCAGGAACAAAATGGGTGGAAGAGAGAAAAAAAATGCAAATACCAGGAGTAGTGGCTTTGAGATATGACAATTTTTAAATATTTATAATGTAACTGATCAATCACGACGAAAGACTAAGCAGAGTAGTTCTTCAATCCGCTGCTATGTCTTTTTAACATAGTATGTAAATATTTTTACATAATATGTATATATATGTGTGTGTTTCTATATTTTATATATGGATATATACGCTTTGACTTGCAGATCTAATCCAAACAAGAAGCGAACAATGGAATAATTACACCCTTTCTAATACAGAGGAATACTGGAAGTCATAAAACAGTTGTGCTTTCTGTACGTAAGTATCGTAACAAATTTAAGTATGGAGGTATTACATAGTTCTGCCGTTACCCGATAGGTAGTGTAAGTGGTATGACTTGCTACCTCACTTACCCAAGTTGTTGGAGTACCCAGGTTCCTTGGTTGGGCCTCCAGAAGATTCTACGTTAAGCATGAAATATATATATAATTTAAAATATTAAAAAAAAAATGTAGTTTTATTTAATACAAAATACTCAAAGTCTCAAAAGAATTCTATATGGATTCTCATAGTTTAGTAGGTATTGTAGGGGGGCACAGAATGAGTACTAAACTGAATTTCGATTTCTAGAATAATACCTTGATGGTTCTACTAAATTTATAAAAAATAAATAAATTTCTATTGGTACCTATATTTATAAATTTTTACAAATTAGAATATATTAATTTATTTTGCATGATTTTAAATCTCCTACAGGACTAGGTGAGCGAAATATGCTAAGAAATTGCTTATTTTTGTAGAGTTTGTTAAATGTAATTTATTTAATATTGAAAAGTTAAAAGAGACCTTACATAAATGTTAAGACCGTGGAAAAATTCCAACGAAAAACCCTTAAGTCTCCTAACTATAACAGAAAATGAAATTCCTTGGAGGTGGTGGGATGGTTCTTGGGTGCATTATTCATGATTATGTATTGGTCATGGTTTTAAAACTTTTTATTTAGAATTTCCGTTAAAGAAATGAAGTTGAATTTTGATTTAAAAATCCTCAATGAAGTAAGGCAGTAGACAAAAAATAGTCAAAATTGAACAACTATTTTCTTAATTATAAAATTTTACTAAGCATAATTTTATATATGTATTATTCGTTATATATGTATTACATGGTTTACTTATATATTAGCTAGATACATAATATATATACTAATTACCTCTTAAATTTAAACTTTTTGTTAACGTCACTTATATTTTGACAAATAAAAATAATAAAATTTCTAAACTTTTCGTATTTTTTTTTTAAATTTCAAAACTAGATTTTTCTACGAATTGATATTATACTTCCCAAAAATTAATCCATTGAATAATCAATTTTCCCGTACTACAATATTCAATTCATTCAATATTCATTCTCATACTACAAATATTCAATTTTCCCGTAAAAAAATCAACACTGTTAATAAATATTCGCCTTATTTCAATTACATACACCCCTTGTAATTTATTGAAAATATTTTTTAAATAGCTGATTTCATTTTTTTATAAATGCATATATTTAACAAATTGTATACCGCCGTATTATTTTTTATATTCATTGATAGTATGTACTTACAGTATTCCGGAGTAAAAAAATTATAAATATTCTCAATGAATAATATGGACTGTAATATCGGCTCTCATAACAGATCATAAAGAAAAAATGAAAACCAACTTATAAGGCGGTACATGAACTGTAATTTCAAGTAAATAAACAAGAAAACATTAAAGATTTAAAATAATAATTTTAATGAATTTTCAAGTGAACTTTATCGAATACTATTAGCAGTATTCAATAAAATAAATATAAATTCATTATACTGATTAAACATTTGCTATTCAGTAATACATGGAAAATTGTGCTATGGCTATTGTGTGAAAAATATTTATTTATAAATAAGTATTTATTTCTTTAATAAATAAGTATTAATTAATGTAATTTATTTATTATTTACTTTATTAATCAATATATATAAATATATTTGTGTATATTATTTATTAAAATATGTATATGTTATACATTTAATATCTATCCAACCGTTTAGTCCTTGTAAATAATTTTATTTAGAGGATTCTAAAGTTTTAAAATTAATTCTTAGCATTTTACAGATATAATTTTTTTCTTTATATAATAGAAAAATGATAGATCTCAACAATATTCTACCTGGAGGCTCTGTCACCACGCGAGATGTAGAGCCATGTAACTATTTTTTTTTTCTGAAGATACAACGAACACTACAAATAATTATTTATTTTAAACTCTATTTTTGACTTGCTATTTTTAAAAAATTTTCATTATTTTATTTGTGCTTGAAATACAACTTCGTGCGGATCTCATTGCCACCTAGAGGAGGTCCGGTGGCGGATGTGGTATGGTCGATAGAAATTTCCTTGGAAGTTCCTTCCGGCTTATTCCGATGGACGCGCTGGCCAATAATGAGAGGGGGCCTCCAGTCCTTGACGTGGGTTAGAACGCCCTACTCACATTATTTTTTAGTTTATAAAATATAGCAGTCATGGATCTTCTGAGGTAAAATGCCAGAAATCCGTAGTGAACTCCCTCAGAGGATTCATGGCTCAAGAAATAGAGATTTAGGCGTAGAACTCAAGAATGTAAAAATCTCGAATAAAAGAGTTCAGTTAAAATTTAGATATGAGGGCACTGCAAGAATTTCGCTAGAATTTGTTGACGGAAGGAAATTTTGTTCTTTTTTTATGGAGGGAACAGTAATTATTGTTTAGGGGCCATACTTCTATCAAACGGATTAATCCATAGTACTATAATTATATGGACATCGTTGGATTCACAAACACGAAATCGAATTGATTATAACTTTATTGTTTTAAAGTATTAAAACTTACAATTTTTAAAATTTAAAATTATTTTTTAAGTAAAATTAAAGTAACTTTGTTGAATTTATAGATTTGGAGGCAGATTGTGGATCAGATCGTGACTAATTAAACTAGAAAATTTCCACATAAAGTTGGTGTAAAAAACAGAACTACATTCTTTCGAAGGGGCTTTATTAATTACTCGATATTGGTTTCAATTCTGGTGTATTAGTCTCGAATTGTTCTATTCTGGAAAGTTCTGAGGTCGAAGTTTTCCCTCTTCTGTTATTAAGCATTCAGTACTTAATTTTCCCGACCCTCTTATTCCACCATTTTTCTCTTATTTAATCAGTTGTAGAAATTATCACAGAAAAAAGTACTAAAGAATTCTTAAATTAAATATAATTTCAAAAAAAGGTTTGAAACCTTAAAGTCTTTAAATGAAAATAACGAAGATATTGGCATATTGCCGTTATGGATCTTGATAAAAGAGAGTTAAAAAGGCTGGTAGTATGTGTCTTGAGAAAATGTTTCAGAAACCTCTTGTTCATTGTCCTAGTGTATTTATATTAGTATATTGGCAAACTTATGTTTAAAGAGAGATCGGGGTAACTCTGGGCGCTGAGTTTCCGAGTCAAAAATACTGGCTGTGACAGATAATTTATTTAATCTCAGATATATTTAAATGTATTTAATTTAAGCCGGGGATGGACGGCGTGGGGTTTGGAGACTCTCCTAGGGCTCATACAGCCTCTATAAAATGTGTAACCTAAATTAGAAGAAAACCCTGATAGTTGAGCGTGATCTTGGACAAATCACCTTCTTGCACAACCGTTGTCCTTGAAACAGTACAGTCTCTACCAAGTACTGAACACTAGACCTTTACGGGTTGTAGTGCTACAAGTTAATGGATGACCAGCGAGAGCAAACGGTACAGGACATTAATAAACACTATTCACTCAATGGAACCAACCAGCATGGAATCGTCCTAATACCTACATCTGCTAGAACTGTGGTTCCGTAACTTTGTTGTAACCCCTGCCCCTTTTCAAATGAAATTCCTGCATGGCCTCCTCTTGCACAGTAAGTTGTATGTGCATATAAAAAAAAAATAAATATTACTCCGAAAACAAAACATATAGTTTTACAGTCACAACATTATAAGTTTCAATTACTGGTAAGAGAAAAATAACTAAAATTAAGTCAGAATTTTCTTTTCCAACTGGTCTCGGGCCTCTCTGACTTGTACTCACGCCCCCAGGTCGGAAAGGAACCACTGTGGTAGATTTAAAAGAAATCGACGTTTTACTTAATGAGGTATCTTAGCATAATCTAATGACGTCTGATCGTAATCATTCAAAGTCGTGTAGAATGCACTTTTCCTTTTCTTTCATTTTTTTTTTTTTTTGAGAGAGATAACAAGAGATATATTATTATATGTTTGCATAAAATAAAAAATTGAAGATGTTTGCATAAGTTGGATCCGTTGTATAAGAGCTTAATGGGCATGTTCATAGGCGGGTTGTCGGACGCCCCAGGCGTTTCCCACGGCTTGTGGTTGCCTCCTATTCTCTACGCCCTCACTAAAATGCCATCCCTACCCGGAACATCGATATTTCCTATTCATTTCCTAAGTGTTTACAATTGGACCATTTACACGACGTAGCTCAGGTAGTCCGGAAACGTCGGAATAGAAAGCTACTCGTTCCGGAGGAAATTTATGCTAGGAAAGGGGTCATAATTGTGGACAGTTTATGGTACCATCCATCTAAAATTTTAAATAGTTTCAAAACAATTTGCAAAGGTTGACAGTATTAAGATTCCTTAAGTTCATAACATTGCAGGTATTGAATACAAAAAAAGGTATGATTACAGACTATTAAGGAAAAAAACTGTAGCACTACTACCGATGAAGTAATCTTGGGTTAAGTAAATGGTAGAGACTTTACTGTTTCTAGGACAACAGTTGTGCAGGCAGGTGATTTGTCCGAAATGACTATAAACCGCCAGGTTTGTTTATACAGTAGATTTCTTAGAAGTCTAGCAGATGAACGTATTAGTCGAACATCGATATATCGAACCTCGATATAGCGAATTCCTAGATAAATCGAAGTTTTTCTATTCCACTTGAATCTGCCTATCCTTCCTAAGCTATTTTTACCTCTACATATCCAAGGATTGGTTTAGAAGACCTTGATATATCGAATTTTCCAAGATTCCTTAGCTTACACCGCACCTCTACAAAACGAAGTTTTTGTAGGAAAACCTCCTACATATCGAAGTCAATTCGTTAAATATGAACCGTTTAGCTTGAACAAAGCTCGTTCTGAGAAGCATTGTCATTCTCAGAACGGGCTTTTTTCTCAAGTAATCCTGTAACTCCCCCACTCACATTTGTTTCCAGTTTGTTTCATTTTCTGATAACACTTGTGCAATAGATTTCGTCTTCTATCGTACTACGTTAAGTATTGGATGATATTGTATTTTAATAAAATAGGTATATTTTTTCTATATTACATTGAGTATATACATATTTTATTATGAACCTCTATATATCGAAGTCAGTTAGAAATCACCTATCATCAATAAATCGAATCTCGCTATATCGAAATCCTCGATAATTGGAAGTTTTCTCGTTCCCCGAGTTTCGATATACCGAGGTTCGACTGTATTTGGGTTATTCTAGTCTGGTTGGTTGCATTGGGTAAACAGTGCTTATTAATTTCCAGTACCTTTTGCTCAGATTGTTGATCCGTTAACTTGTACCACTACAAGTGTGAGGTTCAGTACATGGTAGAGACGGTTCTGTTTCTTGGACGACGGTTGATATCTCCTAGATCACGCTCAACCGCCAGATTTTCACCCTCTATTTTGGGTACCCAATTTATAGAGTCTGGGTGAGCCCCAGGGGAGTCCTAAATCTCATAGGATCCATCCCCGGCTACTAACATACTAAATAAAAGTCTTGCAAGCAGTGGGATTTGAACATAGAACCGCTTTATCGCTGAGCCACTCGGCTCCTTATTTCACCTTGTTTAAAACATGAAAATGTTTAATTAAAAGTTTTTATAACTTTATTTAAAGGAAATTTTCAATTTCTTCAGACCACTTTGGATTGATTATATTTTTCTTCTGCGGGAGTTTACCCTGTTTCGAATATTTCGTTATAGAAAATAGGTGATATGTCTGGATTTTCATGCGGTTTTCACTAAAAGATAGAGTGATTCACCAGGAAGGTTTAGGTATATAATTTGTCGAGGTTTTGTGTAAATGGGTTGGAATATCGATGGGTTTCACCGAAGACGCTGCCTAATCCCGTGCAAATTATCTAACGTGCAAGATAAAAAATTCGTATATAAAGAAATATTTGTTTTTGTTTTTATAATTTCTATATAATTGAGATCATTAGCTGAGATGGGAAGAAATAATATCAAGACTCCCAATGAAGCCTAACCGATGATATTCGCGTGGTCCTTAGTGGCCGATACGTGATAAAAAAAATACATTACACAGACAAAATTATGTAGGCATAATATGCTTTATTACCCCAGTAAAGCTGGGGTGGGTTGCTATTGTAACATAAAATTACGTATTAAAATATCTTCGAAAATAAAAATAATCGAGAGAAATGTAGACTTCGGCATCATTTCTTCAAGAAATGAACCTTTCAACAAGCAACAATTTCAATATATCAATTGCACTAAGAAATTTATAAAACCATTTATGCCTTAGTACTTGGTACAAGACACTACCATGTCTTTTGATATGAAATATCCCTAATCCTGAGTATCCTGTTCCGGATAATAAGAAAAACTTATTAAATTTAAGTTGTTGAATGATAAGTCAAAAATTGAATTTATATGTTCCATTACATACTTACGTACAAGTACATAAGATCAACTAATATAATAAAGACTAATAAACGCACATTAATAATCTGGTATGGACATTAGACAAGCATTCGCCTCCCAATGCAAAATAGATTCCATATAAGTCCGTTTTTTTTGTTTTGTTTTTAACTAATTGTAGTATCATTCAGAGAGCGGAGTAGCTTAGCGATAGAGTACTTAGTTGTCATGCCGAAAATCCTAGGTTCTAATCCCGCGGCAGGCAAGACTTTTATTTAGTCTGTTAGCAGTCGGAGAAGGATTATATAGGATCCCATCCCGGGGCTCTCCCAAGCCACCAAAGTGGATATCCAAAATAAAGGGGGGGAAATCTGGTAGTTGAGCGTGATCTTTTTCTCTTTTTATAGTATCACTCATCAGGGACTACTGGCGGAAGTTGATTGAGGAGTCCTTGACGCGTCAACGTGTTGTTAATAATAGTGACGGGTCAACCCTAACCAAGGCAGTAAGGAAATAGCACTACGCACTCGGGCGATTCCCAGTGTTCCTTGTTTTTGTTTTGCCAAACAGTAATTTGTAACATGACAGGTTTGTTGCTCCGGAATGGAAGCATAAAGAGCAGCGTGGACAATCGCCTGCGGTTCCCTGGAAGGAGGAAGGAGATGGCGCAGTCATGGTGGGAAGTTCCTCCATGTCGAAGACAATGCGGGTTCGTTTCCCGCACCCACATAACAACCCGCGGGTTATTGACCAGGACGATGGCTTCCTCGGGACCTCTCACCTCTGTCGCCTCCATGTTTATAGTCCCTGGTTTGCAATTATAATCGAGTTAACATTTTTAAACAAGCTCGCCATTGTAAACCCGTGGGCCATAACAAGGCGGCTGTTGATTGATGGGAGTAGAAGAGGTCGGATCGGAGAGCAATTATGTAGCTATTGGCTCATTAGGGCTGCAATCAATACACCAATGCCTACGAATGAGACAGTCCGATGGTATGTGAACTTTACAACAGATATGTAAACTCATGAGACCTTTTAAGAAACAATAGGTGTATAAGTTAGGATTGCAACGTTACCTTACCATATTGCTGCTATGTCTATAAGAAAAAAAAAGCTGTACCACTACAGTCCTTGAAGGGTTCAGTACATTGTAGAGAATGTACTGTTTCATGGACAACGGTTTTGCAGGGAAATGATTTGTCCTAGATCACGCTTTTTCCACGTTCACGCCAGATTTTTCTCCCTTATTTTGGGTAACCACTTTATAGAGGCTGGATGAACCCCAGGAGGGTTCTAGATCCCATATAATCCATATTCAGCTGCTATCAGATTAAAAAATAAGTCATGCCAGCAGGATTTGAAACAGGATTTTAGGCTTGGTAACTCAGTGCATGTTATTTCTATATCCCCGGTGAATAAAATGTTGAGACGAAATTTCTGTAAAATGAGCTATTTGTACTCGTGTTAGTATCATGTTTTCTTAGTGAATAAAGGATAAGATAATAAATTTTATAAATTAAATATTAAATATATAAAAATTTAATAAGGCAGATAATAATTTTAAGATAAGTGAATAAAGAGTATTGGCTTGAAACGGTATAAATGCTTATATTAGAACTCTTTTTCAAGCCAGAAACTCTTTTTCTTTTCTTTTTTTTTATATAGATATTACAATCTGCCACTTTTAGACAATAATTAATGGTGCTAAATTGGCAATAAGTAATACAATCATTCAATAAAAAAAATAATATTAATAAAAAATAAATAAAATAAATATATAGGATCTGGGACCCTCTTGGGGCTCATCCAGCCTCTATAAAATATTATAAAAATAGGATACCCAAACTAAGTGGGAAAAATCTGGCGGTTGAGCGTGACCTAGGACAAGTCACCTCCTTGCAGAACCGTTGCCTATGAAACAGTACAGTCTCTACCTTGTACTGAATCCCAGACCCTTCACGGGTTGTAGTGGTACAGGCTTTTTTTTTTTAATAAGAGGTTGAAAAGGAAATTATTACCTAAATTAAAACTTCATTTGGTTTAAGTTCCGTAGGTTATGGCTTCGATTTGAGTCTCAAAAAAATGTAACTGTTTGATTTAACTGAAACACCTTTCGTTTTTAATGTTCTCAAAAAATACGAATAATCGTGAGCTTTAGTTTAAAAAAAAAAAGAATGTAATTATGGGAAAAGTGAATTTAGGCAATCATTTGATCTAGAAATGAAAATTTCAACATCTTCTGTACTTCCAAATCTTAGTAGAAACGTTTATTTCTTGATGAAATGCTTACTGAAACCCACACATTTCTCTTAGCTAACCCATTTTTTTCATACTAAAAGTCAGGAGTATTTTTATTTTCGAGGATATTAAAAAGGAAACGAATGAAAATGCTAAAACTTGTGACAACTCGAAGCAACAACCTGCGGAATTGATTCCATTCTAAGCAAAAAACTACAGGAATGGCTCGATTCCGCTTCTTTAAGTACAAGAAACTGATTCTAGACGAAATTCAACTTATTCATCGGGCATGCAGATATAAGGATATACCTAGATAATATATTACACCTCGAGGAACATCCAACAATTACTAATAATGGCTTCCTATTTATCAAACTGTAAAGTTCTTAGACAAACTTTGCCTTCCAGAACATTTGGGATGTCCCAGAAAAATTATCGTTTAAGTTGAGTAGAATAAAATAATTTGAATATCCCTAAAAATGTTTGACCTTTTTTTATTCTTTACCTATATATCGCCTTAGTTCGCAAATGTGTTAAGTACGAATTTTTCAAAAATGGGTTTTGTTTTATAAATCTGATATATAAAATTGTCGTGTCACAGTGTTTGTAACAAATTTCCTCCGAAACGACTTGACCGATTCTTATGAAATTTTGTTTCTATATTCAGTAGGTCTGAGAATAGGATGTAAACTATTTTTCATACCTCTAAGTGATATGTGTCGGCCGTTATTATTGATTATGTGTAATTTGAATCCACCAACTATGGAATCTTACACGTTTTGTCATCAAAAATATCACCGGGAATGTTATTGAAGCAGCAATGTTGACTGGAATCTTTAAAGGAGGGATGACCATCAACAAGTCTCAAGGCCAGACAATGTCCATTTGCGGTTTGGACCTAGAACATCCATGTTTCTCCCATGGACAATTATATGTTGCTTGCTAACGTGTTAGTAAACCATCTAATCTATTTGATTAGCAAAAGATATATCCCTCGTTCATTAATCTAATGTTTATATGCTTATATATTTTATCAGTTAGTCAGTTTTTGTATATTATTTATTTATTTATGTACTGTACTTAGATATAAGATGAATAAAATGTAAAATCAAAAATTATTTAATTCATTTTTTTCCATTCATTCATTGTTGCTTAAATATTCAAATTTTAACTTAATATATTTTTAAAACTATTACAACAGCCACAGCAACGCGTGGCCGGGTCAGCTAGTATTATTGTAAAGTTGTGATCAGGAAGTCATAGATCATATGTTGATATAAAATTAATAAAGAAGCTGTGAAGGTTACAATAATATATTGTGTGCTTAAACTTGAACTATATTTCTTGTGTTAAATTACTATCAAAGTTGACTCCTGTAAAATCTTTTTTTCGGCACTGAAAACATATCGTCCCTGCCATTTCCAACTATCGAATGTGAAAATCGTTACTTTTGAGGAGAATTAAAAAAAAGCAGTTTCAAGGTTCAATAAAAATTAGAACCAAACCAAGATTAAACCCAATGACATTCGTTTTACATTATTTTTGTGACTGATAGATGCCTCTATATGAATTTTATATCAATTATCAATCCTGAAGCAACTGCTATAAGTTGAAAACGAGAAGTGTGTTTTTTCACACTTGACCGAGAAATTTTTGATACTTTGCGATGGCAGGGACGATATGTGAACTAAGGCATCGATATATCAACTATCATATTAATATATATATATATATATATATATATATATATATATATATATATATATATATATATATATATATATATATATACTATTTACCTTCATTAAAACTAACAAAATCACACAATAGAACAATAAAAATGTTAAATAATACATAGAAGTATTATATGGGAAATATAGATATGAAAGAATTTAAATAATTGGAGGAAAATATTAGAAAGCGGAATACCTCAGTGTGCAAGGAAGATAAATTATGTATCCTGCTATTCTCTATGTATCCAGCCTGTGGGGCTTAGAGTTAACTCTCGTTTGGCTCACCCAGCCTTTATAAAGTAGATATCCCTTTAATGGAGAAAAACAAGCGGCCATTGGCTGCTTGCTTAGAAATAGCCAAAGGGTCTTGAGTCGTTGTAGTAGTTATTTTTTACTCTGGTTAAAATATTACAAAAATAAAATAATTTATATTAATTTAAGAAAATAAAATTAAAAAAATATGCAATCTATGTTTATTTGTATGTTTTCTCTTTCCCCTCTTTTATTTTTTTTTAATAAGCCACTAATCCACAGACAACGTTTCTTCAACTTCTAGTCAATCTTCTTCAGTCCATTTTACGTAAGTGTCCATGGAATGAAATTCCATTCTTTCTTTTTTGGATCGGATCTGTGCTTTTTTGATTCTTGTGCTGTTTTTATGATTGAGCCACTATGGACTACCTTTGTTTCAAGTGTTCTTTTATTTGTATCCATATCTCCAGCATTCTTTCCCCGTGTTTTTGCTTTCTTTCCAGCGTCCAAAATGTGCTTGTTTTTCTTTTTGGTATTTCTTGAAAGCCTTGAGCCTTCTGAAATTCCAGGCTAAGTGAAAAACGTCCTTCAATACCATCCGGAAAGACCTCGAGCTCTTCGATGTCTTTTTCGGTTTCCTTAATCCATGTGTTGGTTATTCTCAGTGTTTTAAGATACGTGATTACTCGTTTTGGTCATTCTGATCGGGTCCATTCTTCGTAGGTGCCCATAGAACTGAAATCTTTATTTCCTTATTGCATCTGTAATTTTCTCTATCTGTGTGCAGAGCTCGTAGTAATGGCGTCTTCAATAATCCTGTTTCTTATTATTGTTTCTATTCTGTTTTTATTTCTGCCTAACTAATAAAAAAAAGCCCCGGTTTTGCACGGGTAGTTGACCATATTATTCTATGTCTGTCGTAGGATCGTAGTTTGATGCGTCGAATATGTCGATTCGATTAAAATATAATATAATTTCACACTACGTGAAGTATTTTAATGTAATTTATTAGATAGATATTATAAACATAAAAACAATTAAATGGTGTAAAATATTATATTATGTGCATGAAATGCTTAAGGTAACCAAAGTATTTACGTTGGTTAGTATTATTACTGTGCTCGTCTAAATATCTTTCTAATTACCGTAATAAATATTTTAGAAGATATATTGGGAATAATTGAAAATCCTTAAAAGATGGATATATGCTGACATGGACTTTTTTTGTAGATCTATAAAACAGGAAAACATTTTTTTTAAATTCCACCGTGCAGAGTTTTATCGTATCTCAAAGGGATTAGGCAGCGTCTTCGATGACAGTTACCAGGGGGCTTGACTTTTTCCAACAATTATCGCTATATTTCAAAGAATTTACACAAAACTTTGACAACTTATATACCCAAAACTTCTTAATGAATGACTCTATTGTTGGAAACCGCATGAAAATTCGTGCAGTAGTTTTTGAGCTAATCGCGAACAGACTGACAGAAGCGGCAGAGGACTACGTTTTATAATGTGTATAGATTGATAGGAGGTTTTTAGGCAGCGCCTTCGATGAAAGCTTCCAGGCGGCTATACTTTTCCAAACTTTTCCGACAGTAGTCATTATATTCCAACCAATTTACACAAAGCCTTGACAGATTATGTACCTAAACCTTCCTGGCATTCTTCGCATACAAATCCGTGAAGTAGTTTTTGAGTTTATCGCGAACAGTCAGACAGATGTAACGGAGGGCTTTGTTTAATAATATGTAGAGATATAGATAACTTATTGTAACTTAGGTCAGAACTGGACAGAATTATAGAAGAATCGAGATTTTTAACACTTTTTTTTCTCGCATTGTCTTGGAGGGGGAGGGTTAAAAAAAGTTGTCTACTATATTTCTTGAATTGTTTCGTTATCGGATTCCTTGGCACCTGACTTGCCGAAGATTACACCCAGGAAAGACCACAGATCAAACTTTTTGCTCCGATGTTTGTTGAGGCTATCAGACTTGAGGGATAAGGATCTGGCTAAGGGCTGAAGTGTCCCTTGGCAGATTTACGGTGGAGCGTTTAGGGCCTGCCAAAACCTCTATAAATATTTTGACAGGAGCCAGCCTAAGCTAACGGTACACACGGGCACTTTGGGGCGCCCGTTCCTTGGAAGTGATCATTTCAACTTAAACAACAACAAATACTTAAAAAATATCACCTTCTTGTAATTGCTTCTCGAAGGAGTCACATTTCCAATAATAAAATTACAAAAGGCTGACACATAATCAGTTGGTTCACGTAACAACTTTTTGAGTGTTATGAAATGTTCAGGGGGTGCAGTCAATGGTTAAACAAAATAATAATGACTTATTTTATTGTATCTACGCTTCGACCTAAGAAGTATGTCATATTTAGGGCAGCAAGGAGAATAGTCAGACTTCAGCTGAACGTGGCCGAAACGTATGCACAATTAGATTCATTCTTTTTTTTTGAGTGATCATTGACTGCACCCCCTGACAATTTCACACCACTATTAGAATTACCCAGTCAACTATTTTCTTATACATATAATGAAGAATTATATATAAAAACTTCAATTTCCATTCTTCTGCTGGAGTTTTCTATGTATTTCTGTATCTTACTTAATTATCTAGATGAGTTTTACCTTATAATAGAATATAATAAATTATACTTTCGTAGTGTAAAGTTTAAATAATATTTAAGCGAGTTTGGCAAAAATAACTTTATAATATGCAAAAAGCATATTACCCAAAATGATCTAAAAGAAACAACATAAAATTAATAAGATATTTAAAATACGGATATTACATTTGGATCATACATTATGCATTTCAGTGCATATCAAAATCTATTAGTACTTTGAAAAAATAACAATAACCAATTTTAAAATTGGTTGTCAAAATTTATAGCAATACATTAAGTTTATAAATATTTTATATTTAACATTTTCTAATAGAAAAAGTTAGGTTTTAATAGTTTTTTAATTGATGACCATGTAAAATACAATTAAATATGAAGTTATTTATGCAAACTTTGTTCCTTAACTTTGCCATTTAAAATGTTTGTTATACGTATATTAATTGCATCAAGTATACAATATATAACAACAATACCCAAACACATTTTTTTAAATTGACATATAGTCAATATTGTTCTTTTGATGGAGCGATATATAAGAAATTGTCTTTATTGATAATTTTAAATTTGGCCATAACTATTGCGGCAGGATAAGACCCAGGAAGGATGCTTCTGCAGGTACTCCACAATACAATACGAAGAGGTCGAAGACTGATTGTGGTGGTAACTTATTGTCCTTCGAGTGTCACAATATTGCCCTAGCTTTCTACTCCCACGGTTACCCTTCCTCTTCCTAGAGCGCTATGGCGAGGGTTCAACGACACCACATTTCCTACAAAGCGATACAATACAATAACTCCTCGGGTAATATTTCTTATTGGCTCTACTTCGTTATTTATTGCGTCTTGCGTAAGGTCCTCCAGGTAGCCACTTCTTCCTAAATGTGAAGATGGGGTTGTATTGTTGTCAGATATTCGCTACGCATATCCCATTCTTTGTATATTATAATTTTTGCTTAAAGGAACTTTAAGGAACATAAACGAAGTCGTAGATAAGGTAACTACTTGTTTTTATCCCGGCAATAAAGCAGGGGTTGAATTAAATTCAAATAAAGTATTACTGTTAATAATTAAATCCTGTAAGAGAAAGGATCGGTTCAGTATATGGTAGAGCCCTGTTCTTAGGACTGCGGTTGTGAAGGGAGACGATTTGCCCGAGATCTCGCTCAACCGCCAGATTTTTCTCCCTATGAAGGGAGCAAATCCGAAGGGAGTCTCCATCTCCTACACAGGGTTCATCTTCGGCTGTTAGCAGATTATGCGCCATAGCCGGATTTAAATCCGGTACCTTCGCACAGGAACTCAGGGCTCTACCACCGAGCTTGCCCGCTCTCTATTTATTTTATAAAAGATCTTTTATTATTTTCTGATAATTGTTCACTAAGGTTCATTCGAATTCTTGTAACTAAACAACCTTCTCTTGCTTACGACAATACGGGTTTTGACAATATTAATTATCATACAAAAAGACTTCTCGTATCATATCTAATACGATATGACTAATATCCCTACAGTACAAAATTCTTCGTGAAATGCTCAATGCTCTTTACTTTGTTACTAATAAAGTCATCCATAATGTCCTAAATGTTCCATTTGTAACCAATACGGCCCTTTAATCTTAATCCTTTCATGACAAACATTATTCCAATTGAAACCCTCTAGTTTCAAACCTAGCTCCGTTGAAATTTCCAGTAATCCTCCGAAACGTCTGAAAAGGAAATCTTTTGTCTAATTTGTTAATTGAGCACTACCACAGGGTAGTCTCTCTAATTGTTTTTATTCATGTCATTATGTATCATTCCTCATATTTACATGCTGTATTCTTATAATACAGTCGTAATTTTCAATAAATAATAAAAATAATGAACTGGGATCGTCGATTGAGGATAAACCAGGCTTCTGAGAATGATCTCGGTCAAATCATCTCCCTGCGCAGCCTTTGACACTTAGTTACAGTACACACTCTACCAAGTCCTGAGTCCATTATCCTGGTACACAATTTTTGTGTATTATGATTTATAAACCATAATAATGCAATGGTGTCAAAGATATCAATAGTCTAAAATTTATGAGGCGTTTTAGATCAAAAGCCAAATTTTAAAAATGGACTCTTTCACATTTTCAATTGGTTTTAATCAAATAATTTTATGCCTCTGATAATTCAGATTCAGAATCGGATTAAAACCATGAGACATAAGGTAGTAAATGTTTCTAAGATTTTCTATGATGTCTTAATATCATCCGTTGAACATGGTCATTTGTTTAAGTACCTATATTAATTGTTACAATACAAATTTAAAATTCAACTATAATTTAAAAAATAGCCTTAAGACTTTAAATTACTTGAAAAATGATTAACCAACCAACGTTATTTCATTTCAGGGATATGCGAAAAAATAATAATAAAAATAAGGTTTAGCAAATTAGGCTAATTTGAATTAATTTTTTTATGATATCAATAGATTTGTTTTATAGACTTTATAGAGACTGAATAAACCCACGGAGGGTTTTCCAGAACTGTTTTAGAGATTAGTACTAAACAACATATTTACTAAGCGACGCTACCCCCAAATTTAATAAATATAATTTAAAAATCATTATTATATGAACCGTTGAGTATCAAGCGAGAATTACTCCAAATTTCAAAAATAATCTATTTTAAACAATTTTATGTGATATTTAAGGAAAAAACTAAAGTTAAATTTCAGGTTCACAACATAAGAAACCATAAGGTGGCAAAATCTCGTGTAGCACAAAATTGTTTAACTAAACTATCGATAAATTAAACTTTTGAAATATTAGTCATCCGCTTTTGAACCTGGACGCTTCATATATCTTTACATTTTCAAATCAACCTTTTCACACATGTTTATTCATACCAATAAATTCTTTTGGGTGTGCTAAAGTCCGGAATGATATTCCTTATGTATTTCATTAGAATAAGAATTACATGCAAAATTAATAATTGCAAGTATCCATCAGGAATTAGTCACATCTTCATATCTGCAATGATCATTTTGAAACTCGTCTGTCGCGAAAGGTTAAAACTCTCCGTGACCCGTGGCTTTGTGATTGCGTACCAAGGAAGAATGTGCTGAAGACAATGAAGGCATTACCAAAGTAGAGACTTTGGTACTTTCATTACCGATTACGAACGTATAATTGTCGATACGAACTCGCTGATCGTATCTGTCCGGCGCGAACGTGAGTCGCTTACAACAGGGTGGTTTGTCGCCATTTCGAAACAATATGAATTAAACATTAAAAAGAAAAAATATGGTGTTAGGTTCTTTATTGCCAAATGTAAAGTTGCTCGAGTATCATTGCAAATCGTTTATTGGTTAAAATGGAAATGTCAATCCTTAGAAATGAAAATGATCTTGCGCAATGGAAAACCAGATATCCCGACTGTTTTAATTTAAATAACAACTGATATAAATTATTAAATTATAATTGGACCCATTACATGTATAGAACACCATTACATGTTTGCTTGAGAGGAAGATAGTCGACTGGGTAATTCTAATAATGGATTGAATTGGTCAGGGGGTGTAGCACATAATAAGCAAATACTTATTTTAATGTGCCAACGTTTCGGCCTAAGATGTTGGCCATCTTCAGGGCATCCAGTAGATTCTTCTTTCACCTCAGAGGAACAGATATTTAATAGTGTGGACATTGACGTAACTAGAGTTGACTCCTGGGGGAGATTAACCACCACCAATCAATCACTCCAACATATTACTCCCTTCAAAAAAGATGTCTCGTAATATAGGTATAATATGCGTTATACTAAAAATCATGCAACTTCAAATTAAATAAATAGATTATAATTTTTTATAAATGATATTTTGGAAGTTGTAAATGTTATTTTTGGAAGGGCGATCAAGAAGTAGCTTTTAAATACAAGTAACCCTATTTAACTTTCTGCACCCATCCAGACTTAACTTCTAGATTCTAAGAATCGTCTAAACTGTTCTTCTCACATTTGCGATCTTATTGTTGCCGCTAGATAACACTACTGCCGCTATAATAATATAATTAATTGTAAATAAACAGTATTACGTTTTGGTTTGCCATTTTAGTGTACCCTTTATTCATTAAAATATCTATATTCGCACTTTCTTTGTTGTGTTTTTGGCATTATTGACCCTTACTTCTGTAATCCCACAATAATAACTTTAAAAAGTAAAGTCCATCAGTTTTATTTTTGTTTAAATTATTAATATAAATTGTTACAATTTTTTTAAAAATTTCTTCTAAGCAATGGGGGGGGGGTACATCCCCTCGTTACGCTTATGAGTGTGGACACCCTTCCTTGATTAGGGGAAAACCCATCAAAGGGAGCGTGATCTCTGACAAACCACGTCCCTGGACAGCCTTTGTCTTAGAAACTGCAAAAGCTTGTTGACATGTGTAAAATCCAAGATCCTTCATGGTTGTAGTGGTATCGATGTTTTATTTATAATAATTTAAAAAAATATTAATTATCACCTTTGGAGGAATGGGATAGCTCAGTAAGTACGGTGTTTTGTTGCTGATCAGTAACCCAGAGTTCATTCCTGGAACTCGCCCAGTCTCTCTAAAGTGGATACCCTTAATTCATAAAAACACCTGATCGAATTGTCGCCTTGTACAACCTTAGATTCAGAGTCAGTATGGCCCCAGCCGTGTAATGAACCTTCATGTTTTGTAGTGGCACAGATTTTAAAATATAGGTTTTAAAAAGGACTGGAGTAAGAGAAGAGAGTTGGCCCGGGAACGAGACTCTACATATTGTGGCCCCACATAGTCCTGGGGCAACGATGACCAAAAAATGCCAAATGGAAATAATTCATGTAGAAGCCAATTTTGGCGCAATTTTTGGGGGTGGAGCTAAGGGTGGGGGGCCCTCTAAAGGTCCCTGTTTTCAGTTTTTTGTTAATAACTCGACAAATACTGCCTCTAGCGAAAGAATATTTATATAATAAATTAATCTACATAAAATTTTCTATAAAAAAGGTTCTATACACTTTTTTTCTAGGATCAATGCTTAAGGAGATATGGAGGGAGGAAGATGGAAAAAAAATAACGTTTTTATTGTTAAAAACGAAATTTTTGTAGTTCAAAATAGTACGTTTATTGTTGAAAATTAAGTAATTAATGTTTAATGATGTATGTTGAACATTAAATTTCGTCGAAATCTAAATTTTCATCTTCGAATCTCGACGTATCATGAAAAATATTGCCTCTAGCGAAAAAATGTTCATATATTAAATTAGTATACATAAAATTCTCTATAAAAAAGGTTCTATACACTTTTTTTGCTAGAGGACAGTCCTATATCTAGAAATAATCTTGAAATGATCGCAGATATAAATTTGTATGATAACATCATATTAGTGTGTTGTTCAGGACACCTTTCCCTACAAGTGTGCCAAAATTGGCTTCTACATGAATTATTTCCGCCATTTTTCCTTCGTTGCCTGGACTAACACTGCGTCAGTGATAAACGGTGTTGGTTTTATAAACGATTTTAAGCATCTCTCATAAGTGACACATGAATGTTACTCGATAATTATCCGACTTACTATTCACATAAGGCTTGTTTTGTCGATCTCCTCGATAAAGACAGAGGAACTTGGATCAATTCTTTCGGACCAATCTAAACTGAACTAAAATAAACCATAAATGAATGCACTGTTTTAAACCAACAGTTATTCATGGAGGGGAAGATTTATTCCGCTATTAAAGTATTTAGTCTGATGAGCCTCAGGAGGTTCTACAAATCCCACAGGGTCAATCCACAGCCGATAACATTATAAACAAATTATCTCTCACAGACGATCTCGAACCCTGGACTTATAGATCATTATCAAGGTGTCCTAAACTATGAGATATCCCGTTCCCACTGTAAATCTAACGTGTTCCTTAGATAAAATTATAAGACAAAAATCTTTGCAGTTGGTAATGCTTGCAATCCTAACGGTAATTGATATTAAAGGGTTGACGATATTAAGCTTCCTTCAAATATTTGGTATCTTGGTCAAGTTGTCGCTCCGAAATGAGTTACAAGTTTTAAACGTTTATTCGTTTCATTTTTAATATTTCTAAAAATATAAGTTATCACGAGCTTTAGTATACATGCAAAAGAGAATGTAATTATGGCTAATGAGCTGATTTCGCAAATCATTTTATCTAGAAATAAAAATTTCAACTAACATTTCGAAGTATATATCATATATGTCTGTTGAAATGATTAATAGTATACACATTTTTCATAATTATATTCCCTTTTCCATACAAAAGCTCGCGTTAATTGGGAAAATATGTGGGAAACGAATGTAAGATTAAATTTCGTGGGGTTGCAACCCAACTCGAAGCGACATTCTTCGCAATAATTACTTATTTTTATCTATAACTATCATATTTATTGTAGCATACTAAAATCGTATAAAAATAATTCTAAACGATCATAACTTGTAGACCTTTTTATTTTTAATGTTTTCTCCGATGCTGACTGAATCGGAGACTACTGGCCTCAACATTTTATATTTTCAATCTATTAATTAACGTATGGACTTGATAAAAAAAGATTAAAAAGACTTTGACCAAGAGAGTTACTCAACAATTGATATATTTTTTTTTGTTTTTCAAAATAACTGGATGACCATGGAGAAAAGCGAAGAGAAAGACACTTCGATCAAATTTGCTGGATACGCAATTGCGCAGGTGCAAATGAATATTAATTAACTATATCAATAAATAAAATTAATTAACAAATGTAATTGATCAAATAGAAATCGTAGAAAGTAATTCCAAAATTAACTTAATTTGTGGACTTTCAATATTCTTCAGATTTTTTTCAGTAGTTTTTCAGAAGTCTCCGATGCTTTTATGTTGTCGCCATCATAGTTTAAAAAAAGTGATTTAGAACCCTTCTAGAGTTCGTAAACCTGAAATATTGCCAATATTAACAGATATTTGCAGTACCTGCCTTCCAGTTTATGGTTATGGCGGAACTCAAAACGGTTTACGGCAGCTCCACGAGATGTCCTACCCCCAGGTTTTTTCACTTCCACCCCTAATGATTTACAGCTCATGGTAGCTACTAGAGTGCCGCAATAAACCTAATGTTACGACACCACTTCGGGAAAACTGTGGAGTTGAATGACTTCTTCATTGCTTCCGACTGGTCGTTGTCGGAGAGGAACCCTTGCCAATGACATTACTACGAAAACTTACTTAAATATTTACTTCAGAAAAATTACAATAAATATTTCAATCAATATTCAATCATAGATTGTTTCAGGTATAAGGTATAACTTATGCTGGCAGAAATAATGTTTGAATGTCTTAATTTTCGGCTTTATTATACAATACATTTCATAACTAAAAAACCTGCACCACTACAAACCGTGAAGAATCTAGGGCCCACTAAATGAAATAGACTGTTCTCTTTCTTTGACAATGGTTTTGCAGGGAGGGAATTTGTCCTAGATCACGCTCAAACGCTAGATCCTCTCCCCCAGCTTGGGTACCCACTTTATAGAGGCTGGCAGAGCCCCGGGAGGGTCACAGATCCCATGAGATCCATCTCCGGCCACTAACCGGCTTACCTTCAGCATGCTCTGGCGCTCTATCACTTAGCCATTCCGCTCCCTCAAAATATTGCAATATATTATCCCTCAATATATTAAGTAGTTGTACAAAAATGACTATTTTTATATAAGCATGTTCTATTAAAAGGGCTCTAATATAAGCAAGATTGCAATGTCTGACAAAAATTTTCAAAATGGCTTAGTCAAAAGTATTTTTAAATTCCCCTATCGGAAATTATGCTATATTTATTAGTTACATACATATATGATATATAATAGTTCATAATTAGAATAATAATTATATAGTAATACATTCATTAATAATAAAAATTAACATAATTTGATATTATTACTACTTGAACATTTATTGTTACAAATTATATATTTAAAAAAAAAGACTTAATGCATATTTTTTGACACATATAACATTATAAGATCTTGCAACACTCTAATAAATAATAAAGAGATAATTCTACAAATTGAGAATTGTAGAATTCCTAAATGTATACCTTTTCAGGCCCAACAAATCTCCATGATGCTTGGGCATTGTTGGAAAGAGAGACATAAGATAAAAAAGAAATAAAAAGGCAAGAACAGCTCTCATCCGGAGAACTAAAAGGGAGAGCCACTGAAGAGTCCATGAGAACCTCAAGATAAGGAGGAAGACAGAAAGAAGCAAACATAAGTGGATATGAAGGGGATGGACAGTGATAATCCAAATGCAAGTCATAGATTAGGATACAAGACATGAAACTAAGAATAAGTGGGATGAACGAAAACGGCAATGTCTTTGACAGTAATATACAAATATTTTCTTATAATATGAAGGGAATGGGATAGCTCAGTCACTGAGCCTCAGTGGTAGAGCGATGAGTTACTATGCCGAAGGTTCCGGTTTCAAATCCAGCTGCAAGAGATAAATTATTTGATCTGTCAATAGATTTGGTTGGACCCGGTAGGATCTAGATTCACACAACCTCACAAGGTGGGTAACTTTATTGGAGAAAATACCTGGTCAAGCGTGATTTAGGAAAAATCACTTCTCTACACAACCATTGTCCTTTTTATAGCTTAGTCTCTACTATGTACTAAACCCTTCATGGGTTTTCTTTACTTACTTAGTCCATGTTATCGTGGTCTTCTTTTTGCAAAATAGTCAAATACTTGCAAGTTCAATCTAAGCTGATTCATTCTGTACAGAATGTTAGCCTCCTGTACTTCTAAGTATCCTATATCCTATATTCTTTGCTAATTCACAGTTGTTATTTCAAAAGCAATAAAATACACATTTTTAATTTTTATTTAAAAATTATAACTTGTCAAAGGCGAGTTGCCATGCGTAGGATTATCTCTAACCAGTATAAATTATACATAACAATCATCTGGCAACATATCACCAGACATTTTCACACAGTCTAATATTCCGATCTAATATACAGTATATATTATATTATCTATATCATTATATAACATATTTTATATCATTATTATATAACACTATTTTCATATAGCACATGATTAAAAACATAGTTATTAACTATAACACATTATGAGCTTAGATCCCTGGATCAGATCATTTCCAACATTCTCTTGCGATTATTCTTTATTGATTTTTATAATTATCTTTCTATTTTGTTGTACACCATAACTTATAAATCTTGCCGTTAGGTAAAACGGGATTTAATGGGGTTAGCAGTTTTTCGTTTGCATCAACCCGTTCATTAAAAAGAAATTGTTTTAAAAAGCCCAGGATATAAACTTTTTAAGTTAGAGGATACCATGCCATTATTTATATACCATTAGCTAACACACACGAGAATAAAAAATGAAAATTCAAAATCTGTCCCCTTAGCTGTGATCCTTCCCCAGTTTAGCTTAATCAACTAACGAGGTTTCCACGGAATGCTTTTAGAGAGCTTGTGCATGGGATTAGGAGGGTAACAATACTTAGATGGGAAGATTGGTAACTGCTAATGCTAGGTACTACTTGGTTTCCGAAATCGGAAGGCTGCAGTACTTGAATTGTAGGTCGGTGCTGGAGTATCCCAAGCATCAACTTGGTTTGTACCGTCAATAAATAATAACGATAATGTAGTATCGCTAGTAGCACAGCTTGAAGCGCACCCATTTTGCACGTTTACTGCAGTTAGCCCTGATAAAATGACTCCCAAGGGGTCAACGCTCAGCAAAAATCGCTGAGGTCATCGGTCAAGAACAGAAGAAATGGAAGAGGAATGGACAAAGTACGGAAGAATGGAGGTACCAGGAACTGGAGAGATCCGTCTCGCTCTTTCCCACTCCTTCTTCTTCCTTGTTTCTTTCTTCCTTCTTTTGTTGGTGTTTATTAGTTGGGTCTGTAACGGTACTCAATTATCAGGCTTTGGGAACTCTACGCCAAATTAGTCATGTCAGCAAACACTCCACAACCTTCCGCCTAAACTGTCAATCCGTTCTGATTGCGCATAAAGAAAATCGGAAGTGAAGAAGGAAATACCCCTCTATCATATAAAAAAGTTTTTGTGATGCAATGTTTTATCAGCATTGCATTAGGTTCGGATTGAAAGACAATTTTTTTTGTTGGTCTTTTATCGTACTCGACCAGTAAAAGTATATATGAGTCCATGTTTTCATATTCACGATATCTAAAGCGAGTACTACCATTTGAATTACGAGTACTTTGAAAATATGGAAAAACGGGCAAATGCTTTTATCACTTAACATTTAACAAAGAGTGATGTTTTAAACCCTATAGAGAAAAACCTCTGGGGTTTTTCTCTATAGGGTTTAAATGTCTATCCATACTAATGTCATGGTAGAGACGATACTGTTTCATGGATAAAGGTTGAGCAGAGTGATGATTTGTCTTAGATCACGCTCAACCGCCATACTTACAACCGCTATATTGTGTATCCACTTTATAAAGTTGAGTGTGCCCCAGGAGGGTCCTAGATCCCATAGGATTCGTTTCCGGCCAATAAAAGACCAAATAAAAGTCTTGCCAGCAGCGGGATTTGAACCTAGGATTTTCGGTATGGTAACTCAGCGCTCTACCACTGAGCCACTTCGCTCCCTTTTAAAACAATTTATAAGAATAAAAGTTATTTTTTAGATCCTAATGGACTTATGCCACTTTCCAAAATAACAGGTCATACTTTTAATTAAATAATTTTAAAAAAAAATGTCTAAGCACACATACATTGTTCCTGATTTCTTTAAGCCTATGCACAGAATGCAGCACAATTTTTTTTTTTGCGTTTACTGGAGTAAAACCATTAGATCATCAACACCTATGGTACGCTTTATAAATCCAGCAATAATATAACACTGTTTTTAAAATAAATTGTATTTAAGTTGATTATTTAATATTTAAATTGATAAAATTAAATTTAATAGAAAAATAATAAAAAATGCATTAAGGATATAGTGTTGTTTGTGAATTTAAATTAAAAAATAGTACACATTGATTTAAACAATGAAACAATCTACATCTTATTCCAATATTTCGAATTAAGGATTGTTATTTCTACACCGATGAATGAAATTATGACATTATTTTTATAAACTGGACTTTTGTTTTACCATTTATTGAACAAACCTAGAATAAATTAAAACAACATTATTTTATTCAAAACGAAATTCTCAATTTCTCCAAACAACACTAAATAGGTACTCATATTTTAACAGACTCACCAGGGGGTTACAAAAAAAGTACTAAACTGGTCTTTAATTTATACAATAATACAGGGTTAAATTGTCTAAAACGTTACGTATAGTTTAATTAACAGTTTTATAATCCATACAATGGGGGAAGCTTCATAAATTTCATAACATTTTCCAATCAATTCAAATTTTTAATGATACTCAAATTTTTACCTCTTTTTTCCTTTCAAATTAACCATTTTATAGACTGTTTATTTGATGAAAATCACAACCGTAACACTTATATCTTATGCAATAATTTGCAAAAAACTATATTAACAATACAAAAAGTTAAACTTATATCAAGATGATAAATTATATGATAAAACAAATTACCTAATAATTACACACAAAAATAATTGCTAATGAATATAAGTTGCAGAAGCATGTTTTCAAAGTGTTTTTTTCAATTATTTTATTTTATTTGTTTCATACCATAACTAATAAATAAATAAATATAAATCTAAAAAATAAACAATTATATCATTTATAATCAAACAACAATAACAATATTTTTTATTAGATTATTTATACAAATTAATATTCTAATAAATTAGAAAATAAACACTTGCTCCAGTCGGCAAAATTTTGAATGGGGAAAATTCCAGATAGTGCTTTACTTTTTACTCTTTATTATATAAAAATGTTTTATTACATAAATAAATGTTTTATTGTCTTTTATTAAATAAAGGTGGCTGAGAAGTGTTTTATTTAACATATATGATTTTAATGTTAAATAATAATAATGGGATAAAGACTTGAAAGATATTTTCTCCTGCTTATTATTATTAAAAAACTGATGTACAATCAAATGAACGCTATAACATTTTAAAAAATGTTCTTTAGTGGTTTAAAGCTTCATACTAGACGATTTCCTATTCGATTGGTAACTACTGTTCGATATTAAGGTGAATACCTTTTTTTTATTATTTGTTTAGTGTTGATAGGGAGAATTATATTTGTTTTATTAATAGTTATTAGTAGTGTTAATCATTATTGGTATTATTAATAGTGTTTTATTAAGGGACCGTACTGGTTGCCGTGCTCAAGGTCTCTGGTTCAAATCCAGCTATAGTAGATTTTATTAACCGGAGGTGGATCCTTAGAAATTTGGGACCATCACCCAGCCTCTATAAAGTGGTTACCCGAAATGGGAGGAAAAATCTGGTGGTTGAGTGTGATCAAAGACAAATCATCTCTCTGCAGAACAGTGAGTTAAATAAAACATATAATCAATCATGTTCGTTTTAATGTGTTTTGCTAACGTTTTTCGAGTCTGCCCTAAAGTGAAAAGTGCAGGTAAAAAAAAAGTAATACAAATAAGAAAAAATATGACTGTTGTATAACGGAAGTCATTTAAAAAAAAGAAATGTTACCGATACTTGCATAACAGTTTTACCCACCCTAGGCTCCTGGAAGTAAGAGTCCGGGTCGGAGTGCGGTACCTGGAAGCTCTGGAGAGAGTACAGTTAAAAAACCATGCGGTTGTAAACAAGGCATTTTTAACAAAGGTATAGGACCCTAAATGGCATACCGTTACATAACTCCGTACCGTGGAGCCGTAAAAAAGCATATCAAGTGAAAGGTACTGTTAGATCTTTACAATTGTCATGGGAAAACAGTTCCTCACCAGTAAAAGTCAAAACACTTCCCCTTGTGTTTTGGGGGTTGATGACACTCGAAGAGGCATAACGGGAAAAAACCCTAAAAGAACATTTGCCTATTGAGTAACAGTGCGCAACTTCGGTCAGTTCCAAAGAAACATAAAATACACTCTTAAAATATGGCACATTGCAGAACTTATGAAGGCAACACATTAAATCGATTAATAACAGTCCTGTAATAATAATAAGGATTAGTGTACCTCGAAGGCTCGATGCCGATACCACCAATCTCAGCATACAGACTTCCCTCAACGGTCCACTACCCAAACCCAAATCCCAGTCAGCACAGCGCTAATTAACTTTTGGGAAATTGTTTACTCAGCCCAGAAACTTTACTAGCCCATCTTAATCCTTTCTACGCTATTACTCGAACAATATTAACTGGGTACATGCATCACAATTCCGCTTTGTGTAATCTCCTAAATTCCCCAGAGGTCTCATCCTATTCCGGACTAAATATTCTGGGTAACACCTTATTTTCGAATATCTTTAGACGAAAGTTGGGCGAAACTATTAAAAAAAAAATATGGAGTCCTTTAAATTGACAACTTTTCTTTTGAAGTTTGTGTCGGAAAAATAAGATTTCAAAATGGTTAAGCGCTCCAAAGGCGTTCGAATCAATGCTTTGTTCTCTTACCAAATTATACTTCACCGTGTGTGGGACTGAGTACGTTTGCGTGTACTCGCGTGGGTGTGCGTTTACACGGTGTATAAATAGATACCATTGTGAGAGTGTGCGTATACAGATAGAGAGAGAGGAGATGGTACGGACTGGCACAACGACTCAATCCGATCTGGGGGGTCGCTCCTAAAGAAGCAGTCGTATCCGATTTCAGGCCATTATCTCGAAGATGCCCTCCCCAGGGCCTTCCATATATGTCTGCTCCTACTTTACTATATAGGTCTCCACTTTATATCTGTGCTTCCACACCACTTTATAGGAACCACTTTATATCCAGGCTCCCGGAGGGTCCAATAAAGAAGCAGATATACCCCGGTATCTACAGATCGGGCGGTAGAGTACCACCTCTTAAGCAGCTCGGAAAAAAAATATATATATATCCATCTCGAAGAACACCCGAAGAAGCCGAATCAAGCAACCTGACACCATCTCGAATCGGAATTATCTCTCATTTTATTGCGAGGACTTATGAATATTATCATTATTACCATCTTCATAAGATAATTTTATAACACTCCTTCTCAAATGTCGCTGTTACATCTCGTTTTCATGTCGAAATAACTTATTTTCGCAATATTACCACCGTGAGCGCTGCACAAGATCGTATTCCGCGCTATGCGATATTCCTAATGTGCTACACCAGGAGAGAAATATTTTCAAAAGGAATATAAAGGAAATGATAACTATAGCGACATACCAAAATCGCGCTTTTAACAAAAAATCGGATGTTCAAGGTTTGAGCTCAGATTACGCAAATTTAATTAATTCGTATTGAAATAATAATTTTAATAATCTAATATTACATGACCGTTGATCATTGCAGTGTAAACATTTTATGATGTAGTACTCAGTGGATGGGATGGTATATTTGTTGGACATTGTAAGTACACATTCTCTAATTACATCTTACAGGTGCCATTTTATATTTGTTTTGGTGTGCCATTTAATTTTTTTTACCATTTATTAAAAATTTTAATAAAATCTAATCTTTCACTGTTAGGAAACCTCCAAACCTCGTCGCCTGAAGAATTGTAAATAAAGAGGGACTGAAACTCAAGAAATAAAAACATATAATCTATATAACAGTCGAGAGAAGTAGAAACCAATATATATATATTTTTTTTTTAAATAAAATTTTACAACTCTTTTAAAAAAGAAACATTCCATAATCTTGCATTTTTACAAGGTGTGACTATAATAATTAATTATACAGGTATGGAGTCAAAGTACAATGTATAAAATATTTAAAATTAAATTAAAATATTTTTCTAAATCCCCTGCTCATGTTTTATAACTCTTATTTGTTTCTGTTACAGTAAACGTATGCCATCGTAATATATTGACCTTAGGCAGTAATATATTCTGAATATAAAAAAAGTAATAATTAATCATCAGGTGATATTCCTAAATATATTTGGTTACATCTTAAACAACTAAATATAATAAATTAAGTAATGAATAGCGATATTTGGTTTTTCATTAGTATTGTTTTGATATATTGATAATGTTTAAAATAAAATTATACATTTTCTTTTTATAAATTAAAAAAAATAATTTGAAGAGATAAATGATAACTAAGATTTATGAAAAAGATTATTTTGCTGCATTATCAATATTGAAATAGTTGTCCTAAAATTAATATATCTGAATGGAATGTAGCTTGTATCATTTTTTAATTCTATAGATTCAAAGTTTTCCATGAAAAAAAAATCAGTGCTGTAAAACGGCTTATAAGGGTCAAGAACTTTGTGATTTGCCAATGTTTATAAATTTTCATAGACTAACTGACATAACTACGATAAAAGACAAAAAAAAAAGTATTTTCTTGATCCGGTGCTCTAAAATATTATATCGCAAAAAATTTGTATAATAATGGAAGATATGAAAAACCCATATGCTTACTTACACTATTGTTTTATATAATAATTACTATTGTATTATTTATGGTAAACTATAAGGAAATGTTTAAAATGTATTCCAATTAATTTAAAATGTATGGTAAGTAAAAGTTGTGTGATTAGGGATTCCAATTTTTTTTATTTATTTCATTATTAATTTTTAATTTCCTTTATTATTATTTTATATTTAATTTTTTAAATTGTAGCCGCTTTTTCAAGCTAATGAGTTTGTTGTTGTAGCTGAAATCATCAACCGACTAGATTTCTATAAAACGTTTTATTTATTACATTTTTTAATTTTCTTTTATTATTTTTTATTTATTCATTTTTTAAATCCATCTATGTTTCCATGCTAGTGATTAATAATTTTTGCGCTTTAAAACATTGAGCCAACCAACAGATTTTTTTTTTAAATGTTTAAATTATTATAATTTTTTAATTATTTGTGAAATTATTTATTTTTAAAACATACCCTCGGTTTTATGCTGACTTAGATGTTTTAAACTTTAAATGCATCATATAAACCAATCTGATTTTTTGAAAAGGTTTATTGTATATATTATATTATCAATTTATTTCATTATTATTTTTTAAATGTAATCCGATTTTTTATCAACAATCATATGAACCAACCTGATTTTTTTAAACCAGAGATTAATTAAATTATTTGGTTTTTCTGTATTTAAAGTATATAATTATGCTTTGTAATTTACAATCTGCTGTACCTTGACTAATCTAAAGAAAATGTTGCTCTTTTTTTCAATTTGCACCTTTGGTCTGCCTAATGTATTCTCAAGTCATTTAAAATTATAGATGACTTGTGAATATTTATTTATTTATTATTAATTGTAAATAATAATAAATAAATAAATAAGTTTTGTCAAAGATGTTAACGGGCCTCGCCATTGTCCCAACGAGATAAGTCACCAACTTCATTTTTATTTTTATTTTCTAGGTCTCTAATTTTACTTTTATCTCTTTCTGCTTCTCTACTAATTAATCACAGCTCAATTAATCACGTCTATTGTCATGAGAGGACAATGTACTAACCGGTTACAGTTAACTGCTAACATTTATCACAGGTGACAACTGCTCGGTAACAGTTATCTTTTCTCTTTATCGGTATCCTTAAATATACAGCTCTTTCTTCGGTGCCATAAAACCAGAACTGTATAGCTCAATACATTATAAAAAAACACTATAACTAACTCATGAGTCTGACAATAGAATTGTATTATTTTCTTTAATTAGTATTGATATTTAGTTCATTAGTTTGTCGCATTTATGCTGCTATGGATAGTTGGATGATGCCACAGTGTTCCTAGTTTTGACCTATTCAGGTACAATTAGGGTAGGAATTTTTAAGTACCGATCATACTCTGGATGTCGGTTACGTCCCTTCCAAAGGATGGATTTATTTTTATAAATATTCCTTCTCGAAAAATCCTGACGCCACAGGATAGCGGACCGCATCTTGAGCATAGTAGAATATTATGCACACCACAACACCACCCGTGATTATTAACTACTTTATTTATGATGATCCCAATTATTACCATTTTTGAAAGAAATTGGCCCAGATCTATGTTTGCCTTATGATTTTTTTTGTTAAAGTAAGATGTGGATATAAATATTTGGTTTGCATTTAAATGGTCTTGTCTTTTTTTTTTTTTAATTTTTAAATATCGAAATTAAAACCTTATTATTGTTTCTAAACTAACTTCCCCCCTTGTTTATTAACAATTTTATTTTTTTTTTAAATAACTACATTACTTAGGAATACGCTCTTTCTTTTGTATGGAAAAACATATTGCCTCTTTGATATAATTTGTTCTCACCCCTGTTATATACGAAATGGTATTCTAATATTTCTTTTATATTGTCATTATCTATCTATCTATTATATATATGTAAATATATATAAAAGAGTTCGTTCTGACTGAAATTACCATCGCAGAGCTGAAACGGTGAAAGCTGCAGTCTTGAAATTTTAACAGTAGGTACATTTTATAAGGCCAGCGCGCACTAAGAAAGGGATTTTTTAAAATTTGTCCTCTAAGAGGGTGAAATGGGTGACAAACTTTTGTAATAAAAAAAACAACATCATTTTTAGCGAGCACAATGAAATTTTATTCTTAGCTTTTACATTAAAAATAAAGAAATATATGTTTTTTCATTTTTTGAAAATCGAGCCCGAAAAATGTTAAATACGGGAAATCGTTTCATGTTAAGTTAGAGATGTGAAAATAAGTAAGCAGTCTTTAAATTTTAACATAATAATAATTGTTTTCATGATTCTGGAAAATAAACCCCTAGATATTACAGTTTTGGATATTACATGGTGGATTTCAATAGAACTTATCGATAGTTCTGTAATTATGACATTTAATATTTAATAGGATAGTTTATTAAAACTTATCAACAATGGGATAAGCATTGGTAGCTGGTTGAATTCATTCATTTAAGTCATTCATTATAATATGGAGTTTATTTATGGAATTTAAAATTCACTCTCCGTTTAAACTCAACATAAATTTCTATTTAAAATCAATTTAATCAATCAGTTAATTTATATATTAATAATTATATTATATTTCCCACAAACACGTATTTAAAACTTTTTAAAGAAACAAATGATATATTGTTTTATGAATGAAGACAAATAATATTTAAAACAAAAAATTGGAAATCCTTAGAAATGGAAATTCCTTCATAATGATTATGATGATTGGCCCTACTCACATAATTCACATATAACATTAATAACAGATTTTATAGATTTTAGTGCATCAATGATTATAGATATAAACCATCATGCCAATTATGGTCCATGACATGTAAATGAACATTGACTTTTAAAGTAAAAAAAACAATAAATACACTAATTATAGGTGATCACATACAAAAAAAAAAATAACAGGTCGAAAATAATAATTACTGTTTAATGGGAGAGAAGTAAACGGTTTTCCAATTCAGATGTGTCTTCAGAAGAGATGATAAGGTCACATAAAAGCACAGTAATGATAGCACCTTACATACACAACATACACAGACATCCATCAACTAAACACGTGTTGTAAGTTTGAGTCTTGTTGAAATGTCTTACATTATTATGTCTCTAGCTGATGGCTGATGGTGTGAGAGGTGATATCCTTGTACCGTTTTTATGTGGCCTTACCATTTTCTGTTTCGATGATTCGAATTGGTAAAACATTTCATCACAACCAATTATGTCTTAACTACAGCTTTCAGTTTCTTTTTGTGTGTTTTTAGTGAGTTATTTTTTAATCAACTTTGGATAAACCTTAATGAATTTAATTTTGGAATTTTCAAACTATATAATAATTTTGTATTTGTGTGGAAAATAGTTGACTGGATAATCCTAATGATGGATTATTTCATAATGTATATATAGTAATCCATTATTATTATTATATTTATTTGTTTATCGCGAATGGACCCAAGTGGATCAATCAAAACATTCTGACGTAATTTTCTTCCATAAATCATCATTATTCCATTTATTATAATGCAATTGGGAAAACCACAATGCAAAGCCTTATGTTTCAAAAATACACCTACTTACCAGTCGACGTTTCGCCTATTCAGGCATTATCAAGACACCAAAATCAAAAAGGGGTTTATGTGAATCGCATCTCGAAGAAAAAGGTGCGATACATCCCAACGATCAACAGCCCAAACAGGCTCCAAACATGAGACGCACCCCACCACCAAGACGTTCAACATACTGAGTTTTTGGCTCTATTTTAGTGATTATTCCATTTATAATTTTTTTCTCCTCTTTCTTTTCTGTTCCTGATGTCTTCAATGCTTTCTTCTCTGACATTACTGCCATCTTTTCAAAAAACTGTCTACAGCACCTTTTTGGTTCTTTTTTCACTTTTTGTAAATATATTTTAAGTGGACTATTACATGTTTTAGAAGAAAATAAAATTTTCAAGTCTTTATCCTATTATTATTTATTCATTGCGAATAGACCAAGGAGGATCAGTCAAAGCATAAAGACTTATTTTCAATTCTTTTTTCATCTTTTCTCCATCTATTCTTTTTCTTCCCTCTTTTTTTTTCCAACACTTTCTTCTCTGTCATTACTATCCACTTATCTACTTTGTTTTCAAAAATCTTGTTGCCTATAACACAACTTGGTTCTTTTTTCATTTTTTGTAAATTTATTTTAACTTGGCTAATCTACGGCGTGATCGACTTTTTGTTGCCAGGTTTGGGATTTTGGACTCTTCTTCTTTTAGTATGTTTTCCATGTAACATTTTGTGTTGGTAGTTAATGTTTCATATGCATATAGTGTTTCTGGTTTAATTACTTTGGAGTAGTGCCTGATATACATGGTAGTGGAAAATATCTTATGTTATCTTGCATGTCTTAGTGTGAATTTCACATGACAAGCTACGCAATATCTCTTTATTTTCTGTATTTTTGTTTTCTATCCATCTTTCTTGTCTATTTATATCAAGATTTTTTTCTCGAATTTGGTTAACAGCGAAATGTGATCAGGTCAGTATAAAACGATTTAAAACAGCTCAAACCGACTGAATAATACTGTCCTGTAACTGGAAAAAGCTAGTTTATCCGAAAAGTGCCTGGGGAAGATCAAGGTAAGATGGCTTCCTCCCCAAGTTAGGTTTCGATTCCTCAAACCTCTTCATATTCAGATGGACAGGACCAGTAATGCAATGGATTTTAATAAAAATAATGATATTGAATCCGGATGAATTTCGCTGTCCTAAACATTGAGGAAATAATTGAGTTACCTCGTATTTTTCCTGTATTCTTATGAATATTTTATATACAGTTATATTCAAAATGGATATCATTGTGTAAGATTGACAAGAAAACCTAATCCATACGGTTTTTTACCACAAATGACAAAGGAGGTGGAGGATATTTATTTATTTCACTCTCCTCCCTTTGGGACTGAGTTGTACCTCCGGAAGTCAGATGTCGCCTCCAGCCTGGACCTTCGTGGGAGGCGGTCCAAGAAAGATGGTGGGGCCAAATTAACTATCGAACAGCCTCCTTGTTTCCATCCAAATCGTTTTATAAGGCCTTTTTAAGGCTCGCTCCCTTGAGCTATCGGATTTCAAAGCCGTTCTCGCTCCATATTTGCATATCATGATTAACGGTCTGCGTTCACTTGTTTCCGACTTTTCTGTCAGTCTGGGGGGTAGGCGTTCCTTTTGAAGGTAAGGATTGAATCGCAGGTGTTCGCCAAGTGTATCCTACAAAAAAAAATGTTATAAACAAATAAAAAATATTAACAAATCGGAATTGGCGAATTCATAACCACAAATATATGATGTTAGATCGAATTTGAGGTAGTCCTGTGAAAGAGTCTTTGAAGAAATACATCTTAATTGGAGAATGATAAAACTACAGACTTCTAAAAATGACATAATTTAAAATAAGATGGATTTGGAGAATGATGGCTGGGTCGTGTGCATCGAATGGATCTGGAATGACTACTAAGGCATGCTACCAAGGAAGATAATGAAGGGATGCGCGTATGGCAAAGAGGAAGATTTAGACCCAGGCTGTGGTGGCTTGAAGATGTAGAGGTTGACCTACTGCACAAGGGAGTGAGAATATGGAGAAGAGCTCCAGAGGATCGCCCTGAGTGGAGGAGAATTGTTGAGGAGGCCAGGGTCCTTCAAGGACCATAGAGCCGCCAGATATAGATAGAGACTCTATCGGTAGTGAGCCAGTGTTTATACATAGAGATGATCAACTCCATGCTCAACCTCCAGAATTTACCGAAAAGAGTCTGGTCGACCCAAGGAGATCTGGAGGAACAGGGTCTATCCTTGACTGTTATCATACTGAATAATTTATCTGCCACAGCCTGATTTGCGCCAGAGACCTTCAGCATAGACTCTCAGCACTCTACACACTCAGATACCCTTATAGCACATTGCTTGTACCTAATCATACATTTGAAAAGTACCTAATCATATTTACATCCCTGGCCAAAAATTGTTTAGAATATGGCTGATTTAAACTATTGCTAGTAACGTTTATAGTTTAAATCTGGCCAGTACCAATTTATCCTTAGATTAGAATCATATAAATAATTGAAAATGAGTCAGAACAGGGTGATATTTGAACAATTGTTGAAGTTTTAAAGGAACACTGCCAATTTGGGTGGTTTTGACAATAGGATTTGTTCAGTTATTGTCATGATAACTAATTCTTTTGATATGGACGAGTATGTCCAATTGTATTTGTCCCTGTAAATAAACGTAAAGGGATAGCCTTGTATAATCTGTTCGTGGAGTGTGGTCTCAATGTAATGGAAGCTTCGAGCCGAAAACCGTCCCGACCGACTTGTTATGGGACCCGGTGTGGAAACAAGTAAAAGTATTTTAGTGTTAACTGTCGTGGCAGTTGGGAGGGAGGGAGAGGATGGGAGAAGGGTGACGAGGGGGGGGGGGGCGTGCATAAATCAGGGAGGGCAATAAAGGTCCAGTCGCTATTAGGGCCTTCATTAAATCACCCGCGTCCAATCAGTCCATGCAAATCCTACTCCGTCTCAGTCCGCTCTCGTCCTTTCGAACCGAACCTCTTGGCAGTGAGTTTTGTCTGCGAAGATGAGGAGGATATGGAAACCAAAACAGGGGTACCTGTGTTGTAGTGGTTAGCATAACGAACTACTTTACCAAAGATCGTGGACTCGCAGCCTTAGGATTTTTTGAAGGGAGGGTAAAAGATCTTCAGTTATTCCTTCCCTCGGAAGAGAATTATAATACCCCATACCCTGTCAGGGGTCAGATAATCCTGGAAAACAATCGATAAACAAACTAAATCAGAGTGCACATGTTTTCATATTTAAGGGAGGTGTAGAATAATAAGTCTTAAAATAATTTAGAATGGTTGGAACACACATCTATATCCATATATTAGGGGTTATTTTACAAGTTACAAGTTGGTTATAACTTGGTGATATCTATGGGAGATATAATAACTTAGCTTAGAGGTTAAATGGGACCATATCTTCCATTATTTTATTTATTTCTGGGCTTTACAATCCTGGAAGAACCTTGGTTTCTGCTAAATTCTTCTGCAATTCGCCTCTGTTCGCCGCATGGAGCCTCCAGCGGCTTATACCTGTTTATATAAATCTTCCAATATGGTTATATTAAATCATTGAGGAATTGGGAGCTTACTCATCTGTTTATTGAAATTGACTATTGGACTATATAGGATTGTAATGGTTGGGCTAAGTAAGGGACGTAATTACATTCTACTACATATATGTCGGTAACAGTAATCACAAGTGAGGCATTACACCACTACTACAGCCTACAAGTGTAATTGTATAATAGGCTTATAATTAGGTTGGTACTAGATAGGTGAGACACTCTTAGTGCGAGGAAGCTGGTCCACTAACGTCAAGGTAGTGTCGCTTAGGACAAGTCCGATTAGTGACAAATTAGTCCGAGGGTGATTAAGACCTAATGAGGATCTCAATAATTTAAAACTATTTAGACAAATTAATTTTGGGAATTGCCCATGAGTATTCTAGCAAATCACAGAGCTCGCAGGATAAAGGATGAGTAGCTGTGCCAGAGGTCCTGGGCTCATCTGTTAACAGTTACAGATGGACACTCCAGGAGTTTGCGCAGTCTTTACAAAGTGGATAACTTAAATGGAGTGGTAGGCGATAACTTGAGGTTGAGCATAATTTCGGACAAATCACTTCCCTGTGCGTTGTCCTAGATACAGAACGTCTCTACCACGTGCCGAATCCTAGACCCTATATATATTACTATACTCGTAAGATTCACTCCACAGTTTGATAGATGGATACAGTTCACACCTCCATTATCGACACCTGAGGCGGAAGATCGTTTTAATCACCGGCGGAGCAGGCCCAGTGTCGAAGATAAAGCGACTCGGAGGCTATGACTGATAGCGTACAAGTGGAGGGAGGTGGGTGTGTCTGGATTTGTGGTCGCTGAGGGTTAAGTGTCCTTTTAACAGGTCGTGTTGGCCTGCGTGGGGTCTTTATCGGCCTCGAGGTGAAGTATCGCCCCGGAGCCTGGGTGGCCCGATACCATCGGGGGCACAAATCTACCTGTCCCCTCGCGGAAATACACCTCTTCCAAATATAATTTACTCGCCACACCAAGGAGGCGTTTCATTAGATGAAGATGTTTATGCAGCTGTCGCTGAGATAAGGGACTAGAGCGCTGACAAATTAGCCGGAGGAAGATGATTCAAGCGTGTCCTAGAACAGATGTCTCCCCTCCCGACGTGGAGGGTATCCTCTTTCACATTCCGTCCTGGTTTATGTCGACCCCTGGCGTCTCGGGTGTGGCGCCCCGCGGTATTGTCTTACATTACAGTTTTCAGTAATCAGGATAAAATGATATTTATATATATTATAATGTTATATTAATATTTGTATAAAAAACAACAACATATGAACGGTCTTGGGTTCAGTACGTGGTAGAGAATGTACTGTTTTTAGGAAATAATAAAATACTTTGAATCATATAGGAAATTGATCTGTCATAGTCACGCTAACCCCGGGATGTGGGTATTTTGTAATCCCGGCTGAATCAAATCCTTGCACATCCATTGTCTTAGAAACTCTCTACCAGTATTTTTTTTTCATTCTCCATGGTTCTATTTATACAAAATACACAAATACATACAATAAAATACACAATGTATTCTACATGAACCTATTATTACGATTAATTAAGACTGGTGAGACTCAAGTGGATTCCAGATCCCACAGGATCCACCCACCTGAAATGTCAGCCACAGCAGATTTTGAACTAAGGACATTCGGAACAACATCTCTTTGGTCTAACCCTTCCATTATATGTATCCCAAAATTGATCCTTTAATGGTGCCCTTAAGGAAGAAGAAGACAGTAAGATCAGTGAATAATAAACAAAAATATGTATAATTTATTCATGGTATAGCATAAGTATAAATACTAGTGCAGCAGTCCGAACTATCTCAATCATTGTTAATAAATCGGAAACATAAATTTGGAGATATAATAGTTCTGGACTGAAACATGATTTAATGTTGGTGACTATGATCCTTCAAATACATTTATTTGATTCGGTTTTTTATTTATTCGGTAAAAATTCCTGGGGCACCATTGATGAGGGCTCCCAAAGTAGGCGAAAGCATGACGGTTCCCCAATCTGGGCAAAATCACTGCCCTGCAAAACCGTTGTCTTAGAAACAGTATAGTCTCTACCACGTACTGAGCGCAAGACTCCTGGGGTTCTTATGTTCCATTAGTCTTAGTAGTTCAGTTTTTTTTTATGCTGAAAGGATTTCATTTTATTATTTAAACGGAATAAATACTTTCTGTAAACAATTAAATGTAATGGTGGATAAAAATATCTGCACAGGCATTAAGTCACTCCCAGAAATTTTACATCAATGATTTCATTGAAATAAATCTTGCTGATAGCTTGCAAAAGATTACCAGACTATTTTTCACTGCAGGAAATGATTCGTCTTCGAAGAAAAAAAATACAAACAAGACAAAGGCAACAAATACAAAATGAGAAATAAACAAACAAAAAAACTGTTGGAGGCGGGCGCTTTGTTGGTTCAACGCTTGACTAATTATCAGCTATTATAAGATCATTAACAATGACTGCCTCTATTCATCAACTCTTCGTATTCTCTCTTCATTCTTCATTCTTAGCCTCGTATTTTATCTCCTTCAACCAATGCATCTTATCGATTCCCGTGTCGGAAAATCGATAATTCATTCATGTTAGTGAAAATACAAATGGCTCTATGTACTATGAGTCTATAGAAAAAATAATGAGCTTGGCTATTGGGATTAGTCACAACACATTACACAAGATATTAGCAAAGTCGCAAAGTCTTAATAAATCAAAATGACTGAAGAAATATGAGTAACTTACAATACTAGTAAATTTTCCACGTTTTTCGCTAGTTAAGTACAAGCAATTGTGCTTAACACGATACTTTACCCGCCTCATACATGATTACTTTAGTCCGCTTCAGAGCCTGATGTTATGGGAGCATAAAATTGCTTGACTAACATAGGGAAAATTTTGAAAAAGGCTATTTTTGAAGTATTTGCTATTGATTCAAAACGCCTCATTTGATCACCTGGTTTATAAGTTTTAGAATAATTAAGAAAATAGGCGAATTAATCCTTTAAAATATGAAAGGAGGGAAATAGGATAAAACACTTGCCAGTACAACCCCTGCAGGTTTTGGAAACAGTACATGGTTGTATTATACACCAGGCTATACTCTACAGTTTCTAAGCCAACTGTTATGAAGTTAGGTGATTTCTGCAAGAAGTCCCCTCAATTAAGGGCCATTCTGTGGGTGCTAACACATTAAATAATTTATATGTCTGGTAAAGACGGTATATGAAAAATATAAAAATATTTTGAAAATGGATATAAGAAAAATACAAATCTAACCTGATTCAGAGTTTCTCATCTAATCATTCAGATTTCTGTATTTTATGGCCTTTGCTTACATAGAAGCGAAAACTTTTTGTACAAGCGAAAAAAATGTTTCCACTGTTTTGAGAGTCGAGTTAAAAGCGCTGGGATATCCTGAGTCATTGTTTTTCCCTTTACAAACAGATGGGTTTTTCGATATTTTTATGTTGATTTTATTGTGTGTATATACTTATAAACTTACATTATATATTTCATCTTATATTTTCTATTATATATATCAAGGATTTATTTAACAAGATAACACAGTTTTCACAGTGATCACAGTTTTTTAATTATCTTTTCAGATTTGTATTTTTTTTATTTATATCTTATTTCTTCTTTTTATTACCGCATGTATATATTTTTCCGCATGTATATATTCATTTTTACATTTAGTTGTTTTAGTTTGTTTGTATTATTGATTTTTTATGCAATGATTGTAAGCTACATAGCACCATTACTTATTGCCCACAGGTGGCAGATTGTAATGTTCAAAAAATAATTATATCTTATTTAATTTATTCATTTCGTCTCATTGTTTATTTATACAATCCTACAAGTCCCTAAAAATCAATAATAAAAGCAAGTTTATAAACATTTTAAGCAATTAAAATTTTTTCAACATACACGAATAATAAACTTCTTTGGAAACGTTTATTAAAAATTAGATTTGAATGAAACAGAAATGTAATTGGTTGTATATTATTAATCAGATCACATGAATATATTTTGTATAATTTTTTATAGTTCCTTGAATAATGAAACTATCAATTAGATTTCTAATGCTATCAGAATTTAGCATTAGTAGCTTGTTTTGTCATATTTTACTTAAACAATAATGTACAATAAGAAATTAGTTGTGACGAAATCACGAAGAACGGAACCCGAAGTCGGGACGAACGTGATAAAACAGTAATAATTTATGCCAAGTTGTTTCGTATTCGAGAGATAGGTCCAGGCGTTGAGTAAGGTCAGATGCTAAGCCCTATTTTCTCTCAACTTTACGATCTTAAATCACGATTCTCCATGTCCATTATAACCATTTTCGAATTAACATCTCATCAAAGATATGAAGGATAAAATTGAACTTTCGTTTGAGTATAAATATTAACTCAATGGCATTTGGTGAGGTGTGACAGTGAAGACATCTGATACCCCCGGAGTGGTAACATCAGTTCCCTAGCCTCGTGTAGAGCCTTTTAATTGTCTTTTTCTGTCCAGCTGAGAGCGGAGTAATAAGATAGAGGCTTTGAGATAAAGGTGGAGAGACATTAGGTGAGGCTGATGTCTGTATCAGAGGGGGCCACACCGCCGAGGAATTTCTTAGAAGAGAGCTTTGTCTTCAGGACTTTATACCGTCGAGGATTCTGTATTCAGCAGATTTACTATCCCTTAGATTTATTACTTCATTGCATTCTATGCAACAGGATTTTTTGTTCATCCTTCACTACCTCTCCCCAGAGGATATTTATTTCAAAGTACTTTCTATGATTTTTATCATAAGGCCTGAAATCGAACTTAACTTAGCTCTAATAAAACTTTGATATAAAAAAACTAAACATAATCTAATCATTTTTTAAAATTTAGAACTTATTACTATTAAGCTAGACAAAATAAAACATTAAATTTCCAGAACATGACAACAAATATTGCTATCCGCGAAACCGAGCAATGTTCAAATTTAATATTTAACAGCTTTATTTGTTTAAATAAAATCAACATATTATAGAAAATTGAAATTCTTCTTTTAACGACGTTTCGACACGATATTGTTCACACAATCATGATCTTTCAGTGAATAAAATAGGTTTTTATTAAATTATATTAAATAGCATACTAGTCTAAATTTAAAATTGAAGTCATGAAAAGTATATATATACTTTATATTTATATATCTGCCTCCTATATAATAAATCCAGAAATTTATTTTTCTCATATTCGAAAAGTTTTCTTTAAAATAAATAAATAGGAAATAACTGATTGTAAGTATTCTTGTTAACATAGCTATAGTTTAAATTCAGCCTTCTTCTAAACAGTTTCTGGCAAGGGAAACAAATATGATTGAGTTTATCTTATCTAGACTTTTCAAATACATAGAAATAGTAATTAAATGTATCAATTAAAATTATTTATTAATTAATAGGACTAAAAATGTTGTGAGGTAAGAGGGGTAGCTAAGTGTTTCTAGCACTGAGTTAAAATACTGAAATTCCTTGGTACAAATCCGGCTGTGGCAAATAAATTATTTTGTTTGTTAACGGATGGATCCTATGGCACCTGCACATCTACTTGGGCTCACCTAGCATTAATGGAAAACCTGGCGGTAAAGTATGACTCGGGCATATTAATCTCTCCCTGCTTAAGGTCCAGGGTTCGAATCCGCTTGAAGCAGATAAATTATTTAATTATGAACGACTTATTTATTTAAGTACAGCTAATTATAGTAAGGTTGCCATAGTAATTGGCCACTTATCGTTTCCTTCCTCCTAGCTCCTACAGAAGACACCCTCCTAGTTATCCATAGATTCCCTGACAATAAAGGTTAGATTTACTGTCGGCCCTCGCTATCTCCGGACCATTCACCTAAATCGTGGGGAGGTGGGATCACAACAAATAAGATCCCGAGCGAGAGGATCCTCTCCTGCCTGGGTGGCTCTCGGATCTTATCTGAAACCCCAGCTCCGTGAGAAGGAGCGCGTGGCACAGCCAATCAGCGCAATTATCTGCTCCGTCGTCTGTGACGTCTGTTATCTCTCCACCAATCTCCTATCGCCACGGCTCCCTGTCCAACTTCTTTTCGGACCTGCTACTCTCCGGGCGATTGACTTGTAGTCGGCGATTAGGTTCAAGTGGGTGCCCTTTACGATTATGTTAAATCTCCCACCAAGGTGACAAGAACTACAATGGCCAACGATAGGTACTATTCTGTAGCAACCTCCATTCCTTTTGTTCTATGCTTTTATTAGCTTAGACTGTATTTACGTATGTACGTAGCGGAATCTCTGAAACATCGTATTAAATTGAAATTTTCGGTCTCTGTTCCTAACTGTGCATTGAAATCGCCTAACTAATGGCAAGGTATGTATGAAAGACACACATACCTTTTAATAATAAGCTTTTTATTATTTCAAATTCTTTATTCCAGCCACACTTTCCTTTAACATGAATGCCTTAATTAATATTGTAACAAAAGTTTTAATTAGATATTCACAATATATTATTATTATTTTAAAAAAAAATATTAACACGATTTTTTCTGCTTTGTCTGTATATATATGCAACTATACTGTATATGCAAATAAGAAGATCTTTGTATTACTTAGCCTATTTACTTGTTGTATTATTGTAATACAGTTGTAAATATCAATAAATAAATTTTTAAAAAATTATAAAACAAGTATTAATTGGAAACAAAACTAAAAGTAGAGAATAATTTTTGACAAGTTAAAAAAAATATTACAGTTATGAAAGAAAAAAAAATTATTTTGCGGTAAAAAAAGCGTGGGGTGCCCTTTAAGAATTTTTATAAATACACTAATTTACCAATTACAGTCAACTAATTACTTACAACAATTAACATCAAGCATCCCATGCCTGTTCACCATAAAGTAAGAATTTTTTTCACCAAGTTGATGTTAAATAAGTACGTTGAATATTTAGTAAAGTGAATCTATTGTCGTGTATCTATACATAGGTTATATGGGGCTTACCGGACAAAAGCGTATAATTTAAAATTTTAAAAATTGACTTTTTCTGTTTTTGACAAGTATATTCAAGACTTACGCTCCCAGAACTTAAGGTTCAGAACCAGACTAAATCCATGAGAATTAAGTTGGAAAAGCGCCGTGTTAGACGAAGTTCCCCCATAAAACTCTTATGGATATCCTGAAAATCTCATATATACCTTATGGAGTATATACCTGGTGATTCTTCTCTTCCAGTCCAGCATCCTGAGCTTGCGCGCCGGGTACGGTACGGCACGGCGATTGTGGCCCAGCCTGTGGGGAAGAGTGTGAACCAAGGCTTGGACCATTCACTAATAACAGAGCTCCGAGCTAATGAGCCTGTGTAAACACCGCTGGCTATCTAATTGTCGGCCATCTCATTGTCTTCTCGGCCCACGCAATTCCCACATCCTCCATTCACCCGAGAGGTCTCGTATCTCTTTTACATAGCCCTGTCGAGATCCCGAATCTCCCTTTATTATTCATCATCCTCTCCTTGGCTCTGCGGGACCAACACCTATACGCTTCGTTATTACCAGAAATATTTTAATCGTTCTTCTTCATCTTCTATGATAATGACGATGTTATCATTTATTGAATATTTAACAGTTCGGATTCGAATGATGTGAATGTATTTTGTAACAGCGATTTCGTAGGAAAATAGTATAAAATATATTTGTCGGATATATTTCCCAACCCGCAAGTTTTCCCCCCAATCGAGGGTACCCACTTCATAGTGTGGAGGTGAACCCCAGGAGGGTCCGCAGATCCCACAGATTTTTATCATATCATATCAACAGCCCTTAAGCCACCTCACTCCTCTCGATGTTTTAATTACAAGCTGAATATTTAATCTTTTATAATTTTTTGTTAATGTTTTGATTTTTAAATATTTTTATTTTTATTTTAAAGCGAAAAGATATGCCCCCAATTTGAATCCCGGCATATCTTTTCTCTTTAAAATAAAAATATTTAAAAATCAAAACAATTAACAAAAAATTATAAATAGTAATGTGACGTAAGTCAACAAGATCCTAAAATTAAAGTAATGTTCAAAGAACATTCGTTCTGGTGTATACATCGCTAAAATTGCGAGAACACGGGGACATGGGATCAGATAAGAGAATAGATTTATTTATTTATTTATGAGAATAGACCTGCCGGCAGGCGATTCCGGTGGCTCAATTGGTGAGAGCACTTTCACGGAGAGACAGAGGATCCGGGTTCGAATCCCGGCCGATCTTTTCTCTTTAAAATGAATACTTAATCATTTGAATTTGAATGATATGACTGTATTCAGAAATTACCATTTTAATAGGAAAACGGTTTAAAATATATTTGTTGGATGAATAAAAAACCGCATTTATAACTTTTTAATCACTTATGACATATCTTAAAATGGTCACCTATGGTCTAGTGGTTAGCTTGAGAAAATACTATGGTCTAGATCGCGGGTTAGCACCCCCAAAAAAGTCCATTGATATGCTGATGTAAAATGGGCGTCCAGTGACTGTACGGTATCAGGTACTTCTCAAAGATTCCTATCCTTAATATATCTAGATAGACTAAATTAATGCCATATCAGCATAAAGTGAATATTGAAAACTAAACAACAGCATTAGAAAACGTTGCCAAGATTGGAGGATCAAAATACTTTATTTGTCATTGAACATTACAGAAATCTTTTAATATAGTTAATATACTAATAGTATTAATAGGTCTACGTTTATTTACAAACATTCGAGGTGTGGTATTAACGGTGTGCGCACAGATTGTTCATGGGTGCACCATACCAGAAACGAAAACATACTATAACGAAACAGAAATCCTTCGAGATATCTTACAGCATCAAAAAGATATAAATCAGCATACTTTGATCATTCAATGAAAAATTAAAAGTATCGCCTTTTGCAGTTTATCCTACAGAGCAAGATCGGAGGAAAAAAAGGTCCAGGACTCCTGGTTGAAGAATCTCAGGCAAAGGAGAGGATTAACATCAATACTCTTGTTTCGTAGAAGTCTGTAAAATAAGATGGGCTGTTACAATCTTCAATATTCAAAGAGGATAGGTGCATTTAGAAGAGGAATTAATTTTCTTTCGGGAAGCGACTAACACGTTATTATCATACAAAACGACGTGTTACCAAATTAAGTTGCGGGGAACATGTATTTAGATTCGGATATGAAAATACAGGATTAAAATCTCAAGAAACGTTTTATTTCGTTTACATCTTATGCATATATTATAATACAAATCTTTATAAGGGATATTACATTGCTGGCAGATGGTAACTGTCTAACTCTTGCTGCCAGTAAGGTCTAAATAAGGCCTTCTAAATGTACAAAAAATCACCTCCCTGTAGAACTGTTGTCCATGAAACAGTATAGTCTCTACCATATACTGAACCCCAGTATAGTGTGAATACCAGTGGTATAGGTTTTTTAAATGTATAATAAAGAAGGCATGACTGGAATTCTGCTGAATGTGAGGATTATGACAGATCCCTCCAAAAGGATGATGCTAATTAAGCTTCATTAATTTTATTATTTATCGGTGTAGAATAAGTCATTTATGACGATGATTCCGAGGGGCACAGTTTTGTCCGCATATGAAAAAAGACTGTTAAGATTGATACTGGAGTAAAGACGGAGTTACAAGGAAAAGTATAGTCACTTCAGAAATAGTGATGTTGGTGAAGTAGGAAAAGAAGCGAACGTTCAATTGTTAAAATAGCGCACTCACGTGAGCATTTCTCCTTGTGCAAGTAAACTTCTCACTAAATATTAGCCATTTCGAAACGTGTGAATACAACGTCGCCATTAGCGAACGATATGCATTCGGTTCTCAGCGGATAGTTGGTCCCAACTTCATTGTCCATTCAATTCATCACATCTCTTTTAATAGGCGCTCGATAATTACTGTTGCACCTTTGTATATATTAGCATAATGTCGGTTGATTAGTAGTCAACGGTTGTGGAACAAGCGATTACAACTACTGAATAGGTGTTTGAAATTTAAAAATAGCCTCACAAAGAGGGCGCCGACGTTTAAACGTTACTGATTATTCTCCGCTATGGGCGTTTCATTGTATTTAAAGACGAGATTATCGAGTTTCGTAAATATCGTTAATTGTCCCGGCCTGAAATATGGAAGAGGCCAATCTTTAAGAAGTTAACAATGGCAAACATTGGAGAAGAATATCGTTAACAACTACCTTCTAATTCTAGGAATCCGGAAGATGCAATTTTTTAACCAATACTTGTTAACGTTGTAGTTGCGACGTAAAGAAAAGCAAACTTAAATGATTTTGCAATAATAGTTAATCATAAGTTATATAATAACGTATAAATCGCATAATAAATATGTAGAGTAACGAACAAGCTCCTGCGGGGTTCCAGAATCGGCAAAGAGTTGGCCGACAAGATGTGAAGGGTACAAGTTGCTGAAAAGTATTAGGCGTCACTGAATGGAAACGAAGGCCGAAAATAGTGTAAAATGGAACAATATTGTTGACGAAGCCAAGACTCACACACTTAATAATTCTTTATAAATTTAAAAAAATATCACTTCAAAACAACTATTGTATCTGATCATACACATTTTTACATGACTTTATGTTTGTTTCATTACGACATAAGAAGTTATTTCCAATTATTTTCGGTCGGAAAAAAGACGAGACCAGTGAAGAATTTGGTTTACACAAATCGCAGTTTACGCAAACAATTTAGGTAACGGAATCGCAGATCATACACTCGGTTAATGTAATTAATAGTGTCACAAAGAATAGATAAGATGGGCTTGTTAAGTTGTTGTCCTAAGTAACGAACGGACTACTGAAAGTTAATAAGCGCTGAGCCGACTGAGACGTCCTAGGGGTAGAACGATGATTAAGAAAAGGGTTGCTTTAAGAGTATTCTTGTAGTTTTGGATTTTGGGTAACAATACGTGGACCGAAGTTTGCAGTTTTGAGGAATCGGGATCGAGTCTTCGGTTCGCCTATCTTTCTCCTTCGCGTTTCTTAGGAAACCTTTCACATCATTTAAGCGATTGGTATACATCGAGCAATGGTGCTACCGAATGACCAGAACTTCATACGTCTATAGTGCAACAAACCATTCCATGATTCAAGGTTTGAAAAAAGACTGGGAAATCATTCAAATTTTAAAAATCAGAAAAGGGAACATATAAGGAATGAGGAAAAATCATATAAGGGACCTGTGATGCGCAAAGAATTCAAATCATTTTGCAAAGAAGATAAAAAGTAATTAGACGTTCTCAATGGTGCTGATGAACGTCCATGGAATGGACGGGAATGAGGATCATACAAGTATTTAGGACGGTTGTCTACAAGCCTTTATATAAGGTACTGTCGACCAACGCTTGCCAATATTTACATAGGATAGTTACCAACAGAAGAAGAAATGTTCTTTTGCGTTTCGCTTTACACGTTTCGAGATCTTCGCATGGATTTTCACAAATAAACTTTATTTAGGGAGGCCACAGATGGAGAAGATCTACAAGGAGGCCATTCATGTAGGAGACTGCGTAATGGGCCTAATAAAAGACCTCAGAGGATCCTAGTGCAATAAGTGGTCCTGGAATTAGAATCCTGGAAGAGGCATTAAGAAAAAGAAGACGAGGCGGAGGCGGGAGTCATTATGAGCGATCCATTGTCATGTAAATCACCCCCCCCTCACCCCCGGCCACTCATCTCCCCCCCCCCAACTGATTCAATTAATTGATTAGGCCCGGGACAAAGGAACTCATCCTGCAGATAACTAGGGTACTAGATAATTACCCTTCCAGCTCCAAAGGTATCTATGCAATATTTACTAATCATCTGCGGCATTTGTTTAAATTATTATATATTTTTAGAATATCTGACCGTATTGCTTCAAGAGTAGCTCCCTATTAAACTTTAAAAGTATCTTATTAAGTAGAAGTGTTAGAACGGTATAGAATATATTAATATTTTAAGGGGTTACACTAAGGCAGACAACAAGTCCTTTACTCTTTTCAATTTTTTCTGTTGATATAAACATATTTCTTCAAACCTAATCCAAATATCGTATCCAAAATGCACTCACTATATACTGGGTGTTTCAGGGTTAAGTAGCCAAACTGAAAGTTTGAATTAAGGACCTCAAAACTACAAAAAAAATACCTACCAATAAAGATTTTTATTGTTACGAATTGTTTAGGCATAATAAATAAATAGCAATTATTCCAACTATTTTATTCATTAAATGTAAAAAATTAACATTCATATTAAATGCTCTGCAAACTGATTTCCTGGAGTATTAAGACAGGCTCGGCATTTTTCTTCAAAGCAGCAGTGAAACTTGTTGAAGAAACTGATTGTTATGTTTATTAATTAAAATACTAAGATTACACAGGCCAACAAAAAAAACCTTTTTGAAAACTTTTTTAATTTTAATAGCTGATCTTGATAGATTTTTATGTGCTGAATCCAAATCTGCTCGTAGTTTTTATGTATCACCCTTAGTTTCCAAGCAAAATGTATTTTATTATATAGTCTAATACCCATTTACAGTATATAGGGAAATCAATGAAACACTGTAGAATCGTAAAAATGGTTTGTATTTACAGTAAAATACTTGGAATAGTAATTTTATGTGATGATACAAGGTTCACTTGTCAACTGGAATTGGTTTATATTTTCTTTCCCTTTTTTCCTTGAAGCTTCTTGTGTAGCTTTTCCTGCGATGAATAGCTTGCTGAACTTCCCGGTGAAGTGACCAACAGTAATCCCCCATCATGTTGGTATTCCAGCGGCCCTGGTAACGTTTTTCCATCACTTTAACGTCCTGGTGAAAACGCTCACCTTGCTCCTCACTAACATCTCCTAAATTTTCCGGGAAGTAATCGAGGTGGCTGCTCAAAAAGTGAACTTTCAGGCTCATCAAACATCCTAACTGTTCAAATTTTTTTAACATGTTAGCAACAATAGCCTTATATTCTGGGTCTTTTTCATTTCCCAAAAACTTGGTGACAACTTGCTTGAATGAAACCCATGCTTCCTTTTCATTTGAGGTCATTGTGGATTCAAAGTTAACGTCAAACATCATTTTTCTAATATCAGGCCCGGTAAAGACGCCTTCTTTCAGTTTAGCTTCTGAAAGGTGTGGAAACTTCTGACAGAGATATTTGAAACAAAGCCCATCTTTAGGCAAAGCCTTTACAAACTGTTTCATGAGACCTAACTTAATATGTAGTGGTGGTAGGAGCACGTTTTTTGGATCTACAAGGTTTTTGCGTAAAATGTTCTTCTCGCCAGGCTTTAAAGACTCCCTAGCAGGCCAGTTCTTTCTGCACCAATGTTGATTCCGAGCTCTACTGTCCCATTCACACAAGAAACATGGAAATTTGGTAAAACCCCCTTGCTGACCAAGGAGCATGCACGTAACTTTCAAATCACCACATATCATCCAACCGTGTGCAGAATAACCTATTTTATTTAACACTATTTCTAGATTTTCGTAACTCTCTTTCATATGTACAGAATGACCGACAGGTACAGAGGCATACATGTTACCGTTGTGTGCTAAAACTGCCTTCAAACTATTTTTGGATGAATCAATAAACAACCTCCAATCTTCTGTTTTGTATTCAATTCCAAACTCATTCATTAAACCATGAATGTCTGAGCAGTACACCAAATCACCCTCTTGTTCAAAATACTTCGAAAATTGTTGTTCTCTCTTCCTATACACATGAATGCTGGTTCCAGCCGCCAGCAAGTTCTTTTCTTTTAGCCTAGAGCCAAGCAGTTCAGCTTTTTCTTTTGTTAAGCCCAGATCCCTAACTAAGTCATTAAGCTCGACCTGAGTGAACAATTTAGGCTCTACATTTTCTGTAACACATTGGAATTCTTCATCGTGTTCATCTAACTCCGACTGTACATCAGAAAATACTTCTGTTTCAATAGAATTTAAGTCCTCTGGTGGTTCCGGGATTGGCAAATCTACACCGTGCCCTACTGGTCGGATGGCGGACGGAAGGTTAGGGTAGCTTATTACCTTCTTGTTCTTAGAGTTATGACCAGTAATATCTACACTGCAAAAGTAACAGTCATCGGAATGATTTTTTGGTTCCCTCCATATCATGGGAACAGCAAATTTAAAGTGTTTTTTCTCTTTTTTTGACCATTTCCTGAGGTCTTCAACACATACATAACATACCTTATGCGGTGCCCAAGGTTTATCCTGGTCTCCAAGTTTGGTTCCAAAGTATGCTAGATAAACCTTTTTCACAAAGTCTGTAATGTTTCTTTGGTGCTTTTTAATAACAAACTCCCCACAAATATAACAAAAACTGTCAGCAGAGTTTTTACAGCCGCGATGAGACATTGCACTGAGCACATGTACAGGAAACGTAAAAGTGAGGTTATGTTGAAAATAAACAAAACATCAGCTGTTTAGCATGTGTTTCAGCAGTGCTGCCAACATCATCTTTGTTCATTAGACCTATTTTTTCATGTTATCTTAACTATGAAAAAGCTGTTAAATTCTAAAAATATTTCTTTATTTCATGAATTTAACTATAAAATGTGAATAAATGGTGGGTGATACAACTTTTTAAGCATCATATTTGGATTCAGCAACCTAAACAACATAAGAATAAGGTATTTTCATTAAAAAAGTTTTTTCATCGTTGGCCTGTGTTATTAAATAAGAATAACTAAAAAATTGGTGGTAAAAATATAAAATATGTGGAGTAATATATTATTTACATTATTGCCTTTTACTTTCATTGGTACATTATTTATACACCTTATCTTTGCAGTCATTACTGAAAAATCTGCGCTTCGAGCGATGTTTAAATTATTTTATATATGTATAATATTTAACTAAATCACTCAAAGTGTAACTTGCCCTTGAAATATCAAGTAAAACAGTGTTTTTACGATACCGAATATATTGTTGAGGGGTTAGACCAAGAGTCATTCCAAGTCCTTTGCTATTTTAAATCTTTTTCTACTGACATCAAAATTTTTCTACGAAACCAATTCTAGTTTATTTATATATATATATATATATATATATATATATATATATATATATATATATATATATATATATATATATATATACTGAAAACCGGTGACTGAAAACCAAGGATATTGCAGCGAAGAACAAATGTTTTTGGGGCTTTCAAAAACAAGAGTTTTGAGGATCATCAAAGAACATTTGCATATGAACAAGGTTAGTGCAAGATGGGTTCCAAAAATCCTTTTAGCTCCTTTTCTCCCTTTTCCAAAAATTCTTTCACCTTTTCTCAAAGTTAAAATCCGACCTTCGAAAGAGGCGATTTAACACCGACGAAGAGCTCCAAGCAGCAGTGGAAGAACATTTTTTTAACAGAGAAAAAAAATTATTTTTTTCATGGTATAGAAATGTTGCCAAAGCGTTGTATTAAGCGTGTTAAACTTAGAGACATATATTGACAAACATTAAGCCCAGTTTTTTTCTTTCACCTTTCCTTCTATCCCAGGCCGGAAACATTTGTACCTTACTAGGTGTATATATATAAAATTCCATTCCCAAAATGTTTGTTTTGTTTTAATATAGTCATACTTTGAGTTGTATCATGTTTGAACTTGAAGTTTTATGGGAATAATGACACAAGTTAAAAATCAAAAGAGTTTCAATTAATATTCAATTAATTAATATGAATATAAATAGGAATCCATTGCTTTAACATTACCCACGTTTTTGTTTTTTGTCTCCGTGAAACTTTCAAATACATATATCGAAACATTAGGTTTTCTGAGTTATGGCACTGTTCTTTTGAAGCAGTGATATATAAGTGCCTTCCTTTTGCCATTTGCATAAAAGATATTAACCAATCTACCTAGTCGGAATGTTGATATTCTTTAATACTCGTGGATAAAATTTAAGTCAGGTGAAACTTTCAAATACTATTGAAAAGTTAGTTTTTTTGAGCTATGACATTGGTACTGTTGATGGAGTGATATGCTTTATCAAACCAAATTATGAACAGTAATAAAGACTGTATGAATTTAAGTAATGTTTGAATTTATAGGGTCTTACTGTGGGGTAGTGCTAAAGTAAAAAATAAAAGAAATAAAACATTTGAGTGCCTTGGAAGATAAAAAGTTACTTCACACATCTTAAATCCATCTTGTAACTTGCGCCATTCACGGCTACAATTCAAATAATAATGTTTTAATCGTAAGCTTTTGCATTCGAATAAGACTTGCAGCAATAACTCAAGCCCATAATGCACCCCATTGCAATAATAGGGTAACTCGAGAGGTGTTGGGGTCTTTATATATGAGTGTGCATGTTGGATATATCGCCCGCCGCCCGTCGGATATCCGATATTAATTGCGAGGATAAAGCTATCTGCCTCTATAAACATCTTATATCGATTTAACGGACAAGGAGAAGGATGTGCTTGAGGGTTAAATAAAAGTAATATTTATTTTAAAAGACGAGGTGGTTAAACAAATGGTTAGCGCCGAAGGTAGAAGATAGACTATCTTGAGGCACTTTGGTGAGCCTGTGATTTGTCGCCTGTGTCTCGGCCCACACCCCGAACAACCCCACAACTCTGCCCTCCCCCCCACAACAACTCTGTCTCCCCCCTCAAGTTTTTTTTTATTTCTCGCTTTTTTCAGTACCTCTCCGGAGGCGGCGACAAGGCAGGACATTGAAATCGGCTTTGAGGACAATTGCATGGCCCGCAGGTGGTCCTCCTCGTGGGAGGTGTCGCCTTCTGAAGGATAGCTCCATGTATTCCTTTCTCCGTCCTACGTCACCACTTCCTCAGGATCAGCTAAGCCGAAAGACCGCTCGCTTATCCGAGAGTCCTGGAACACTATGCCTTAGTCCTAAGCTATGAGGAGTCCTGCTTGAAGATCCCATACCTATTCATGGAGGAAGGTGGAAATTAATTAGTAAATTTTATGGATTATAGACTGTATAATTAATATCTCTTATACGGGCACCACTACTTATAAGATATAGCAATCTTGTATACTTCTTTTTTTTTTAACGTCGCTTCGACTGCTGTGGCCATTAGTGACGTCTACTCTTCTTGTATTTCTTGGATTAACTTCGTGTTTTACTTACATCAGAGTATTTTATAGTTTATTATATTTGAACGGTTGGTACGTTTCAAGTTCCAAATTTATTCTTTCTATTTGATTTGCTTCTTCCATTCAAACAGATGCTTCGCCGTAATTTCTATATGATCATAGCTTTGGCAAGTGTTCATAGGTCATTAAAATCATAGGTTCTACACTAAAAGTAGGAGGAGATGTGTCAGCTTTTATGACCGATTCTTAACCTACTTATTACACTGCATTCTTTTGTCGTTAGGCCGTTTGGAGGGATCCAAGCAATATTTTTGTCTTTTATTTGACGGAGGGGTTTTGCGGAAGGCTCTCCCGCTCTTCGTCCCAATTTTCTTTAATTTCATTGCTTATCACTATTAGCCATTCCGACAAAAAGGTGGATCTGAACAAGCCTTTTTACGTTTGGTAGTGTTATTTTTTAATAGAATGCAATTGGAAAAATCACAATGCCAAGTCTTATCTTTCAAAATTCTGGAGTAAAACAAACACTTACCAAATACATACGTTTGCATTATCAGGACACAAAAAGAGTTAGATAAATCACATCTCGAAGAAGAAAGTGCAATACATCCCACAATTAACAGCCCAAACAGACTCCTAACCTGTGACAGCACCCCACGACCAAGATGTTCAACACACAACTCTATCTTCCATGTATTTTTTAGTCTTTGCGTCTTTTTTTTCACTCATAAATATTACGTATATTACTTTTGTCACAATTATCAACGTTTTATGATTATGATTCATTACCATCGGCATATTAAACAATTTCAATACGATAGAGACTAAACCAGAATATGGGATTACAAAAAAGCTATACCATTGCAACCCATGGTCTTAGGTTCAGTACAAGGTATAGACTAGGACTTTCTTGGACAGCAGTTGTTCCGGGAGGTGATTTGTCCTAGCTCACCCGTTTTCTTCCCCAATTAACTGCACCTACTTTTTTTGAGACTGGGTAGCTCTAGATGCCTGTCAGACTTACCCAGGTCTGCGATGAAAAAAATGTATTATATTTAACTAGTGGGATTAACAGTATTTTTTGTGCTGATTACGGAAAAAATTCCATCACCCCTAGATAAGTCACAAATTTCACCTGACAATTTCTTATTTGATTCATCAAAAAGGAGTTTGAAGCTGTACTTGTCAAGCAGACGTGGCCAATCAGAAAGGCTCTTACTCCTGGAGTTAAAAATGTTGAAATACAAAGTTTAGTGAATACTAGAAAGAATCTTACTTCCACCACTTCATATTGAATCGGGGCTAATGAAACAGTTTGTGAAAGGATAGTTATGATGCTAAGCTGAAAGAGGGAGTCTTTGTTGGGACTGACATCAGAAAACTTTTAGAAGATGAAAGTTTTGTCACTAAAATGGAAATGGAAGAAAAAAATGCCTGGAATTCATTTAAACTTGTTTTAACAAGTTCTTCTTGGGAAAAAAAGGCTCAAACTCTGAAACTTTGGTTGCTGAATTGTTATAAAACTACAAAATATTGGGATGCAATATGAGTGTCAAAGTTCATTTCCTTCACTCAAGATACCAAGTTCGATGGAACGTCAACATGATGGCAGACTACTGTTGGATGTTATTAAGGGAAAATTCACAAGAACACAGCCGAAAAAATACCAAAAGAAGCTTTGATGGAAAAGAAAACGTTTTTACAAAGACTTACAATAACTTTACAACACAAGTGCACCACTTTTATGCTCATTTTAGCTAGGTATCGTTGTTGTTTTTTGCTTTTACTTCATGTAAAAATAATAAAAATAAATTCAAAAATTTCCGGTTTTTGTCCTTTATCCAAAAACTTCAACTTTATTTTGTAGGCAAGCCTTACGTGATGGAAAAAAAACAATGTAATTTTTGAAATCAGCTCAAAAAACTACATAAAGATCAGTTAACTAAATTAAAAAAATTTTTTTTGCAGACTTTTGTAATTAATCGGCTACAGCCTGTTTCTGTACTGAAGGCAGTCGAATAAGTCTCGTAGTTTATAAGTAGCTAAGTGAGGCATTGGCTTTAAATGGTATTATTCCATATACTATAAGTCCGTTATATTTCATGAAGTTATTTCAAAATAGATGAACCAAGTGACTAAGAAAGAAAAACAAAAAACATGTTAAATAATAGTAGTTAATGTTGTATGAGGTAGAAAATGGTCCGGGTGGACCAACACGCGTGCCAACTCCCGATCTCACGAGCCCTGAAGAAGACCTGCAATGTGGGCTGAAACATTGGCTTACCAATAAATAGTTCTCCCTACATAGAGAATTTTCTTAACCAGGACCATTATCTTCCACTTAAAAACATAAAACAATTATAACTCAATTTCATGCCAATCACTACTAGCATTACCTCAATGTGATTTATTCATTCCCTGCTCCGCCATTTATTCACAGGAGCTGCAGATATATAGAAGATTGTTGTATCATAAGAGAGATGGAATATTTCAAAATAATATGCATTCACCAGACCTTCCACACTGAGCTACCTCGCTTCCAAGATTTATAAAACATCTTCCACATAAGGGTTACTACGAAAAAGTGGAATTATTCATTAAAGAACCATAGATCTTGCCTCGTAAGGAGTGTTGTAAAGAATGTTACAACATAAATGTTTGAAAACAATGACTTGAAGTTGTCATTTGATAAGTTGCAGAAGTATCTGCATTTGAAAAGATACAAGATTTTTTATACTTTTATTAGCCATTAGTCTTCAATTTTGTTGGAAAATTTCTTTAGGTGTTAAAGCGTATTCGCCTTGGATTACTTTAAGATTCTTCGGATTTACTTTAAGATGGAACTTTTTAAAGGTAATTAAACATATTCCTCACGACAACCACGAATGTAGATCTGCATATTTCAGATGACTAACGTACCAACTGGAAACATAGATCCGCCTATAGTTGAGAAAGACATCCAGATCCCTTGACACCTTGGAGTAGCCTGCACGGATGCTCCAGGTGGGTTCAGACATGCTGACCATATCACCCCTTAACATTCCCCCCGTTGGTAGGCCGGTCTCCCGCTGTGTTCTGTAATAGTCTTGCGCCGAGTAGTCGCTTACCGTTCTGCGAAAATCACTCAGGCCTCGTTAAAGGCTCGAAGACGGTCTTTGGTCAGTGGCTTTTTGTTTTTGGGAGGCGAGCGGACATGCGATGTTAACTGCCGACGGATTTCCTGACAAGTTTTTATAGTTCAATTTAGAAAGCATCTGGTGATCACGTATCGGCATCGGTACCGAAGAGATATGGCTTCGGTATAGGTTAATTTTCGGAGAAGTTCGCACCTAAACTGATAAACATTACTTTAAAATGATACTAAGGGAGTGGGCTCGTTCAGTGAGAAGCGCGCTGAGTTGCTTTGCTGAAGGCTCCGGGAATTTTAAATCCAAACATAGCAAATAAATTATTTAATCTACATTATTGTTTTTTCTATTTACCTTTCATATTTATTTTTTAATACGTCTTTTTTTGTATAATGCTTTTTTTTTAAATCTTAATAAAAAAAATCACTTTTCCTTTATTTAAAAAAAAAAAAAAATCAATAGTCAGAATTCCTCTTCGCACAGCATAGGCGGTTCAATTGCATCAAAATATGATGATGAAGAAATCGATAGTTACGATAATTTTAAAATTGTATTAGAATTATTCTTAACTATTATTATTTCTTTTTTAATAACCTTTATATTTTATATATAATTTTTTATTTTAATTATCTTGTTTCTGTTACTGGAGTACATCTTTCTAAGTCAATCATTCAAGTGAGTAAAATAAAGCCTTTTTCCAGTCATATATTTTTTCTTTATTTAAAAACGTTTCAACATTACTATGACCATGGAGTACATTGTAACTCTAAGTTTTATAAGAAAAATTTTAAATTATTTGACAATCAACTAAAAAGGTTGAAAATGTACAAATTTATAAAAAAATTTTAGAGAATAGTTTTAAATTAAATAAGGGTAAAAGACTTAAAAGAAATATAAATTGAGAATGACATAGTAATGTTGCAACGTTTTTAAATAAAGAAAAAATATATGTCTGGAAAAAGATTTTATTTTACACACTTGAATGATTGACTAATATAATTTTTTTTAACCTTCCATGGGTTGAAGTGACCTTGTCTTTAAAAATAAAAATCATACATAGCATGTGTAACAATTGAATGCGTTTTTTCAGTTAACATGCTTTCAATATGCACTTCTTTTGCATCTGCATTTAACCTGAAGAAAAATTGTTAATCTTTAACAATTTATGCATTGTTAGAAATGCTATTAACTAAGGTTCTTCTAACTAAATTATTTTTCAATATATTACTATGTCCCGGTATCGAACATACCTTACTTACTTTTTTCGCAGAACCTCAAACACCTGAGACGAAGAAATGCTGAAGCAAGAATTTAATGGGTAATTCAATTACAATCCATGCTATTGTATAGAAGGGCATAACAAGACTCATATTCACGAATTCGCGAATGTAAAGACTGAAGACAATTATTTACTAAAACTTTGACACCAAGGCCACACCACAGCAGTTATTATCCTCATGGACATCTAATGATGCCTGTCAGAGATTGTACTGTATCATAGTCTGATGCAATTGAAGACGAAGATGTTGAAGAAAAAATTACTTTATTTTAAAATATCAAGAGTTCAATTAATTGGCTTTCGCCTACTTCAACATTTACTGGATAGACGTTCTAAGCTCCCAATTAATGACAAAAGACTCATTTACATGACAGTTTTCAGGCCTATTTGGACATATGGATTTGAGCTTTGGGGCTCTACTAAACCATCCAATTCATATCGTATCCAATCCTTACAATCCAAAATCCTTCTTAAAATCCTCAATGCTCCTTATTTATTTCACCAACAAACTCATCCATCATGATCTTAATATCCCATATGTTGCTGATTTGACCCAAACTAGATACCTATCCTTCCATGAAAAGCTCCATACACACTTGAATCCGTTAGTCTCTCAAGTTGCTTCCCATACTATTCCTGATAACTCAACGAGGCGTTTGAAAAGAAGATGGCCTCGAGACCTTCTACTATAGAACTTTATTGGAGTGCTACCGATGGGAAGTTTCTCCACAAGTGTTTTTTGTTTTCATGACATTTGTTCATATCAGCAAATTTACTTGATGTAATATTATTACAGTTGTAAATATCAATAAATTAATCTAAATAAGGTGACTGTTTGTTAGACTTGATGTTTTTATTTTTACAAAATCTTACTTATTTTACGTAATTTATTGATGTGGGCAGTTGTTTTAGTTTACAAAAAACAAAAACTCTCAAAATCATGGCATTTTCGTAAGATACCTATGTCTAATTACAAGTACTATACCATTACATGTCATACTGCAATCTTATGATTTAATTTTCTGTTGCTCTGAAATCTGTTGTGTCAATCTGATTTCTTTTTTAACGATGCCCGTTCGATCCGCATTGTTTCGGATTCCCTCGGCCACTCAGGTCAATAAAACTTAGCGCTATTTTGCATAGCTATGTGCCCTCGATATTTATGAATTGAAGGATGAAAAAACGTCAAACATTTTTTAAAAAAGGGGCACGGTTGGAAGCAATGAATACTAAATTCGATAAAATCTTGCAGCTACTTCTATATCTCATAATATCTCATAATTCTCGAGAGCTGTTGGGGAGATTGCAAGCCTTGTAAATATCTCTTTTTTCAAGACTTACAACCAGCCTTATTCTCTCTCTTTGTTCTTGTTTCGTCTTTATCAGTCTTCGCATTCTCCTCTCTAAGTTATGAGCATATATTGCAAATATTAAACCTAATATACTCGGGTAACGATTAACACTATTAATTATACTTTCTATTATATTATAAGCTAAAAATGCTGAGCCTGTCATTGCAAATACATTAAATGTATCTGTTCCGCAGGTTATTGCTTCTAGATGAGTCACAAGCTCTAACTGTTCATTCGTTTCCCTTTTAATATTTTCCAAATATACATGTTACCGTCAGTTTTAGTATGGAAAGGGGAATAAAATTATGGATAATTAGTAGATTTTGGTAATCATTTCATCAAGAAATATAAGTTTCAACTAACGTTTGGAAGTATTAATGATATACGTGTTTGTTGAAACGTTCATTTTTAGATGAAACGATAGCCGAAATGCACATTTCCCATAATTACATTCTCTTTTTCCATACAACAGCTCATGATAACTTATATTTTTAGAAAATATTAAAAGGGAAACGAAAGAAAAGTTCAAACTTGCAGTACTCAACTTGAAGCGCCAACTTACGGAATAATTAGCCATTAAAAAAATTCCGATGTGGATCGGCCGAATCGGAATCTCGGACTATCGAAAACATTATTTTTTCAGTATTTCTTTTATTTTTTATGTTAAATTATGACATGTTTTAAATGATTTATTAATTATCTTTTTAAATAATTTATAGTAGGGTGACTTTTCTGCTAAACCGGTGCCCTGGGCAATGAACATTATTAAGTGAAATTTTCACTAAAACTTACATATTACATAAAAATTTATTATTAAATAAATTATAATTATTTAAATTATATTAAAAAAATATTTTAACAAAATGTAAGCCTTTTTTTTTTTTATTTTCAGTTATCGATGACTTAGCGAAGCCCAAAGCTCTACTCTGTAAGTCCAAATGGGTCTTGTTATAGTCATGTATATGATTGTGTAATAAATTGGGAGCTTAGAGCGTTTGTCTCGAAGGCAGATTCTTGTCGTTTCAGTTTCCCATAATTTTAAAAAAATAACTACTGTCTCAGGAGTTTAACATTTTGATAACATCTTCAAAGTTGAACTAAATATTTACCAAAACTATTACATGTTATAATTGACTTTTATTGAAGAAAAATTTCAAGTAGTAGAAAGTTATATGAAATCTTTTGATAAATTTGATAGTTCTCAATGCATTGTTGAGGAATGAGTACGACCTCCGGATTCCTTGGTTGGAATATTATCACAGCCATTGATTCAAGAAATGAAGAAATAAAAATAAAGAAATATCTTTGCTGTTCTCTTCGCAAGTATCGCTCGAGGAGCGAGGAGTTCAGACGACTGACACCTCAACCACCCACAAAGCCGCAATAAAATGCAAATCCACTTTTTCCTCTAACCCTTTTAACTAAACCGATCCATCCTTTTCGTTCCAATCTCTTTTTGATTGCTTCCCCCTATCATTTCGGTAATTGTCTTTATTTATGCCGTCCCTAAGAGACAATAGAAGACTTAATAAATTGTACTAGTGGTGAGAATAACTATCTACTCTGTCAAATGTAGGGTTGGTAGACATTAGGTCAGCTAAGGCCAGGTGGCCTTAGGAATTTTTAATGGCAGTAAGAAATCCTTGGTGATTCCGTCCTTCAGATGAGACGTAATATAACAAAAATGGGGTCCCGATTATGTGCGGTGTTCTATCCTCCTTCTAAAGACCCCCAACCTAATTAAACCTGAACAGGCAAAATTTAACTGTTAGCATCGTCTGATTAGCCATAGCAGCATACTTTTCCCTTTCTGTGTTTCATCTAGGCGATGGATGAACTATAATACTTTATATTTTTTCTATATTACTTGAAAATCAGTAATACAAAAATGGCTTATTGAAATAGTATTGTTGACATTAATCGGTGAAGGATATCAATAATAATTATCATAATCACCATTCAAAATTAGGTTGTTGCTACCAGATCATGTAAAAAAAATGTTCTATATGATGCAACAACACCGGATAAATGTCGTCAAAGCTCGGTGACGCTGGAGTCAGTCCAAGGCATAACAATGTGGCAACAAATTTGGATCAAGTGTAATACAACCTACTATATCATATGGTGTCATATTATAAATGCCACCTTAATAGACTCCACTAAGCAGATCATCTACTGCTCTATTGGGATGAATCAATTATAAAAATCAATAATAAATCAATCAATTAAGTAAATAATCCATAATAGGCCAGATATCCTCCTTATAGATGTTTGAGCAAAAAAGAGAACTTGGCGTCGGGATCCCAACGTTAAATAGCTCAACTGTGGAAGAAAAAGTTGAGAAATTATTGGAGCAGGCTTTAGGATTAAAGAAACTGTATGATTTGGAAAGCTTCACCACCAATCTAATCATATTATTTACCAATGGGCTGATACTAAACAGTGGCAGAGATGAATAGTTTAAAATTACCCGTAGACGTGATAAGAGAGGCTCAACTGCCAGTTGTCTTGGACACAGTATTATTAGAATTTTAAAAATATTTGATGTAAAATGAAGTTGGCTTTCTTGCCTCTCAAATCAGATATTAAACCCTTAATAGCGGGAAAAACAGTGGTTATCATTAGACCATTCCGCTTCCCTGTGTACAATCAGTTAATTCTGGGCGAAATTTAACTTAATCACTTATTCACCTGACATACAGATATGCATTATAAATATATGCAATATCTATATCTATCTATGTCTATGTCTGTTGGGACATCTCTTTTTTTATTATCCTTTATTTCCAGATCGGCTATTCCTAACCTTACATGATTTTTTTAATAATGAGTTTTAAATTTTAACATGAGGTAATAATGTGGGTTTCATATCATGCAAGAGACACCCCTAATTGTACATTATCAACTAATTTACAAGATAAGATATAAATATATAATAGTTTTTTTTTTCATACAAAAGAATGATAGTAGTTTAAAAAATAAATATAAATAAATAAGTAAACAAAATTAAAATAAATGTAATAATAAACAGAACTATAGTACCATAAAACGGAAAACTAAAAGAAAACAGGATTATATTACAATTTGTTAAACCGTTTGGTGAGAAAGGTAATAGAGTTCACATCAGAATATCTTTCAAGAGTCTCGGTTTTAGACTTGGGGATGAAAAAGGTTCGCCAATGTTGAATGCTACAGTACTTTTGACTGCTGATAATCCGGTCTTAAATCTGGTGTAACGCTGGGACATCTCAATCACATATATACTGTAGTTTTCGTTACACTGGATACCATTATGTCAAAACATCTGTGTCAAGGATACTTAAAATTTGTTCAGATGTATTTCAAGTCAGGCATGTGTAATGTAGCATATATTTGAAACTTTTTAAACCTTCGTTTTCGTATAACTTTCAACATGAAACTCTTAATTCGGGGGAATGTCATTTGGACATCTCTCTTCGGCTTTATTACCTTCATCCAAAGGTATTAGAGATTTCGCATGTTGCATTAGACACGGATTTAGCTGGATTAGTTACTGTGTTATGACATAACATCTTGAGCCGAGTTGACACTTAGCTTATGCGAACCCTTTTCGAGAATAAAGTTGCATCTCAAGGGTCATAACTCGATGCAGACGGGTCATAACACGTCGTGGCAGCTCGTTCGTTCAATTGGCTCGGGAACAGTGTTAGCCACTTTATTGCCTTCTCCTTAATCTTCGGTGTCGTTAGAGCTTCTGATTGATACGTCAGTGCGAGAGTTGTAAAAGGATTGGGACCCTTTGAGGATCAGCTGAAGGAGGATTAGCATAAAGCAGTAAAGCTACCATTGTCATTAGGAAGGACCCCTGCTGGGATTGTGAGGGTATGTCTGCTCCTATTTAAGGGTCTCGGAACCTCAATCTTCTTTTCAGCCCGGCTCATCTGGTTACGGTAGCCTTCTTGAGATCTGGAGTACAGCAGTGCCATCGGAAGAATCATGTAGTTTATCAATTACTAGAGGAGTACCACTCTGTTCCTGCCCCCAGGAGTTATTCAACTGTTCATTTGATTGTACAACAGCTAGAACTTAACGTTTAAGTAGATAACACCAATATAATTCTAGAAATCGAAATTCACTTTAGGAATCATTTTGTATCACCTTAGTGAGTCTTTAAGAATATGAATACCAGTTAGTATCGTTTTGAGATATTGAGTATTTTGTATTAAATCTAACAATGATTTTTTTATTTTATTTTAAATCGATTTTATAGATTAAAAAAATATAGTTTAATAAATTATAATGCAATTGGGAAAAACCACAATGCAAAGCCTTATGTTTCAAAAAATACACCTACTTACCAGTCGACGTTTCGCCTATTCAGGCATTATCAAGACACCAAAATCAAAAAGGGGGTATGTGAATCGCATCTCGAAGAAAAAGGTGCAAAACATCCCAACGATCAACAGCCCAAACATGAGACAGCACCCCACCACCAAGACGTTCAACATACAATTAAGAGTTGTATGTTGAACGTCTTGGTGGCGGGGTGCTAATAAGGCTTTGCATTGTGGTTTTTCCCAATTGCATTATAATAAATAATAGTGTTTCTTTTTGAGTTTTTGGCTCTATTTTAGTGATAGTTTAATAAAGATGTGTTAATCTTATTTCATTATTGAAATAGCAGTTCTAAAATTTAAATATCGGAACGAGCTTGTTTTATTTTTAAGTCAATGAGCTCCATTTTTCCATTTAAATAAAAAAGGATGCCTTGATAAAGCTTATATTTTGTGTAACAGCTTCAAGTGGCTTAACCATTTGTCAATTTTTTAAATATTTATAATTAATAGGTAGAAAGACAGTGAACTTAGAAAAACATGATTCTAACAATTCTTTCAGTTTTACTTTCCATAACCTGATGTTGGATTGCATATGTTATTGGTTCATGTAAAATAATCTGAAAAAACTTAAATATAACTCAGGCAGTTCATGAAACGAAAAGTGCAGAGGATGCCAAGTTTCATCATTAATTGTTGTAATATTGAAGACATTGGAAGACTTGCGGATGGTGTGGATAGTCAAGAGTACTGATAATAGAGCATTATCTATCTTAGTTGAAATTCTAATGTAGGCTATAATTAATACCCAATCTATTGGGTAAAAATAAAGCAGGATTATGGTCATCGAAGGTTGATTCGCCGAATTCGAGTTTCCATGACAGTTCTGGAAAAGTTATTCTGGGATTTTCTTCCACCAATGCTTGGAGAATATCCTCATCAAGGGCAGAACTTCTTCCACTTTCTTTGTCTTCAAAACTCAAGTCTCCCTCTCGAAATATCTGAAACCACCGCCTTCGCCCCACACATCGTCGATATTTCTGGGCTCTTGGGCTCCGTTCCTGCCAAGTTTGAATACGTAAAACAAAATTATGCGAAAATTACGCTTTGACATCTTAGTAAAGTCTGAATTATTTCCGAGTAGGAAAACGTTATATGTCAAAGATTATTGTTTGAAAGAGTATTAACTCTCTTTAAACTACTATTTGGAGGAGTATCTTAGAGAAAACATAAATATTTTCAGGACAAACTTAACATAATCAAGTTATATTCTCTTTGGCATAAGTTTCTTTCCTATCATGTCGAGTCTCTGTTGGTTAACTCTATATATCTTCCTGCGAATACCCAGTCCGCCCAAGACGAAGGAGCTTGCTCTTTGAGTACTAAATATAAAGCGAAGCAGTAAAGGAGGGAGTGAGGTTCATTAGCGCTGGGGTAATCGTGGCCAGCGGGGGGTCACCCATCCAGGTAGTGAACACCCCCGACATTCCGATCCTCCGGTGGCGGAATCATCCCCTCCAAAGGACGGACCCACTTTTTGTCCTTCATCTCCCGCATTAAACAACATTAACATATATATACATCTCGGATCCCTATTGATTTTTTTCCGCGGTGAGTTCGTCTTTTCAGTGGTAATTTATAAGCGAAATGGATTTCGAAAACCTTTAAGCAGTCAATCAGGAAAGGACTCGCAGACAAGCGTTGAGTGGGATAATTAGGAATTATTTATTTCTTTAGTTTTTTTATTATTCATATATTTTTTGCATATAAAATGTCGTAAGTTCCTAAATTAACCGAATGGAAAATGTTTAAATTGTTCTTCTTCAAGCCTATCTCCCTGAATATCCCGGTGACTCCTGTAGAACGAATCCTATAGTTAACACTACGTCTTGAAATGCGTTTAACTTGGAATCATCATACCTGACTGTAAACTGCCTAGAAACTGCTCGCCGTTTCAGACTACAATACTTACTAGAGAAACGCTTTAAGCTCCCAATTATTACAAAGAATCAATAAACTAAAAGAATGACTATTACAAGATCTATTTGGACTTACGGAGTAGAGCTTTGCGACAACGTTGCGAATAAAGTTATAATGTATATAACTAAATCTAATAATGACCTCAATGTCCCATTTGTTTTCTGATTTTTGCCGAACCCCATAATTCCCAACTTCAGCTTTTCATGACAACCTTTATTCCCACTCAAACTCACTAGTTTCAAACCTAATTACCTTTTTAATTCATTATAATCCTTCGAGGCATCTGAAAAAAAATATGGCCTCAAGTTGTATTTATTTTAGTACTACCACTGGATAGCTTCTCTACTTGCCTTTATCCATTATGTATCGTTCATATATTTACTTGTTTTAATGTTATAATAATGTGGTATATTTCAATTAAAAGAAAAAAACTGTTTTCTTATTTATATATTTATTTATTACAAGTTGTTTCGTTGCATATTTGTTTCTTTATTCCTATTTTTTTTTATTTTACCTTTTTTTTCCAATAGTGATTGGCCTTCTTCTTCCCGAGCCTCATTCGTTACACACATATATGTATATGTATAGACAGTTAATCTCTAATCGGATAATGCTACAGTGGGTGTCTTCAATTTTGCTTATCAAGGTATAATTAGAATAGGGATCTTTAATTGACAATTTACAGGCTCCGAACACCCATTTTACGTCACTTCCAAAGTATGACAATGAATTTTTTTAGTCCCATTAAAAAACAGTAATCCACCTGCCAGGCTGAAAATACGCGATCTTTAGCATAGTGGGTTGTTATACTAACCTCAAGCTACAGATGACCCTCTTAGCCTGACTTTATCCTCCCACTTATATCTCGGCCCTCGGGGAATCCTTAATGATCCTAAAACGTCCTTTTCCCATAGTTACAGAGGTAGCTTGGAATACCATCGGCTGAGTAACAATGAGTAAACAACAGAGCTATTCCAAGATTGTCCCATCACGTATCTGCAATTCCGACAATCCCAGAAGGTATCGGTGAGTAAGAAAAAAAGATTAGACTAGGTAAGTGAGGCTACCCACGGGAACCTTTTTACCTGAATTAGCGCTTGGAAGATCTGAGCTGAAGTTGGGAATTACGAGGTGTCCCGCAGGGTACGTGACAGGAGAGGGCCACTACTATTAGTGATATATCGATAGGGAGCTGGATCATCGGGATGGCTAAAGAGGTTCATGGGAAAGGTGGCCTATCTTGGGTAATGTCGTGTACACGATCCCTCCAGTTGTTACCTTCTCTGAGTCATCCGATCCCTTTTTAACAAACGGATGATTACTGGGTATCGTTGCTTTACTCTTTAGGGCTTAAATAACTATTTCGATACCTACGTGCCTTTGAGAATAAAAATATAGAACAAAAAAGGTTAATATAACCAATTTATTCATAAAGTAATTAAATAATTAAAGAAATAAGTTGAAGTAAATAAAAAACACAGCTATTAAAGTTTATGAAAATTATAAATACCACAGCTTACTGTAATTTGTTTTTAAAAATAATTATTTAATAAATAATAATTAGCAAGCAAAGCGTATCTCATGTTGAAGCAATGGAATCAGTTTCGGAATTGGGTTATCACCAAGTTAAGAATAATGCAAAATAAGTTTTTTAGTGAAACAACAGTAATTAATGGTGAAGCCAGAAAATTGTGAAGTCCTCTATTTGGTTTGATTCTGCCAACAAATACATAGATAATACAATTATTGATGAGGAAACGGTTGAATGGATGTATCTCCCCAAAATTGATTTATTATGTTTCGTCTTATTCTCAGCCTTACTGATAGCCTAAAACATACTTGTTGTAACTGTATACCCAGCAAACCATTTTTAGCATTTCTCGAGAATATGCTCAGTTTAAACTTATAAGTATTGGATATAAGCCTTAGGTTAAGAACTTTTAAGTAGGAAGGTGCCTCCTGGTTCAAATACATTCTTCTTCTTTCTTGTATTGGGACTTTCTTCTGCAGAGCTCAGGAGCTTACCAAGATGATACCCTGAGGACCGTTATAGAAGGATAAACCACAGTCGAAGACCGTTATGGCTATTAATTTTAAGACTATTATTTTCTGAGCTATCCATCAGCTCTTGTATCTCTCCAATATTATTCCAAAAAGTCAATATATTTCCCAACATGATATAAGTCATAGGATTCGATAAGAATGTATTTTTAATTACAGAATTAATATTGTTAATTGTTATATTTGAGATACTTTATTTTGAATATTTATAATATAGTTTATACCGCTCCCCCTTACTTGCAACTGGCAGGGTTCGGTGGTCAATGGCTTTATATTTCTAAGTTATATGCTTTACAACTCCTTCCTTTGCAGCACATCTCACACCAACAGTTCAACCAGACTCAAATAAAGACAGCAACATTGCTGTAAGACGTTCAACCAACAACTAATGTAAAGGAAGGTAATACACTAACAACCGTGGAGGTCTTAATTGCCTACTTAGTTATTGTGATTTTTTGTTTCACTTAACTTTGTTACTCTCCGGATCAATCTGTTGTACTTGTTCCGCGACTTCCTCTCCGCCCAATATCTCTTAATCCTCTCTGATCTCCTATTCCTTTCATCATCGGAGATTTTACTCCTGGCAGTTACATCTCTATGCATATCCATCGGAACCCAGAGTATTCTTGCCCCTTTCTGCCTCTTTATAACATTCCGCTTTAATATATTTATTCCTAAGGAGTCAAAATATTCTCTTGGTTAGTCTCCTTCCATTCATTCGCGGAATACGTCCAATTAATGCTGGACTTTTCTGTGTCAGAGATTATTTTTATTTGTAAATGGCCTCATATTCTGCGTTTACTAATTTATCGTTTGAGACTGTTCGAATAATTATGTTGTATTTATTTATTTTTATTTGTGTATATACGATGATTCTTGGCATCGATATTCAGAGTAAACATCAAGATCACTAGGGTGTTTCGATCAGCTGTATACAGTTGATATGATATCGTTTCGCTCAACGTTTCTTTGAAGTCCTTAGTAATCGGGTTGCGAAAGGGCAATGATGTTTCAGCTTGCAAGTTGCAGTTGGAAGAGAATTAAGTTAGAGGACTTTCAAAAGGGGGACGGGTGGAACGGACGGTTTAAAAAAGCAGTTATCAAAGGGGGTAAGTTTAAAGAGATGACAAGAGGATTAGGATCAGGGAGGCGTCGCCATTTGGCAGCCATTAGCGGTACCCGGGGGGTCCGCCAGATTGCTGGGGTAGCGCCCCTTTGTACTTCTTGGGGGGGGGGAGCCTCTGGTAATTGATCCAACGGTGCCACCGAAGGGGGTGTCGTCCCTCCTGGAAGGTGTGGCCACGGATGTCATATGAGTCCGTACTCCCACTTTCGGATACACAATGGTCCATACGATTTTCCCATAAAAGTCGGTCGGACAAGAAAGGAGGCGGGTAGATAAAGGCTAGGAGATATAATAGATACTTTAGAAATAAAGAATAAAAAATGAGTATAGTTAAGAAGAAAGAGGTAAATAAAAAGGGGACATGTGCCTTAGCATAGAGCGGTCGAGTTTCACGGGAGTGTGCGCGGGGCATTGTGAGCTGGCCGCGTTGTGGCGCATAAATCAATGCTCTCCTCGTCCTCGCTTGTCTAATTAATACTGGGCCGAGAACCGCCTCCAATGGGTTATCTGTGAAATAGGCGGCGGTCTAGGGAATGGAAGGGTTCCTTCGGGGCGATGGGGCGAGTCCTGGCTAGGGCGTCAAGTGCGGCACATCCGAGTAATTCTTTGTTGGAAATACTAAAGAAGCGATAGACAAGGTGCACCAAATACAAAAGAAGATACTTCATGGACCAATTACGAACATCAAAACACTTCAAACGTACCATAAATCGATTCCACGCAGAAATTATTTGAATTTTGAAACAGAGGTAATATTTTCATTCAAACAAGACAAATATACGAAAAAAAATCTGAATTAAATATGGAATAATTCACCTGGAAATAACACTTATAACTATATCATAAATCAAACGGAATAAAATGAGAGGGAAAATGCTCTAATAAAAATATAAAGAAAGTGTTATATTTTGTGTAACGTCTGGAAGAAATCGAGACCAGTGGCTAGGTTATTGACCAATATTTGAAAATATTAAAATTTAGCGGATCGAGTACGACAATAAAATAGTCAATATGACAATAAGACAAAAAAATAAACAAAAAGTAATTGAAGGGTTTGCAGCAACAAAGAGTTAACACCAGTTTTTATAATTTTTGGTAAAATCGCCTTTTTTGAAAATGGTATTTAAATCGCCTTTGACTTCTTACAATTATGTGTCTCATGCCACTAAATGTTTTGGCTAAATTCCATTAAGAAATCCGTCAAATTCGCAATTCTAGAGTCAATTTTATTCTGGAGTTAACTCCTTTTTGGCCCAAATAATTGGAAATTTCTATCTTTTTAAAGTAAGGAAGCATTGAATAAGGACAATTTTCAGGAAAATTGGTCTATATCAAGAAAAGAACACAGTAACAAGAAGTAATAAAGCAAAACTACTGGTGATCATAACATTGACTAGCCATCTATTAGATGCTTCTTTGCTTTAATAAGAAATATTTTTTCAATTATTTGGGCCAAAAAGCAGTTAACTCCAGGATAAAATTGACGAATTGTGAATTTGACGAATTTCTCAATGGATTTGGCAAAAACATGTAGTGGTAGGAGACACATAATTGGACGAAGTGAAAGGCGATTTAAATACATTCTGTATTTTTTAACGTTTTTTTTTTTATTTTATCAACAATTATTCCTCGTTGAACCGAACTAAAGAATGATTTTCCTCCCCAAGAAACGGTTGTTAAATCTGTTTGGCCAAGAAATGGAGTTAACTCTTTGTTGCTGCAAGCCCTTCAATTCCTGGATCCGTTGCTAGGCAACACTGTTACAACATTACATCACTAAAAACTTTTCTATATAGTAGAGAGATTTATTAAATTTATATATTTAAAAAAAAAGACAACATAAATTTTGGCCATAAGTATTGATCTTTAAACATGCGATATGATTTTAGATAAATGTTGAAAAAAAAATGTATCTTTAAACTTACGAATTCTTCTTAGTAACACGCAGATATAAATAAATCTTTTTATCAGCAGTTCCCTTGCCAGTTAGCAGTTTCTCTGTAAATTAATAGCACCAATTAAAATAATATATGAAATAATGCGAACCCAAGAGTATATAAAAACTTTTTTCACATGATAGAGATGTTAATAGTGATTATTGAAAACTAAAGCTTATCAGTATAATTCAATTGTTGGTCGTTACAAATATTTTAACAAAGTATGTTAAATTTCTATAAGAGTACAAGTGACAAAATATGACTTTTAAAGGATAATTTATTAATTAATAATAAAAAAAAACTGCATCGCTGCAACCCATGGAGAGTCTTGGGTTCAGAACGTGGTAGAGACTGCACTGCTAAATGGACAACAGTTGTGCAGGAAGATGACTGGTCCTTGATCACACTCATTCGCGATATTTTCACCCAATTAAGAGTACCTATCCCTTTATAGAGTTGCATGAGACACGGGAAGGCTTCCAGATCCCCCACTGACCCGATCCGCTTAATTAATAAATAAGCATTTGAACAAAAGTATTTACATATGAATGTGTATATTAAAGAAAAAAAAGTTTATCTTTTAATTAATGCCTATTATTTTGAAGATTAATTTTTAAAATAAGTCATAAAATTAATGAACTTTTTAAAAATGACCAGTCAATTGAAACTCCCACAGTCTATCCAATATATTTTAGAATGGAATGTTAAATAAATATCTTTTAGGAAGGATAATTTATCGATGGCCAAACTGACAAAATAAAAGACAGGAGAAGAATGTAATTTATTATATTGGACTAATTGGTTGGAAAGGTGAACAATACTGAGGCTTGAACAAAGGTTCCATTATCAGTGGTCTCCACGCAGTCTCAACCCTCTGGTTTTTTCTCTTCATTATATCTTCATCGCATAATTGATGATGTCTATTATTTATTATAACCTTCTTTTAAACGAGATACGAACAGAAAACGCTTATAGATTCCTTTACTTAGATAAGTGACATACCATTCATAGCGTTGAAGTCGACCAAGGATGAAAAAATCTATGTAAATGCAGGGAAAAGACATTAAATTAGTTCAGGTAGAAATCAAAAAATTCATTCCTAAAATAGAGATAAACTGTAAATCGGAAATCGAATTTTCGACTCAAATTGCGGGTCAGCTTCAAGGCAGAATAGAAAAGATACAAAAATATTTAAAACTAAAATAATTGGATTAAAGAAATAATTTATAAATTTGTAACTGTAGGAATAAGTCAGATACAAAAGTAAAGATGGTTTAAATTATAAAATATATAAAAAATACTTTTTTATAATTATTGGTCATTTTTTATGAGTTATAAATATTTTTATTTTTTAAAGAGAAAAGATAGGCCCTCGACCGGGATTTGAACCCGGAACCTTTGTCTCACCGTGACATCGCTCTGCCAATTGAGCTATCCAAGGCACTTCTCGGTCGAGGACAAAAGAGAGAAGCTTTGTCCTCGACCGAGAAGTGCCTTGGATAGCTCAATTGGCAGAGCGATGTCACGGTGAGACAAAGGTTCCGGGTTCAAATCCCGGTCGAGGGCCTATCTTTTCTCTTTAAAAAATAAAAATATAAAAAATACATTTTATTTTATAATATAGAACATTTCAACTTTTGTACATTGTTTATTCCAATAGTTTAATTTTTATATATTACTTTTTTAGTCCAAATATTTTAGTTATATACTTTTGTGTCTTGTTTATTCAACCCTGAAGAATACCAATAATGTTGACTAAACGTTGGTTGTTATCACACAGGCTAACGATGAAACATCTTTTATACTGAAAATACCTTATTCCTACAGTTTTTAGGGTGCTAAATCAAAATATGATATTTAAAAAGCTGTATCACCCACAATTTCTTAACATGTTATAGTTAAATTGATTAAATTAAGTGATTTTTAAAGAAATTAACAGCTTTAATATTTAAAATAAATAACTGAAAAACTAGATCTATTGGTGTGGATGAAGTTGGTAGCACGGCTGAAAAACATTTGCTGGCAAGAAAAGGTTGATTCTTTTTTATTTTAACAGCTGATGTTTTGTTTACTGTCAAACTCACTTTCACGTTGCCTGTACAGTGTGTAATCGCGGTTTTAAAAACTCTGCTGACAGTTTTTGTTATATTTGTGGTGAGTTTGTGATTAGAAAACACCAAAGAAACATTACAGACTTTGTCAAAAAGGTTTATCTATCATACTTTGGAACTAAACTTGGTGATCAGGATAAATCTTGGGCTGCACATAAGGTATGTTATGTATGTGTCGAAGATATAAGAAAATGGTCGAAAAAGGAGAAAAAAACTTTAAATTTGCTGTCCTATGATATCGAGGGAGCCAAGAAATCATTCCGATGATTGCTACTTTTGCAGTATCGATATTACTGGTCTTAACTCGAAAAAAAAGAAGGTAATAAGCTACCCTAACCTTCCGTCCCCTATCCAACCAATAGGGCACGGTGTAGATTTACCGGTTCCTGAACGACCTGATGATTTAAATTCTATTTCAACGGAAGGGTTTTCTGATGTACAATCGGAGTTAGATAAACAAGATGATGAAGAATTCCAATGTTTTACAGAAAATATAGAGCCTAAACTGTTTACTCAACTCGAGCTTAACAAATTGGTTAGGGATCTTGGCTTAACGAAAGAAAAAGCTAATTTGTTTGGCTCTAGACTAATAGAAAAGATCTTGCGGTTGGAACCAGCATTTATGTGTACAGGAAGAGAGATCAACAATTTTCAAAGTTTTTTGAATAAGAAGGTGATTTAGTGTGTGATTTTTAGTGTGATGGAAAACTATGGGTGATACAAAAAAACTAAGGCCAGATTTAGATTCAGCACATACAAATCTATAAAGATCAACTATTAAAGTTAAAATTTTTTTTTGTTGGCCTATGCTATCAACATTAAAGGAATTATTTAATTGACTTCTACCCTAACTATTAATTATTGAGTGCGTAAATCATATTTTTCTTACAATCCAAATATAATATATATTATACGCTGTATGTGATTACAACAAAATCCCATAAATATTTTAAACTACAATTATAACCAATGTATTTAAATATTTTACTTTTTTAATTTAAAATTAAGCCTTTCTCTCAATGCATATGCAAGATCAGGCATTTGGAATATTGGACTTTGTTTTCAAATAAATTTAACAATAAAAAATGAAAACGATTACAATAAAAATATGTATTAGATATACAAAAACCACTGCCTACATTGAAGTATATTGTTGCATTATAGAATTGTTTGTAATAATCTTATATAGTGTAATTTAATATAATTAATATAGATTATTTTTTGTCGAAATCATTCAGAAATTAAAGCCTGAAAAACATTTTAGTTTTGTTATTTCATTTCCGAACCTTTCATGCATCAAAAAATCGTCTCATTCAGCAAAACTCCTTTTTAAGAAAGCATACTATTTAGAAATATAATCAAATTTATACTTTTTATATCATTAAACTATTAATAGGTTTTTTACCAATATTGTGAAGATAAGTAGTGCACCTTTTCTTTCGGTGAAATCAAAGTGGTCAAATTCAAATGATGGCCTTAGATTTCCAGTATGTTTTTCTGTTGACATAAAATCTGCTTTTTACCATGATTTTTAATTTTTTTAATTGATTTCATGTTAAAAATAGGTTTTATGTACTGTAAGTCTTATTTGCTATAGGTAGGCCAGCTATTTTTACTGGTTACTGCACCTGTTTGAAAAGTATAATTTTTTAATTTAATAATAATCATCTTCTTGAATATATTTATAAACATCTATCAAAATGAATTAATTGGAGCTATATTCCTTAATTTAAGACCTGTAACGCTGATTATTTTTTTTAAATTAGTTCTCCTTACTTAGGATTTTTAAGTCTTTACTATTTAAGATATTTTTCGTACTTCCATCCTTCTACCATTTCTCCTTCGTTTATTTTTTTAATCACCTGGAACATTCAAATGCCTATATTGAAAAATTTGTTTTTTGAGTTATGATGTTATTCTTATAAAGGGGTGGTATGCCTCAGATCATCATATACTCGAAACATTAAAAAGGAACTGGTAATTTAATTTAATTTAAAAACAGTTTCTTCTTAACTAGTAATTGGCGTACCTAAGACAATACCCATATTAAATTCAAATAAATCCATATGCTGTTTTAAAATTAAAATGTAATGCATTTTAGCATGAAGTAGATAATAATATTAAAACTACAGCTATCTAACTAGATTGGTCAATATCGCCTAGGAAAATGGTAAATGGCCGCATATTCATTGCTGTCTAAGTGAAAGTAGAACTAAGTATGGATTCTTTCGGACAGATCTTGTCCTTGAGGAAGATCTTCTGATGAGAGTCATCCCAGACTGGTTCCTTCCACTCTCTTCTCCACTCCTGATGACCGATCCCTTTGTTCGATCCGCCCTCATGATGGACAGCTCTCTACCATAAGATGTCACGGCGGTTTGCGGTCAGGGCAAGATGGCGCCGCTCGCTATTATCATGACAATGAGCCTTACAATGGGGCTAACCCCTTCTCCGATTGGCCGGCCCGCTTTGAACGGAGCAATCCCATTGGCTGGCTAGGTTCTCCCACCACATCCTTTTCATTAACTCCCTGAGTGGCCTCAGCGTGTGAGGGCTCAATCGGGTACAATAGATGCGAGGATTTATCCCCGCGCGGCAGCTGGCGCCTTCCAGCTACCCTCGTACCAGCCCCTTTATTATGATGTAATAAAAGTAATAAACCACAATAACTTTATCTTGTTGAGTTATCTTAAAGTATGACGGGTATATGATACAGACTTTGAAGTGTTGAATAATACTACGCCTTATGAGAATACATTTTATTGATTTCTTTGGCTACACATAAATACATACATATACATATATATATATATATTTTCCCCTTGGTAGATAAGCCTGAAACTAGTAATAATACTAATAATAATGCCTTGCGAATCCCTGATGCCGATACTAACTTTAGTCCATGGACTACAATCAAAACCCAAATCCCTTGGATCATCCCGAACGCAATCCACTCATCTACTCTTTGGTCTACCAGTAGGATGAGCTTTTATTAAACATTTTGGAAAATTTATATTGCTAAGCCTAATATACAAGTCCGTCTTGATTCACGACGCAATCGCATAAATTATAACCGAAATTCAGCTTTCGTTTCAGCAGGTCCTTCCCAGTGGCCCTAACATATCCTATTTCAAAAAATATTCTACCTTATCTTCGAATATTTTAAGAAGCTGTTCATCATTCAACATTAACAGCTAGATTTCATACTTATAAAAAAGAGTTGGAAGAATGACCGCTTTAGAAAGTCTTAGTCACGACTGAAGCTGTCAATATATTTAATTACTACTTTAACCACCAAAAATATTATCTATATTATCTCGTCCACAGTCAATATATATGTGAGTGTGTATATATATATATATATATATATATATATATATATATATATATATATATAAACAGTAATTACAGGCCAACAAAAAAGATTTTTTTGAAAACTTTTTTAACTTTAATAGCTGATCTTTACAGATTTTGATGTGCTGAATCTAAATGTGGCCTTAGTTTTTTGTATCACCCATATTTTTCCAGCAATATGTCCTGTGTTATATAATATAAACCCCTATACGGTATACGGGGTAATTAATGAAACACTATGCTACATCATAAGCATGGTTAGTTTTTTTCTCCTTTTTCGACCATATTCTTAGATCTTCAACACATACATAAAATACCTTATGCGGGGCTCAAGATTTATCCTGATCACCAAGTTTAGTTCCAAAGTATGATAGATAAACCTTTTTGACAAAGTCTGTAATGTTTCTTTGGTGTTTTCTAATCACAAACTCACCACAAATATAACAAAAACTGTCAGCAGAGTTTTTAAAACCGCGATTACACACTGTACAGGCAACGTGAAAGTGAGTTTGACAGTAAACAAAACATCAGCTGTTAAAATAAAAAAGAATCAACCTTTTCTTGCCAGCAAATGTTTTTCAGCCGTGCTACCAACTTCATCCACACCAATAGATCTAGTTTTTCAGTTATTTATTTTAAATATTAAAGCTGTTAATTTCTTTAAAAATCGCTTAATTTAATATATTTAACTATAAAATGTGAAGAAAATGTGAGTGATACAGCTTTTTTAATATCATATTTGGATCCAGCACCCTAAAACTATAGGAATAAGTATTTTCATCGTTGGCCTGTGTTATTAATGGCATAGGTTATCATGTAATAAAATAAATTGCTGCTTATTTAAAATCTTAACGTCGCTTAATCTATTAATCATAACGATCTATTTTATTTAGAAATATGTGGATAAAATTAATATTTTTCTTGTATGCGACTAACGGAATTCTCCCTGTTCCCCAAACTAAAATTCTTTCTTCCTTGAACATGCATTGAATACGGTCTATTTAAACGTGTATATATTAAAATGGTTACACGAATATGAATTTCAATATATGTATATATTATGTAATATATATGCGTATATATAGTATGTATGTGCATATAATATATGTATATACATTTTTACTCATCGGAAACTCTTTTATGTATATAATTGAGATAAAAAAAAAAGTTTTGGTATCATGAATTCACATCATCTGAAAACTAGCCGATGATGAATAAAGGCTCTAGTAATTTATATTAACTTCTTGATTACCAGTATTTCATGTTGATGCTGATATAATTACTTCAGAAATCACTGGTCTTGAACAATATTTGCAGAATACATGATAATATTAAACAGATATTTTGATTGAGCGTTGTAATAATTAAAATTTCGTTTTCAAAAAGGCAGGAACAGTATAGTCTCGAAATTTCTGCAAAAGAAAGTTGAATTAACGACTGAATCTGAAAAACTGAAAATATAACTTATTTTATTAACAGTCAACAAAAGGTAAATGACAATAGATATGGTATCGTTGTTCGGCTTGTGTTACAAGGGTTAACTGTTAATTAATTTCATTTTTAATATTTTCCAAAAATACAATTGATGATTAGCTTTAGTATGGAAAAGATAATATAATTATGGGTGATGAGTAGATTTAGGTAATCATTTCATCAAGAAATAAAATTTTCAAATAACATTTCGAAGTGAACATATGGAGCAGAACTTTGGGGTTCAGCAAAAAAAGTTCACATACACAAGATACAAATAACACAATCCAAAATTCTCAGAAAAATTATTAATGCACCATGGTATGTTTCGAATCACACTATACACAACGACGTGAACATTCCCACTATAAAATCATAAATTCATAACAAATACATAACATTCCAATCATCGACACAATATCACCCAAACCCACACGTTCTTCCGCTTTCCTACTCCCTGTTACCTGGACTTGATAAAAAAAGATTAAAAAGACATTGGCCAAGAGACCTACTGAACAATTGATATAGATATACTCTTTTTTTCCAAAATAACTGGATGATCATAGAGAAAAACGAAGAGAAAGAAACTTCATTCAAATTTGCTAGATGCGCAATTGCGCAGGTGCAAATAAAAAAAAATTAAATAATAATAACATTTCGAAGTGTAGATGATGCATGTTTGTTCATTTCTGAATGATTACCGAACTGTACACACTTGCCATAATTACATTCCCTTTTCCTAACCAAAACTCACGATAGCTTGTAATTTTGGAAAATGAATGATAATTTAAACATATATATAGAACATTTTTCCCCGTGTATACCTCGAAAAATTGCGAGGACACGGGGATATGGGTTCAATGAAGAGAATGGATTTGTCTGACTGGAATGCGTGCCTTGGTAGCTCAATGGTTAGAGCACCGCGCTAGAGACGCGGTCGATCCGGGCTCGAATCCCGGCCAAGATATAATCTTTTCTCTTCAAAATTAAAAAAAATATATATTTAAATAATTAAAAAGAACCATAAATAAAAAAAAATATATTTTCATATATACATATATAAAGCAAACGAGTATAATATGTACTCCTACTTTTCAGCTCGAGTTGTTGAAATGGCATGTTACTTTTTTTTTTGGCACCAGCAGGATTAGTGAGAAAGGTTCCCCAATAAACGGTATATAGGTTACCGACAGCTGAAGATCAGTAGGAAGAAAAAAACAACTCGAGCAGGCCTAAAGCTCGTTGACAAAAAAGCAGTGTTGTGGCTTAAAAGGCGTCGGACTCGAGAGGCAGATGTCACAACTGGCACATCGCAGCTTTGTGTACGAGGTACCCACTTTGTTGGGAGAAGGTTGGGACTCAATTACCGGGAGATGATTCGGGACCACCCACCCACTTCACACCTGCTCTCAACAGCTCGCTTCGTCTTCACCGCTCTATTAGGCTAATCGAATGGCTGGAAAGGCCTGGCACTTAACTGGGAAGAGAAAGTCGTAGTATGTAAAAAACAGTATAAATAAGTTATAGGCAAATAAAATAGTAATGCAAATGTCTTTCGAAAAAACGGAACAGTTCTCCAATTGTATATCCCAAAACTGAATAGAATGAACAGGGGTTGCTGAGTATGAATGGGGCTAAGTTGCTGTGAAGATTACCGGTTCAAATCCTGCTGTGACAAATAAATTATTTAACAGCCACAAATGGATCCATGGGATCTGCAGTCCCTCCTAGGGCTCAGCTAACTTCTATAAAATTGATCCCATATTTGAAGGGAATATTGACTGTAGATCGTGATCTTGGACACTCTACCTCCCTGCAAAACCATTAGCTTAGAAAAAGTACAGTCCCTAAACATCAAATAATTATTTATTTGACAACTCCTTCGTGATATGAACTAACATTTATTTTAATATTATTCTAAGAATATTGAGTTTTATTTCAAGATTAAAAATTATCATATATAAGAAAATATTATTAGACCATGAAAGATGAGGGTTAAAGCAGTTTTATTTATTTCTTTGTTTTATGAAAATCCTTAGTTTAATATCCATTCCAAATGGTTTTCGTTACTTTTTCAAAACTTTATATAAGTTTATTGTTATAATATAATATAAAATTGTTTATTTCTATATTCTGTATTCGGAGCGGGGTAACTCAGTGGTAGAGCGCTGAGTTGCCGTGCCGATCCCAAGCTCAAATGTGGCTGTGGCAGAAACCTTATTTAGGCTGTTAACGGGAAGGGAATCTTTATAATTAGGGTAAAAACCTGGGAGTTGAGCGTGATCTAGGACAAATCATCTCCCTGCGCAACCGTTGCCCAAACAACAGTACTGTCTCTACCACTTACTGACTCCAAGATCCTTCATGAGGTGTAGTGGTATGTTTTTTTTTTTAATATATTCTACATTCAACATGGCTATTGATGACGTAATATCCATGAAAATCACTAATGACAACTAACATCTGATAGGCAGTTGTTAGTTGTCAGTAGTGATTTTGAATGAAAATGCTAATTGACAGATGGGCGATACACAATTGACTCCTGGAAGGAGCTGAGTCAGGGCCGACAAAGGAGGCGGAGGTGTGGGTTCGATTCTTTTTTCGAAACACTTTTCGTCTTATTTTCACTAATCTCCTTTCAGAAGATGGCGATTTAAGTGTCTTATAATTTAAATAATATAACCGGCAATACACTGGGCAAGTTCCGATTCGATAGGAAACTACCACAATCTTTAGGTCTGCCTATTAGTTAATTTTTTTTTTATTAGTAATGGTTATTTATATAATCGAACTTGTTAAAAAAATCCATAAATCATGTTAGCACATTATATTACTTATAAAAATATCACAATAAATAATATTACTATAACATTTCTACTGGTTAAACATTCGAGAAACCATTCCCATTTTTTAAAATTATTTATTGTTTTTTTAAAGAAGTTTTACATTTCAAGAAGTATAACTATATTTAAAACACACTTGTAAATAATTTAAATCATTTCAGGAGGTTCTTGGTTCAAATCCAATAGCTGACAAGATTCATATGGAATATAAGACCCTCCTGGGGCACACCCAGCCTCTATGAGAGGGTACCCAAAATAAGGGGGGAACTGTTGGTTGAGCGTGATTTAGGTCAAATCACCTCTTGGCACAACTGTTGTCCAAGAAACAGAACGGTCTCTACCATGTACTGATCCCCAGACCCGTCCACCGGTTGTGGTGGTACAGGTTTTTTTTATGATACCCTAATCCCGTAAATGTTTTGCATCAAAATATTTATCTTAGATATGAATTAAATACTAGTTCATCCAACTGCAGATTAATCTACCAAGTTTCTTGTTGGTATGTATTTAAAATGCAGATTACAGATGGAAGAAGGTGGCTTGGAAAGCGAGGGTTAATACATTTTATTGAATGATAATATTTGTTGACTAATCTATGATTCCCCTACAATTTGACAAATTTTACCAACTATATACTAACTCAAGCTCTCCAACTAAAGTTACGAATTCCGAATTTTGCTTTCTGGTAGTTATTGTAGGAGTTGTAAAGTGGCACTTTTCGCTCAATTGAGTCCCTACAGTCACCCATTATTATGTCCTTCCAGAGTAGTCGAAGCAGAAATTTCTGTAAATCCTCCGGTCGGTTGTCGAAGAAGGATGGCCATACAAGGCTCCAGCTTCTCCAGGACCAGAATTTTGGGTGGTCCTCTTTGGGTGTGCTAGCCTCGAGGATTATCCTTCACGGCTCTCACACTCTTTGTCAAAACTATCTTCATTCACCCAAAGGTCTCTTCTGTATTTATCATCCCACCTACGTCTTCCATTTCTTTTCCCTTAAGTTTAAGCGCCATTGAAAAATGTGCTTCATCAGTCACGAAAGCGTGTGTCACGATGTCACAAGGTGCTGGAACCTGGAAGCGGTTACGGTACATTCTGGAGGATGGAATCCGTTATCACAGCCGACATATTGCCTGAGAAGTGATATTGTTCTAAGTAATTTCTAGGTGATTTCAAATAATAATCATTATTTTATTATTAATATTTAACAGTCCTAATTTATTAGTTTACTTCTATATATACTTATTATATATTTGCACCTGACCAGTTTCTCATGCAGAAAATTTTATGTAAGTGTATTTTTTCTCCTTGGTTTGCAGGACTGTGAAATTTTTCAAATGATCAATAGTTTTTGAGCAGATCTCAAGGCTATTACCTTTTTATTCCTCTCCTAGTCAGTCCGGGTAACAGAGTGCAGGAAAGAAAAAGATCTTATATTTTATCTCTTACTGTAATATTTTTAAGTGGGAATGTCCATGTTGTCTTGTATAATGTATAATGATTCAAAATAAACCAACGAGCATTAACAATCTTTTCTCTTCAAAATAAAAATATATAAGATTTATAAATTAAAACAATTGATAAAAAATTATAAAAAAATTTAAATAATTTTGGATTGTGTTGTTTGTATCTTGTGCATATGCATTTGTTATGCTGAACCCCCAGTTCTGCTACATATGTCCAAATAGGTTTATTTATAAATTAATCGTTTATTTTTTAAGACTAGTCCAGAATATGTGATTTTTTTTTTAGCGTCTAACAGGTTCTTGCCTTTTATAATGCGAGATAATGCATATACGAGTAGAAACATTACATAGTGAAAAAAGATACTCCCAAATATCCTTTTTAATATATTCACAATCAAAAGTTTAAATATTATATGAAATATTTAAAGAGTTTTAGTTATTTTATTAGTGAATCATAAGTAACCATAAATTTATAAATCATCATTGCGAGCTAAAAAAAAAATCTGACTCAATCATTTATATTTTACCAATTTTTCTGTAACCCCGGTGAATAAGTAATTAAGTTAAGGATATTTCATTCAAAGTTTATGGCTTGGATATTTATTAAATTTTTTATTGTATATACATATTGTACTTTAAGATATGTTAATTTTTATCTCTTTTCTGTTTTTTATATTTTTCTGTTTACATAATAAACATCAGCCGAATCTTATTTCAATTATAAAATATATCTATTGAAAAATAGAATTGATAATAGAACAAGTCTAAATTTTGCCATTTTAAACAAACATTTTTATAGGTTGAAACCTGTACTGTAACTACCGATTGAACACCGAAAAATCGATTAACAATAACACTTGCAGGGTGTAAACTGAGTTTAACTTGAATAATAAAGAAAGATATTCTACTCAAAATTGTATTCAGTTTGTATTGAGTTTGCAAGTCTGCATAATAGGGTTGCCAGTATATTAAAAAACACAGTGTTAGGTATCGAATTGATAATGTTCGAATTTAAAAAAAAAAATCGAAATAGCTGAACTTATACTTTCAATAGAAAACTGTGAAAATTGTTGTTAAAAATATTGATTTTGATTTCTTCAAATAGCATTGATAGTGCTTTGTCTACAAGAAATTCACAATCTATTTTAAGAATATCGAACTAAACATTTTCGATTTCCGATTCAGAGAGCATGATGTCTCTTTGCCAAATTATGTCAAGACATACAATGTATTTTCAAGAATCTTCGAAACTTGTAATGAACGTGGTTTGCCGTGAACTCTTTATCCTAATAGGTTATGAAGAACAAGTCGAAGCAAGAATGTTGATTTTATCAGTCACAAAACTGAAAAATTATGTACCGGAAACCTTATTAAAATTCTACCAGAACATTAAAGAACACGAGACTACTGAACATGGAGGGAAAAAAGACAGTAATACTTTTTAACATTATTACAAAAAAACAAGGAATTCCAATAGTATTGAATTTGTAAAGGTTGCGAAGTCTGGATGTTTATGAAAAGTAATAAATTTTTTTTCTAGAATTGCCACGACGAAACCATCTCAAGAATGAGACCACCGCATTATATTTATTAGTTATAGCGATAATTATCACTTTGAAGGAAGAACAGAGTTGATTTCTGTGGAGTGAAGAATGTTGATAAATCTGTAGGCAGTCATTATTCCACTCATGCCATGGATTGCCTTTATATAATGTTATATATATTTAAAATTATATATATTTTTTATTAAAATTAACCTACGATTCTTGTAGAGATTAAAAGCATCATAAGTCCAGCGGAAAATTTATCTATACGGTCTAAACCAAAAGAAATTAACAAAGTCTTTTGTAATAAATGATAAATGTTTTAAAAGACAAGATGATTTTTCGCTCGTGATTCGAATAGTTTTAAAGCACCATTTTTAACGCTGCATAATTTTTCGTATTGACTTAGTACAATTAAATGATGGACGCTTTCAATTGAAAAATAATCAGCTAAACCTCAAATTGGCGATGTTTGGTTATGCTGTTCGGGCGCCAATTTTACTTGAGGTTTTATGTTTTTATGTGTTTAACACCTCTTTAAACTGTTTTTAGATAGAAAAGGCAGGTTGTGATATGGTGTTTCCATTCTTAGATCCTTAGAGTAAGTGTTTAAACATTCAAATGAATAAATAAGCCTAGTTGGAATCAATAACATTCCTTACATTAGATTGACGTGATGCTATCTCTAGTTTAAAAGCGCCACTTTGAACCATGTATGATTGTCTTATTGATTGAATCATGATGAACGGTTTTAATTGAACAAATGTCCACAAAACGTCATATTAGTCATGTTCGGCTGCCAATTTTTTCTTTGTTTTTGTTTATCTATAAACGCTTTTATATACTTTCCCCAGGAGAGAAAAGGCTAACCATTGTATAAATTTCTATTCTTAGATCCACGAAGCAAGTGTTTAAACATTTATATGAAGTAAGATATATGAATAAGTACACCTAACTGTAACCGGCTACTCTACGGAGCAGCAATGTGATAGCCGAGATGCTCAAGTTCATAAGTGAAATTTTGAACGATGCATCATTTTCATACTGATTCAATTTATACAATATAATGATTTTATGATTGGTTCAATTGAACAAATTTCTACAAAACCTCGAATTAGTGATGTTTCGTTTTGCTGTTCGGGCGCCAATTTTACTCGAGTAAGTTCTTTTTTTGTTTATCTGAATTCAAAGCTTTTATATACTGTTACCAGCATACTAAAGGAAGTTTTTGGAATGGATTTTCAATCGTAGATCCTTAAGTAAATAAGTGTATAAATATTTATAATACGAATAAATGAATTAGTAAGCCTGATTAAAACTAACAGCGTTCCATACACGTGATAGTAAGGATGAGGATGATGTATCAGTAATGCGCCAATAGTTTTCGAGTGTAAGATATGATTGATTATACATATTGTCTTATCTTATTTCGGTATCATCACACTTGATTCGGGGGTGATAATCATCGGTAATAGTCATGTTTATCCCTCGCGGTGAGTTAGCGCTCGAATGCCTTTGTTTCCAGCCATTACAACCACTAAATATAATCCCCTGTTAGCTATAGGAGCAGATGATAAGCTGACAAGAACTAAGTAGTGACGGAGAAGGACCAGCGGCCGAACTCAAAGGGCCAGGTAGCGAGGTGTCAAAATACCTCCGTGACGCCATGACGCGAGCATTAGTCTCTAATGGAGCCGTATTCGACAGTCATCCCGCCCCTACCAAATATTGTATATCTAATTCCTACCATCTCTGTCGGGTAGCGATTTGCTGGTAGAGGAGATGTAGAGGTACAGGATTCGAAAAAAAAAATCGACTGAATAACCTGACAACTACTAACAAATGGTATTGCGTTCAGTACGTGCTAGAGACTACTCTGATTCAAACCCAATGTTGTGGAAGGAGATGGATTGACTGAAATGGCGCCCAACCTTTTTCAAGACAATGCCTGTTTTAGCTCCTTATTCACTAAAAAAATAATTCGATTCCGCTTACTTAAGTACAAGAAACTCTTTCTGGAAAAAATTAGACTTAACAACTTATTGACCGGTGCTGTAGATATAATTCTTATATAAGTCAGTTTATGATTATTATTTCTGCTTTGATAGTGATATTAGAACATTAAATACCATTAAATTTAACACTATTTTGTCGTATACTCTCTTAAATTGACACGACCAATATTTTTAATCCATTCATCTGAGACTCTGAGGAAGCAACTATGGCCATCGAAACGTCGGCAAAGAACTTGACGACACTGTCTAAACCAGAAGAAAAACCTCATGAATGGATTAAAAATAATTTTTAATCTTTTTTCTTATGAGTGAATCCATAATGTACAATAGCTGATCATTCGTGACGACAAAGCGACAATAAGGAAACAATGTTTTTACTCCAATTAAAGGGCCCTCTTTATAAAAGCAGGGTGAGCCCCACGAGTGGAAACAGATTCCATCTAAGATAGAATAATATAATAATAATTTATAGATAGAATAATTTATCCTGAATAATAGCGGATAGGCCGAAATTGAGTTAAATACTCATAATAAGAAAAAAATTCGGAAGTTGCATTAATTAAGAAAATGTGGTAATTGATATTTCATCGGTAGTGTAATTAATCAAAATAAGAATTTTAAACCCATTTTAAGCACAATCTACTTACCTTCCATTGGAGTATAGGAAATAGGCGAAAGATACGTTGACATTTCTTCAGATAAGCTGTTAAACAGTTTAATTCTTATTATTGTTGTATTTTTATCATTATTATTAACACAAAACTTGTGTTATCTGTGATCGTCTAAATCGTTATAAAATCGTCTAATATGTTATAATATTTTGTATAAAAAAATCAACTAGGAAAAGATTGAGATTGGAAAAAGAGTCAAATTGTTCCTTCATGTTAGAACGACTCTTATATTCACGATCGTAAAAAAAAAAACTAAAAAAAAAAAAAAAAAAAACTGTACCACTACAACCCGTGAATGGTCTGGAGTTCCGTACATGGTAGAGTTCTTTTTCTTGGATAACGGTGATGTAGGGAGGTAATTTGTCTTAGATCACGCTCAACCGTCAGATTTTCCCTCCTTATTATGGATATCCACTTTATAGAGGTTTAGTGAGCCCCAGGAGGATCGTAGACTTCATAGGGTCCGTCACCAGAAGATAACAGATTAAATAAAAGTATGCCAGTCTTCGGTATTGCAACTCAGCGCTCTACTGAGCCACTCCGCTCTCATTACACGATCGTAAATAAATGAATATTAAAACAGCACTTGGAATCGGTAGCCGACATCGGACATCGGATACAGATCAATATCTGCAAGATCTACAAGACACTTCGTGGTCAATTTGTCGCCGAAACATACAAGGTACTTAGCCTCGTATTAATATATCAAATTAATGAGAGAATTATGGCGGGACAAGCGCTATTAGCCGAGATTGCGATAACTCAACTCGGGACAAGCACGGACAAGCACAAGCACCAACCGACTCCATTCACCGAGACCTTTTTACAGTCTACGGCTTTACGATCCACGGAGCTGTTAATCAATTTTGTAACAGATACCATTGTTTATGGCCATCAATAAAACCTTTGTTTTCGACAACAACAAAAGATAGTACGACCCAAACCTGCATTGGCAATCTGTTGAGTGTCTCTTAAGGCTTTTTGTATTAAGCGCGACCATTCACCGACCTAATAATCGGCGAAACTGATTTATTCTCAATAGGTGGGTGGTCGATTGTGTCTGTATCGATTATATTTTACAAAAGTGGTTTCATGTAACATAAAAAAAGTTTTTATATATATTTTGTATTAATGTTATTATAGAAAAGGGCCATTTCACTGAAATCACTGAAAATAAAATACTAATATAAAATAAAATAATACCCTTCTGACCTGAAAAGAAACAAAAAGACTTTTTTTCCAAAAGAAAAAAATACACATTTTCCATAAAGCACGGACAGGTCATCCCTCAACAACAGCTTGCGATTTTTTAATTTATATTTTTATTTTAATATTATTTTTCTAGTAGTTTTTATTTGAGGAGAGGAATACAAAAATGTATTAGTTCCCAAATCTCTTGAAAACGGAGGGTTTTTTTCATTTGAATCACATTTTATTGTTTATTCCCATCCAATTGTTTAATTCAATGCTTTCCAATTATTCAGTGCATTGAAACTAATTACTGAATAAACATTCAAACATACAGAGCTTAATTTTAAAACACACCTTAAAGTACTGTTTAGTAATGTTTAAACAAAATTATGATTCATTATAATATAATATAATATAATTATACCACATTTATTGTTAATATGATAAATTAAAAAAATTAAACTATATTTACACCCATACCATTCGTCAACGGTCATTGATACACATCACACACCCATTTTTATTTATCAGATATTTCCAAGATTTTAGCTATTGTTTTAATTATGAATGGTTTTTTTGTTTAAATTTATTTCTAGACGATCAATTACTCGATATAATTTGTCCTGTTTCCAGTAAAATTTGTTTGTGATGTCATAGCATAATTTTTTTGTACGGTAATATTTGCTTTAAAAAAAACATTTCACACCACAAAATTTGCGATAGTTAATATAAATGTTAAACTTACTAGTTTTAGTTGAAGGTTGAATAACCTGTATACAGGAATTTTTTGCTTAAAATTCGTAACCTCTTGATTGAAGCAATACACTTTTTTAATTCAAAATCCAGGAACGTCTAAAATAGGGCTCATTTTTCAATAAAGGATGTTTGAAAATAATTTTTATATTTTATGTATTTATGTGCTGAGATTTGTATTTTGATGGGTATACTTGTACTTTATATTATTTAAGAATTATTTTACAATAAATCATTTTATTTCATAGTCGCTATAAGCTATAATTATCCTTATAAGGCCCACACCTTGTAATTAAATTAGCATATTAGTAAGGCTAAATTATAATTAACCTTATAACAATTAGCATATTAATTAAATGGAGCTATCAGAATGAATATATATTAATATTTTGGATAATTATCGATGAAATCTGTAAAAATTATTTATTGTATTAAAAAAAATATTAAATAAATAAATACAATTTATTGAAAGAATTTTTTCTCTGAGTAGGTGTAAGATGTTCGCCCACTGGTTGTAATCAAAGTGACAACCAGAAAAGAAAGAATGCGGTCCACGAAAAATGGCCGCTACAAAACTCAGTTATAGTTTTTGTACATTTTTTTCTATGTTATAAATTATTAAAAAACAATTATTACATACTTCAGTAACGAAAGAAATCGAAGAAAAGTTTTTTCATATATCGATGCCTTTACTTAGTTCAAAAATCCTTTAAATGCAAATTTTTCAAAAATGTGTTTTGTTACATAAATAATATGGTAAAGTTGTGATCAGGGATTCATAGATCATATCTTGATATAAAATTAATAGAGAAGCTGTGAAGGTTACAAAAATATATTGTGTGCTTAAACTGAAACTGTATTTCTTGTGTTAAATTACTATCAAAGTTGACTCTTGTAAAATCTTGTTTTCGGCACACCACAAAAAACACATATGTGAACTCTAATGATATCTAAAATTTATAGAATATAAATTGATTATTGATCATAATAATAAATTATTAACCATTAGTTTTCTTTGTTGAGGATATGACTGTAATGTACTAATTAATAATACGCACATTTCCTTAAAAATATATTTATTTTTTTCACATATCCTCTTCTTCCTCATATAAAAATTAACAACAAATTTAGGAATCTGTGGAAGTCGAAACCTTATATAAAACTAATTCCTAATATTATCTAAATTATAACATTTATAAAAATTTGTACAATATAAAAGTTATGTACAAGAACATCACAAAAATAATTCATTTGGGTCCTTCTAATCTCTATACACTGATTAACATGTGGGTCTCATGATAAAGGTAATTTTACATAATATATACCTTATCTATGTTTAAGAAATTTAGCATTAATATTTATTGACAATGATAAGGATTAATAATAAATCAATTAGTTACAATTGTCACACAAATGCACAAAATAATTATCCCAATAAACTGAAAAACCAATTAAAGAAAGAATTGCAGATTCTTAAAAAACAATTTTACTGAATAACATCAAATAAAAAAAAAACAATACATTCGAACTTAATAGCTAAATTTGATTATAGAAAGCACAGAGATCAGTCTGAGAGACGAATTGAAAACTTAAACAGTTAGAAATTCCAATAACACATGCACATTAATGTAATAAAAATAAATTATAAAAATACAAAAAGAATTTTGTTAGAATGACAAACCAGCAATAAAAATTCTTAATATATTTTCGGATAAATTTGCATTGCTGTCTACCTGATGGATAAGTACTTTGCATTCCGTAAATATTTAACTATTATCTAAATTTAAGTAAAACGATCACATGTAATCACTCTCTTCTTAAAATTAACTTAATAACTAATTACCTAATTGATGATAGTGAGAGTTCATTTTATTATAGAAAAGTTTGAAAAAAATATATTGATAAACTAAGAAACATCTCTATCTAATTATTATTATATAAGAGTATAAGTTTGATGTATATATATATATATATATATATATATATATATATATATATATATATATATATATGCGTATGTACATACATATATCTGTCCCACAGAATAATAGGTTGCGTCGAATCTGCCCAGAGTTCATTGTATTGAGTGAAGCAGAATTCTGGTAATTTTAATATAAATAATAACTCCTTTTCAAGCCAATGCCTGACTTAGTCCGTAATTCAGCAAGAAAATAATCCAAATCTGCTTCACTCAGTACTAGAAAGGCGTTGTCTGGTAAATGTTGAAAGTTTGAAATAAAATAATCTCTAAAGTTTGACTAATTGCTTTTCTACCTTTTACACAAATTTCTGCAGTTAGTGATCCAAATCAAATCGTTGGATACAAATAAACATAAAAAAAACTCGGTTAAATTTGGCACCCCGACATTATAACGAAGCATTACTATTTTGAAGTTTTGTAAACATTTTTCAGTTGAAACTGTCGATCATTATATTATATTGATATACAGGACAATCACTGACAAACACTCGTCCTGTCTATAATTTAAAGTTTTCTCTTTTATGAGACATTAATCGGTGTTATCAAGATGATGTAAAATGACGACTTCATTCATCAAAGTTTGAAAAACAAAAATGTCAAACTATTTTGAACTATTTGCCAGTCTGCAGTTACCGATAAATATGTCAAACTACGAGTATGTTGAACTAGTTGTTGCTGCAGTTAGCGACCAATATATCAAACTATGTTAAACTGGTTGCCAGTCTGCAATATATCATGACATATAGAATTATATATCAATCAATACATAATGACTATAGAATAGAGATAGTAATTTAGAATATATTAATATATTTTTTAAGTATTCATCAGAAATATTAACTAACAAGAAAAATCAGAAGACGGTAAAAGATTGCACAGTTTAAAAGAAATAATTACTAAAAGATCAGCATAAATTATATTTATAACTCTTCTTCTCCCCTAAGATGGTTATCATGCTGGCTTATCCGGGGTAGGATCTGGCGCCGAAGAGCCCAGGTTGTGGGTCAAGCTGTGCCGCCGAAGATCGCAATTGCGCCTGAACACTTTTCCGCAAGACGGGCAGTTGTACGGCTTAATGTCCGTGTGAGTCAAGAGATGAGTCTTGAGGTTGGACCTTTGGTTGAAGGACCTGCTGCAGACTGGACACTTATGGGGAGATTCCTCGAGGTGCAATATCTTGTGGACGGCCAGGGTCCTCGACTGGCAGAACCCTTTCCCGCATTCCCCGCACTTGAAGGGCTTCTCTTTGCTGTGGATGTACCTGAAAAACAAGAGGTTTATGAGTATGTTATCTAACGCTTGTTTATAAAATATTTATTACTAAATCAAATTACAAAGACCTAGAATATTTTACATCAGGCGGAATAGGTGTAACTCAAGACATTTTAGGAGACAAATGAGTAATATCGAACACACGGGAATTCCGAACAACAGGATTTTAGTTCTAAATGCACCCCAAGAAATCTCTATTTACGTTATAAAAGTGTTGTGGTGGGGAAGTATAAAAAACCTGAAACTCATATCGGTTTCAGACATTATCATGTAAAATGGTCCCACTCTATTCAACTATATATTAGACAAAAAGTCGCAATCTGAATCTACCGTGTTCAGGAGTAATGTATATAAGCAAATTGAACATCAAAATACCTAAAATATTCAAAGAAAGGTATTCACATCAGCAGAACAAATATGAGTATTGTGCATATGTTGTATGAATACTGCAAATTAAATAACAAAGAGGCTGAAAAAAAAATATCCTTATAAAGGCTTAAATGCAGATAAAGTACAGATCTTGATTTGTCTACATATTTATTCTTTACTAGCGACCCGCCCCAGCTTTGCACGGGTAATAAGGCATATTATGCCTACATATTTTGTCTGTCTAATTTATTTTATTATGTAGACATTATAAACATAAAACCAAAACAAAATACTACTCTTAATACGAATTTATTTTCATTCGCGTTATTTTTTTGCGAAAACCCAGAAGATACTCATTTAAATTATATGGTATAAAATATTCTAATAATGCCCATGAAATGCTTAAGATAACTAAAGTATATAAATTGATAAGGATTAATACTGTACTCGCCTAAATAGCTTCCCAAACACCGCATTGTACGGTATCAATTTTTTAGAATATAAAATAGGTTAAGTAAGCTATCCTTAAAAAATAGTTATACGCTATCTCTGAATTTTTTGTTAATAGAGGAATATACCTCCATGCATTGTTTCATTATATGTCAAAGGGTTCAACAAAACCTCAACAAATTACATACCTAAACCTCCCTGGTGAATAAATCGTTCTATTGGTGAAAACCGCATGGAAATCCGTGCAGTAGTTATCGAGTTTACCTCGAACAGACGTGGCCGAGGACTTTGTATTATAATATGTATAGATAATTTAAAATAAATACATAGCATCGGACATTTGCATAACCTTTATATACTGCCTCAGTGACTCAACTTGAAGTGACAACCTGCGGAACTGATACCTATAATGTAAATAATTTGATGTCTGAATCGAAGAATCGATGTTTGGTGAGGCTTTTAATCTTAAAATAAAATTTATACTTGAAAAAGTCAAATAACTATTATATTATATTAAATTTATTTAATCCATTTATTATATATATTTAAATATTTAAATGTAACGCTACAATCCAGGATGGGTTAACAGTAGAGACTCTATTGTTTCTAAGAAAAGATGATTAGTTCCAGATCAAGGTCAACCCCGACGTTTTATCCAGTTGAGGGTACCCACTCCGTGAGTGAGCCACAAGATGCTCTTCAGTTCCCTCAGGGTCAGTCCATGGCTGTTAACAGATTATATATTTTACCTGCCACAGCTGGATTTGAACCCGGATCAGATCAATTCATTCAATTCTGCACGAGATCCCGCTCTCTAAATCTACTTATATTTTTTAAATATATTAATTACCACGCTATGTAGGTCTTAGCAGGTATTAAATGCTAAGAGTATTTTCTCTGTTCCAAATAAATATAATAACCGAACATAAACATAAGTACCTAAACAAGGAAAGAAAAGGTCCGAAACATGACACCTTATATTTCACTAAATATTAAACCTAGAGCAATGATTCGTTCAACTCATTTTCTCTCTTGCCTGTTCGTCGGGACGGATGCCACACCACAGAGAGAGTACGATAATGATATTCTAAACTAACCGAACGACCCGAATTAGCAACTCCAATGAAGGAAGATCGCTGGCATTAGGAGCAAACTAGCGGCTGCATTATGGAACAAGTAGCAACTATCAAGGAATTAGGGAGTCTACCGCTCTACAACTTGTAGGGAGCACGGCATTACTAAACAGTAGGCCTTCGATAATCCATGGCAATGTGATTGCAACTGAATGATGCTTGGATGTTCGAACACCGTAAGTCATTCCCTCGAGGATGACCGAACTATTTCTCAATATTGCTGAAAATAACCATAAACTTGGCCATAAAAAGGCCGGGTTACTTTTTTAATAAAAATAAATTTAATCGTGTATATTCCTTGAAAACATAGAAAGCTCTTCTTATTCTTTGTTGTTCTACAACTTATAGTGATTCAAGATCTTCTGTAGCTTCAATCGACAGTCTTGGAGCTTTCCAGTACCCTACATCCAAGATGGACAATCCATCCTCTATCAGAATTATCTTTGGGATTTCATCATCCATCATTCTAGCAACATGTCTCGAACAGCGTAGCCTATCAAGCTTCATATATCTGAAGACATTAATTTTATTAAACATGCTTGCTTTTTCGGAATTTGTCTCCAATCATTATCGCTAAAAGCTGATTCGAAAATCCTTCTAGGTATCCGCCTCTCGAACCTTAGTAGTATATAACTTCTAAAAAACTTAATATTTGAGTTATAATTAAATCAAAGCAAGTGAGTGAACTGTGTGGTTAGCATAACAAACTACTTAGCCTAAGATCGCGGGTTCGCAGCCCGAAAGGGAGCGATGACTTTTTCAAGGGAGTGAAAATCCTTAGTTATGATCTCAAACAAATGACACTCCCCTGCTGTTCCTGGAAGCAGTTCAGTCTCTACTATGTCCTGAACCAAAGACCCTTCATGGGTTAGGGTGTGATAGTTTTTTGTTAATATAAAACTGTTTCGAAATAAAACTTTTCAAAAAATGGTATGCTCTCCTTAACTCATTACTGGATTAATATCATCTTGTGTAGTTGAAGGCTTTCGACTAATTTAAATACAATTAGAAACAATTATACGAAATGATTATACGAATTACTGATCGGCATGACTGAGATACTCCTACATCCTAAAACAAACAAAACTGACAGAGGAGATATCATTGAAGATACTAATGATGTAGCTATCCATGAAGGTGGTCACTGAGACGAAAATAAAAGACAGTTTAGGATGAGTTGCAGCCCGCTCAATGATATCACTAATACTAATCACTAATCATCCGCTCACCATTAGCACTAATATCATCACAACTTTTTATCACTATTATAATTAGCCAGCCTATTATTTCATCTCGGCCATTTATCATCCCACTAGTGATTTGGCCTGTGCCTCGATGTTCATGTCAGAATTACAGCGTCGGATTACGGTCAACAACTATATAATTAATAATACTGGAAGATGGTCGGAGTTAAAATGAGTGCCCTTTATTATTATTATTTATTTATTAGAGTATTGACTTATTAGACTCATACACATTTCTACAGTCTTAAGGGAACACGTTCAATTATACTATTATACTTACAAATTATATCTCAAATTAGTAGAGGGAGTTTTTGCAAACTTGAAAAGCTTTTTAACAGTTAACAGACTGTGATTAATTTTTAAGAAATTAACAATTACTACATCCATGTCAACGCCTCAATTGTTTTGCATTTTCTTCTAGTTTTAGGAGAAATTTCCCATTAAAAAAAAAGAAAACAAGAACCGGGGAAAAAGGGAAAACTTTTATGATTAAAATTTTTTAAATATTTTTGACTTTGATCGTCTATTGTTTATTATTTCTGTAAAACAATTTTATATCAAATCTTTATTTCATGCTCTTTTTATAGTAGTATATTTTTTATTTAATTATGGTAATTATTATTCTATTTATATATTTTTTGTTTTTTATTTACTCTTTTATACTAATTATATTTCATTATTATTTTGAGGAGCGGGTTAGTTCATAGAATTATTGAGTAATTTGACATTATAATATGGATATACAGGAGACATTCTGATAAACTATCTATATGACTTAATGACTATTGACTATCGTTATAACTTATTGACTGTGTACTATATCTAACTTAGAGACTGCTCATTGGAGTTTATTCCAGTGACGCGGCTGGAAAAAGGGGGCAAGGGCCTTCTGAACTCCTGCTTTGCCCTCATTCCTGGGGAAGAAGCTTAGTTCGGAGACCCAGGCAAATTGTAAATAGGGTTTGAATGTGTACATTGTTTCATTTATTTTTATTATTTTTATCTAGACTTATTTTATTTTGTTTATACCACTTTTTTTGTTTTGTTATGGAATGGTTGTAGCTTCAAAGCACCATTACTTATTGCCCACAAGTGGCAGATTGTAATGTCTGAATAAAGTGTTTAAAAAAAAAAAAAAAGAGACTGCTCTCTTACATACTGTAAACTGCCTACTATATCTCTACTCAGGAGGTAGGAACCTTCTCTACTAAACTCAGTCAGTATTTATACCGCAAGTATACACAATTACGTGTACCATAATAATGGATAGATCATCTTCACAATCCAACTATAAATTAACGTAACTCATGCAGTTAAGATTCGAGAGGTGGATCCTAAAAAGGATTTTCGGACCAGTTTTCAGTGATAATGCTTAGAGATACAAAATTAAACAAAATACCAAAACGTAAAAAATATTTTCTATTTTCTATTCATACTTTAGAGTTCATATTTACAAGCATTATTTCTAATTTTTCAAATTTATCAATCCAATCAACTATTTTTATATTACATCCCAATCAATTGTTTATATTACACATCCCATCTTATATTTTATATTTATATTTTCAAAATTGTTTACATTTCTAACTGTCATTCTACTAGATACCTATTCATTTCATTCTGCATATTCTTGTATTATTACAGTTTACTCATTTAACCTCTAGAAGTCTATTATCATACAATTTATATCTATAATTAAACTAGTTTTTTCTAAATCCTTCATGTTCCACCCCTTTTTTTATTTGTTAATCTTCTCATCTTGTATCTTTCTGTTTACCTCCTCATTTTCCTTCCCTTTATATTGTTTACATTTTTATCCTTTCTGTACATTTATTTTCTGTATTTTATATTCGTTATCTTTAATTATTATATCTGTCACTATTTTAATTTCTGCTCATCATCTGTAATTTTACTATATCTGTCACTACTTTAATTTTATGTTATTCTGTAACTAATTTAATATTCGTTATCTTTAACTATCATATCTATACACTATTTTATCATATCTAGTCACTATTTTAATTTTCTACATTACATGTCACTATATTTTACTTGTTACTGCAAAGTTTTTTTAATATTTTTTATATATTTTTGTTCTGTTTGTTTCTCTTTCATAGCCCTGAAGATGGCCTACATTGTGGGTCGAAACGTCGGCACCCAATAAATAAGTATACACTTATTAAGGAGTTTTTATTGACTGCACCCCCAACTATTTCTTCCTTGTATTAGAAGTTCCAGTCAACTAATTCTTCTCTAAAATACCAAAATTGTTTCATAATTTAAATGTCCTCAGATATTTAAAGATTGAAAGGCTTCGCTTTTCATCGCGAGCGTGGCATGTTGCTAGTTAGAAACAGGCTGAAATGCCCCAAAAATTCAAGAAAATTCAAGGTTCAAATCCGGATGTTGCAGATAAATTGTTTAATTTATCATTAGCCGTTATTAGACCCTGCATAATTTGATGAATCCCCTGGGGCTCAACCAATCTCTATAAAGCGAGTATTCTTAATTGGATGTCTTGTGATGTCTGACAAATGGATACAGTTCTGTGAAAATGGAAACGGGCAGTTTCTACAATGTACCTACTCGAGAGCATTTTTGAGCGGTAGAGGTACAGACTTTTTATTTATAATATATTAAAGTTTTGGGGTGAGAGGGAAATTTCCCTTTCTTAAGTTTACTACCGAAATATACATATAATAAAAGTAAAATGTTTTAATGGGCTCAGGGATGGTGAAATTAAATATATTTATTTAATTTCACCATCTCAGCTTAAATCTTCGCTGTTACAAATACTCCATCACTGTGTGAAAAGTACTAAAAAAAAATTGTAAATCTGTATTAAGGGATATTCTATAATTTACTATAAGAGAAATCCTCAGATTAAAACTAGATTCACAACGGTCTGGGGCGTCCTTCTTAACACGGATAGTGGAGAACAGCTTAATAAAAAAAGTAGGCATGGCCCAAATACCATTGGGAGGATACCATGTATTCAGGAGGCTCTCTCTTAAGCTAGCGACAAAGGTGTCGGAGGAGATAACAGATATTGATGGATGAAATTGATGAGACGATGGATACTTTGTGATTTGGACGGAGTTATGGTCGAGTAATAAGTTATTATTGCTCCGTTTATGAGCTAATAGAGTGTTAGAGTGTTAGTGTGTGAAGGCCTGTAAATATGCCCGGGGCCTATCCCACATAAATCTATGGTCCGCTCAGCTCTCACGGCTACGATTCCCTCTCATGGGCTTAACAGATTTGTTAATGATAAGTACTATTGGTATTTAAATGAATAATTAATAGAGGCGTTGACATGAAAAAGGTAATAAGAAAAGAATGAAAAGAAAAGTAAGAAGAAAAGGGATACAAAGAGGAGTAGGTAAAAACAGTGAATGGTTTAGTTTCTATGAATGGTGTTGGTAATTATTTAGCACTTAACAAATTCATGTTTCGTTGTAAAAACCGTTTTTTGGCTTCTATTAAATTATCTTTTCATGACTTACTACATTATCCATCTCAACGCCTCAATTGTTTTGCATTCTCTTCTAGTTTTAGGGAAATTAATAGTTTTTAGGGGGGGGGGGGAAGAACCTGGGAAAAAGGGAGAACGTTTATGATTAAAATATTATTAATATTCTTATTAGCAATATTATTTGGACCGTAAGAGAAACATTTTTGACTTCTATTATTACGTCTATTATTTATTATTTCTTTAAAACAATTTTATATTTAATCTTCAGTTTAAAAATTCAGTTTATGCTCTTTTTATATGAGTATATTTGTCATTTAGTTATGGTAATTATTATTTTATTTATGTATGTAAGATCTTTTAAAACGTGATTTATTTCAGTAATAATAAAGAATTAAATTACACGTAAATTCAACAGAGTAAGTTAAGCTAACATTTGTCTATAATCAATGAAGATAATAATAGCACAGATGATATAAAATAAAATAACACAAGGTTGCTCAAGTAACCTTACATATATTAATTTTCTTTATTTGCTCTTTTATACTAATTGTACTTTAATATTATTTTGAGGAGCGGGTTAGTTCATTGGTCAAAGCACCGAATCGCTCTACTGAACGATTCTAATCCGGCTTAGTCAGATTAAGATTAATTGTTTAATCTGGTGACAACGGATGGACCATCTGGTATCTACAGACCTTCCTGGGGTTCATCCAGCTTCTACAGGCTGGATAGATAATCTTAGGGGAAAAACTGGCGGATGATCTCGTAAAAATCACCTCCCCATACAACAGTACCATTTCTATCATGTACCGAACCTAAGAGAGAGTATTTAATAATACCTGTATTTTACCAATAATAAGCTTATTATTTTTTTTTTATAAGTACATTTATTATTACTATATATATATATATATATATATATATATATATATATATATATATATATATATGATATGTTGATTGATTAGATAAGTTTATTATTGATAAAAACAACCGACTTATTTATACACGACTGATTAAATCTACCATCGGCATCTATTTTGAAACGGTTGTTTTGAACAAACGTCTTGGGTTTGGAAAAATGTTTTGGGGATAAAGACTCGGTTGGTGTGAAGTAAGTCTAAGTCTTCATATCGCGTTCTTCGTAAATCGCTTTGTTTATTCCAATACATAAAACTATATATTGATATAATATACCAAAAAAATAAAACGTCATAAATAAATCCTCATCAGACGAAAGTGTAGCCGATTCCAATAATTCACAAGAATCTGGAACCTTATCAGCTAGATCTCGGATCGTACGACTCTCATCCGGTGTGGAATCCGTAATATAAACGAAAATAAGAAGAAAACATCATAAATATAAGAGGGAATATATTATGATATATTCAAGAAGCTGGTTTTTAAATGAGCCTTATAAAAACAAAAGGTTGGTTCCAATATGGCATCCAGGGGAGGAAGAGAGATTCGAACTGGAGACAAGAAGCTTCGGTGTGGCCTACGTCGTTCCAGACTTTATCGCCCACTAAAGCCTCATGACACTCCAGCGGCTAACACTTTCTCCAGTTCCAGTTCTGGAAAAGGATGGCCAATAGCTCTGTCCTAGAGGTCTGTCGCATTCGTGGAGTTTTTAGGGCTATTTTTCCGTTTTTACAAACAAATCTAAACACCTAAAGGCAATGAGAAGAAAATTCTTAATAATTTTGAATACGTTTCGACACATTATTATTATGTCATTATGATATATTACATTAACTTCAAAATTTATATGTATAAAACATATCATGATGATTTGCACAGTTGAATAATTCTTTCTTGAATTGCTTGATATATTCTTCTACTAACTTGCCATTCGATGCAGCTGGTGCTTGGGTCTCACCTAAGTAGTTCATTTTTAAATTTTTAAATTAAATTTTAAATTAATGCAACTGGACTATAAACCTTTTGATTTTTATATTTTGGGAAAAAAAACCATCATCAAGTCATCTAGTTTCTTAAATTGTTTTTTTTATAACATGGATTCCACTGGACTATACTATATAATATTTAATTTATGAAGTAAACCATTTTCCAGTCAGTTTTTCTTTTTTCTTTTTTACAAATACGTTTCGACTTTTTAGTCATTTTCGATTTCTCAAATCCTTACAGGGATGTTCATAATAGGTCTGTAATTTAACAATATAAACATAATCATCATAAAAAAAAATAATAATTGCAATAAACAATATATAGGACATACAAGCACACATTTAAAAAATAGAATTTATCATCACAAAAATAATTTAAGACCAACTGCCAAAACAAACACTGCACTATCTACACATTGCAAAAAAGTATTACATACATTCAATTTCGATAAACCAAGAATTTTACATAGAGAAAAGGATAAAGTAAAAAGAAGATGTTTAGAAGCTATATATATCAATGAAAAAATAGATAATGTAGTTAACGATAGAAAGGAATCTAATGAAATCAATAAATTATATTCATCTGTTTTATTGAAATTAAAAAAGAAATAAATAAAGAATGGCCTACACTTAGAGATAACTCTAGTATAACCTGTCACACATAACCTTATGTACATTATTTCTAATACTCCCATATAATAAGATTCAGATATAAAATATCAAAACCAATTAATATATATTATAAATAAAATAATTTAAATAAATTAAAACATTCGTAGTGTTAAACTCTTATAAATTTACATTTTAATTTTCAAATAATATCAAGGTATATATAAATAAGTACAGCCCAAAGTATAATGCAGAGTAGAAATGACCATGGAGAAAAATGTACCTCCAAGTAGTTTTAAATTATAGACATTCATAAGAGGTATCTATACTTAAATATTTCAGTTTATTTAGGACAATTGGTGTAATTATAGTTTTATTGTTATTGTTGTTGATTATTTTCATATTGTTAAATTACAGACCTATTATGAAAATCCCAGTAAGGATTTGAGAAATTGAAAACGACTAAAAAGTCGAAACGTATTTGTAAAAAAAAAAAAGAATAACTGACTGGAAAATGGGTTACTTCATAAATTAAATATTGTTTATTTTTTAAAACTTCCAGTTGCATTAATTTAAAAATGAACTACTTAGGTGAGACCCAAGCACCAGCTGCATCGAATGGCAAATTAGTAGAAGAATATCTCAAGCAATTCAAGAAAGAATTATTCAACTGTGCAAATCATCATGATATGTCTTATACATATAACTTTTTAAAGTTATGTATAATTATTGGAATGATGCTGACAATATTTTTAAATGATTGATAATGACATATGTGTCGAGACGTTTTAAAGAATAAACAATTTAAGAAACTAGATGACTGGTTGTTGTTTTTTCTCCCAAAGTATAAAAATCAAAAGATTTACAGTCCAGCTGCATTAATTTAAACATAAAAAAAATGTTTAAATTTAAACTGAACTAGTAGTATGGATGCGTTTTCTTAATTTATTTTTTTTAACTAATATTCCTTTTATACTTTTTAGTTCAGCTAGCAAAAAAAGCGTGTTTTTAAACTAATTGTCTCAATATATACGAAACTCCCCAGTTCATGTGCTTGTCCCAATGTTAAGCCATATGGACATTAGTACCAGGCACAAGACGTTACCGTGTCTTCAAGTATGAAAAATCGCTATCCCTGAATATCTTGTCCACGATAATGAATGAAAGAAATAAGTAATTTAATAAAATTATTAATATTTTTTAAAATTAATAATGAATAAGAAAAATCGGTCTTTGAGAAGTGTACAATTTTCTCAAAGCTAGATAATTTGTTTTCCGAAAAAGGTGTTCATAGATTCTACAACGTGCTAACATACACACAGGGGATACTGATAAATTTGTGTTAAAAAAAATAATAATACACATTTCTAAACCAACGGTTACATAAGGAAATGACCAGATCGGCATCTATTTTTCGCCTAATGGGGTTTATTTCCAAATCTATCGAAAATAACAATTTCATATGTTAGTATGATTTAGTTTAATCATTTTATTTATTCCCAATTCGATCAATAATAAAATTTATTATAACGGAAGTCAAGCGAATGCCAGATCCTCGTTGAGAATAAATGTATTAAATATTCAACCAGAATATTACATATAAATCGATGTCCAAAGGATTATATTTTATTTGTGTTTACATTTTTGTAAATATAATATATATTATATATAATAATTATTATATTATTTTATATATATGAATTACCAGAGACCAATTTGTAAAGTATGTATATGTTTATAGTTTTGTTTATTTAGTATCAAATGTATATACATATATATTTTTTTTTTCAAAATTATAAATATATATACTTCATATATTATTATAAATATACATACTAGACTTCTCTTGTCCTAGATCAAAGGCCAGATTCCCCCCCCCTCAATTAAAGGTACCCAATTAAATCTATATTATCTAACACGATACATCTTTGAAGGTCAACATAATACCTAATTGCTACAGCAAGTGAGGAACCCGGGACCTTCAGATCATCAACATGTTGCTCTACATACTAAGATACCAACAATACAGTTCAAATACATTTCAATATAAAACATTTCTAGCAAGGTAGTTTCAACTTCATACACGCATTCCTACTCAAGTAATCATCATTAATATTACCATATTAGCCTTCATTAATAGATACCATTACCATAAACGATACTGAATTGCAGATGGGCCGATGGAACACTCCGTTTTATTGGACAGACTACTTATGCCGGGTTATTCGCCAAATGACAACAATTATCTGGACCTCCTTCGAAGAGGACAGTGAATAGGCTAAAAGGGAATAGTGGCCAATGACAATAAAGTTTACAGCCATGCTCCACCGTAGGCGGCAGGTCTAACTAAAGCAAGTGGTTTTTATGGGTCAATAATCCAGATGGAGAACGAGGGGTATATTTCGGTCTCGATGTGGGAGGTATGTGCCTATTAGTTGGTCGAATTTGAGATTTGAGATTAATTATGTCATTTAATTTCCAATTATTAGGCAGCGTTCACACTGAAGCAATATTATTATTTGTTTTATTATATCTTTGTCACAGATTTCTCCCGGCGTCAAATTCACATTCCGGAATTCAAAATTCAAGGGAAGTGGAAAGTTTTGTACACCCATTAGTTTCAAGTCCTCTTCGACTTCATCCAGCCATCTGATACGAGGGCGTCCTCTGCTTCGTTTGCCATCTGGTTTCTCATTGAGCATTCTCTTTGGTACTCCGTGGTCTGACATTTTCTTCACATGTCTCACCCATATAATTCTGGTTTTCTTTATCAACGTTAAATTAATAATTTAATTAATCCACCATGTCCGGCTCCCCATATAGCTCCATCAGCTACTCATTCTTTCTTCTTCTCCATAACCCATTTTCGACCACTCAGCCCCAGAAGAAATATCATATACCGTAAGAAATTTATTTCTAGGAAGGCTACATAACAGCAGACGATAAATCGGAGCGACCTGACTGATAAAAATTTGGTGGATAGACGATTTTTACTTATTCACTTACAAAATGAGCTCAAGCGAGAAAGCATTGTAGTGGTTAATTGGTTCAGATGTTGGATGGGAAGAAAAAGAGAATAGTTTATTTTCTATATGCGGCAATCATGAAAATCACAGCTCGTAATATGGGACGATAAAAATAACTGAGGAAACCGACAAGTTGTATTTCCAGAGATATGTCATTTGCGTTATTTTTTTTTTTTTTTGCGATCGCGCGGGTATCAACCTATTATTCATCGTTTATGATACATCGCTTTAGTGCGAACTACAGTCCCTGGCCATATTAATGTGACCACTGGATAGATTCGTTCTTGTTACATGTTTGCATTATCTTTTTGTATGTGTAATGATATAAATCGAGTTTAAATATTAGTCTTATGGGTAAGTTAGTTATCTGACAATAATATGAAATTGAAAAAAATAGTTTCGAAAATAAATCTTTTTTTATCTTTTTTTAATATTTTGTGGTGTCACCCTATTTTACATATTGATGAAAAAAAAACTATCGAAATAGTTAAAATATATGATACAAATAATAAATCAATAATAAACTTACCGAATCCGACTTGTGTTTAATGAAAAAGAAACAATAAATCCACAAAAATTTCAAACACAAATTATGCATACCGTCACTCGTAAAACAAAATGGCTGTACTAAAACCAATGCTGCCATTAAAAAAAAAAATGCTTTAAAAAACTTATGACAGTGTTGCCATTACTTAAAACAGCAATTTATTAAGACATGCGAAAATGTATTAAAAAAATTAGGAAAAAAAAGAAAATAATCTTTCTTGGTGGTCACATTAATATGGCCAGGGACTGTAGGCCTTAGAACAAAAATGCTTGTTTGAAAAAAGAATCACACTATATTGCATATAGGATTTTTGGAATCAGTAGATGACCTACTGTAATGTTTCTAAGCCAACGGTTGTACAAACAGGTTATTTGGCTAAGATCAACCCCCAGTTTGGCCCCCAAATCAAGAGCAACCGTTCTCTACAGACTGGGAGAGCCGCAGAAGGGTCTGCAGACCCCATAGGAATCATCCAACATCTTTAACAGAATAGATAATTCATCTACCATAGCCTGTTTCTAACTCCGAACCATGATATGGTGGTCAACACAAAACGTACTGAGCAAACCAACTTCCTAACATTATAATAATAGGTACTTGCATACCCATCTTAAATGCGTAATTTTAGTTGCGTACAACTTTTCTTTTAAGAGCTAGTCATAAACACAAAGTCTGAAAAAGACCACAGAATTTCAAAGATCATTTTGCATGACAGAAAAATAAAGATATAATTATACACTTTGTTGTGAGACATGTGCACACATGAACACCTTTTTTCACTCGGCAGTTAGTAATTCAGGAGGAAGAAATACACCACTCTATAAATATTTATCTATTTTCAAATCTCTTTAGAGTAAAAATGAGAGCTTACTTATGCTTTTTGGTGTACGAGTAACTGTAAATCTAAATGTTATTATCCTAGTGACACCTGGAATGTGTAACGGAATCCTTCACCTATTTGTGAGATGAATTCTTCAACGGTACAACATACTTATATGAAGAGGCCAAGACCTGTTACCGGGTTGTAGCGCCATAATAACAATAATAATAATAACAACATACTTAAAAAATAATAAATTAGTCCTATTTTAATTGTTTGTTTTTATATTTATGCTGCTATGTCATGAAATCGGAAGACGCTACAGTGGGACTACTAAATTTTGATTACCCATGTGTAATTAGGATAGAGATCTTTAACGAGTACTTGGCATGTTACAGGCTTAGGATCTCCATTTTACCTCCTATCCAAAGTATAGCATTTTTACTCCCTTTAAAATTGGGCTAATTGCTGGGATGCAAACCCGCGATCTCGGGGCCTAGAAACATCACAGTCTCTATTATGTATTGAACCCAAGACCTTTTATGGGTTCTAGTGAAGCAGATGTTTATCGCGTATTAATTATTTATTTGCTTTGGTAAATTAAACCTCAGTGTCTATCAAAAAGTCTTTTCTAAACGTTGTCGGATCGTTAAAAGATAGAAGTTTTAATAGTGCGACGTTGGTACCTTCGATTCAACATTTGTATTTCTTTTATATAAAATCTAGGAGCGAGGTAGCTCAGTGGTAGAGCTCTGAGTTATGCCGAAGGTCCAGGATTCAAATTTGGCTGCGTCAGATAAATTATTTAATCTGTTAACAGCCAGAGATGGGTCCTATAGAGTCTGGAGACCTTGCTGGGCTCATCCAGCCTTTATAAAGTGAGTACCTTAATTAGGGGAATAACCTAGCGGTTGAGCGTGATCAAGGACAGATCGTAATGAACACAAGACCCTTCATGGATTGTAGTGGTACAGATTTGATTAAATAATAAAAAGTATAGATGGTTATTCTTTGCAGAAAGACGTTGACTGTTCGTATTATAGTATATAATTATTTAAATTTCTATAAATGTACAGTACACCTGCCAATTCATTATGCTTTTTTTTTCCATAACAAAAAAAAATAATCAATGCAGCATCGTACAAAAAAAACTAAACCAATTCATTCTTGTTAACCAGTTATTTCCCAGGCAGTCTATATAACCGGTAACCGATAATTACATATTACCGGTAGCCTATAATTACATAGAACCGGTAGCCTTTAGTTACATATATTATATGAAAACCTATTAGCTCGTCCATTACTTGCCTGAAGAGGCCTGGCCAGGTGCAGACTATTAGTACTAATGAAATAATTAGTGTACATGTGACCAGGGCCTCAGATGAAGAAAAAAAGTGGTGATGATAAAAACCAGGTTGTTAACACTTGTAAATGGATCAACCCAATTTGTTTGAGTTTATTTTTTGTAGGACGTGGTCTTGTGCCCGCCAGACCTCAACAAACAAACCTGCCTCAAGTGTTTGCGTATCAAATACAAGGAACTTGGAACTTGTTTATTATTCTTAAACTGTTTTCATTTTATTTATTTGTATATATATATATATATACATATATTTATATATGTCAAGTATATATAAATATATGTATATATTTATTGATTGCTATAATATAGCAATCGGACATTGCTACAGTGGGAGTTCTACATTTTTGCTTTCCAGGTATAATTAAAATAGCGATATCTGATGTCAAACATCAGTCATTTTACGTCCCTTTCGAAGGACGGCATAACTAGGATTTTTTTACTCTTTTAATAAATATGATGGCCGCCTGCCGGGCTGCGTGAAACCGTGAATTGAAATATAATTTTTCTACAGTCAACAGATCAATATACGGTTTCACAATACAGTACAATTTTTACAACACACTACAATGCACAGTTGTTCATTTTTATATCTTTTAAGAAATACGTTTCTTCTTTATTAACGAATATCAGAAAACTAAAGGGTGTAAATTTTAGGATCGTTAAAAAAAAAAAAAAGCGTTAAAATTCAACTATAGATAACAAAGCGGACTAAACAATGTAAAGCTGTGAACACATGAAAATCGAATAATTATGTGAATATGTTTATTAATTAAGATTTAAAAAAATTGATAATAATAAAACGTTTTAGTATTATTGTTTTCACACAAATAAACACACACTTATTATTTTCCATTGCAACTAACTCGGTTACAGATCCTTTAACATTAAAATATTTATAAAACTTGCAGGACCATAGTAAAAAAAAAATCACATTTTTGTACCTAATCCACATGGCAGTTTTTCTTCCTTAAATTTATTCTGTTTTAATACGGTTTTATTTGATAGGACAGTATATGAAACACATTTATTGATAAATACAATTATACATAGTTTTGTAGCCTACATAGCTATTTTGACGACTCTATATGGAAAAAAAACCTGTACCACTACAACTCATGAAGGTTCTTGGGTTCTGTGCGTGCTAAAGACTATACTGTTACTTGAACAACCGTTGTGGATGGAGGTGATTTGCCCTATATCACGCTCAACCACGAGTTCCGCCACTATTTTGGGTACCACCTTATAGAGGCTGAGTGAGTCCCAGGTCCCAGCACCTGTACCCAATGGAAACCATCTCCGGATGGTAACAGATTAAACAAAATCTGCCAGCAATGGGATTTCACCATCACGGCAATCCATTCCGTTTCTACTCTATATAAAAGAAAATCGATTTTTTCACATTTAATCCTTCGAATATATGTCGGCGATATAACAAATTTAAAATATCGGCATATTCTAATTGATTTGCTCTTTGGACAGTAAAGCGAAATCGTTGTTGAGCTAACACGGCTCTCGTGCTGAATAAACTGTTGTCGACGGATTTGCAAGTAAGATGTTTATTCAAATCCTCACCAACGCCTGAGCATCGTCGAACACTCCCCGAGAACTGGGACATCTTCGGCTAACTCCTTTCGAGTTTGAATAAATTCCAACAGATGTAAATCCCCTGATGTATCTCCACTAGTTTAGCGTCCATTTTTAATAATTATTTCATTCCCAAGTATATAGACGCAAAGGACTAATTTGTCTTGTATGCTAATAGGTTTTCGTTCCTGTCACGAGGGGCGAACAAGTATGGCCACACACACGTGGATATATACCCGCTATTTACTGACTTATATACAGCCATTGCGATCTGGATTTATAGGCTCGACGACGTCCGCCTTGCGACTTTACATAAACATTTATTCGCCAGGATGGCCTCTCCGCTCAGCGTAAACATGTGTCTTGGTGATTTAGTCCTCGCACTGTCGAAACCCGAAGGCTCGAAACCGATAATCGATTCCATTGTCACTAGGGAGAGAGGAGACGTTTTAAAAACATGAATGCGTTCGAATCGTATAAATAATTCAAATAACCAATTATCTAATATGGCATATAAGCTAATACAAACGCTAAATTCCCACTAATCGTGTTTCGAGTAGGTTCATATGTAAAAGTGGCGCCCACATAGTTCAGAAAAGTTTATTAGAAGCGAACAAAATCGATACTTCTTCAGGAATATCATTAAAACAAACCTGAACCACTACAACTCGGGAAGAATCGTGAGTTCTCTACATAATATAGAATGTACTGCTTCTTGGGCGAAGTTTGTCGAGGGAGTTGATTTGTTCTAGATCATGCTCAAGTGTCAGTCTTCTCCTCCTATTTTGGGTACCCACAGGAGAGTTCCAGATTTCGAAGAATCCATCCATGTTAAATGATTAAATAAATCTGACACAGCCGGATTTGAGCACGGCAACTCAGCGCTCTACGACTGAGACACACTGTTCCACTATGCCACGAATATGAACATGTAGTAGCTAAATTTAAACTAAATATTTTAGAACAACTATAGTTTTAATGAATAGAAACCACAGCAATCCATAGTTATATTATTTTAAACAAAAATAAGCAAGCACCACTATAATATGTGAAGTATCATAGGTTCAGAGCATAGGCGTAACGAGAGGGGTGTTATTGGGTATGTAACCCCGCTACTTCTTGATTGCCCTTCCAAAAATAACATTTATAAAAAATTATTATCCATTTATTTAATTTGAAGCTACAATATTATAGAATAATATATATTATACCTATATTACGAGACATCTTTTTTGAAGGAAGTAATATGTTGGAGTGGTTGACTGGTGGGGGTTAACCCCCTCCCCCCAATAAGTCAACTCTAGTGACGCCAATGGTTCAGAGTATGACAGAGACTGCACTATTTCTAAGACGACAATTGGGAAGAGATTCGATTTTTCTTAGATCACAGTATAACGCCAAATACTCCTCCAAGTACGAGTTCCCTCTTCATAGAGGCTGGGTGAATTCCTGGAGGGTCTGCAAGTCCAATCATAAAATGCTGTTAGGACATTTTTATTTTTTATTTGGTTGTGGTAGATAGGTATACTTATGAAGACGTGTAGCTCAGAGAGTAAATCGAGTTGGTACGGTTCGGATGATTCCGGGTTCAAATCCGACCATGGCAGACATTATTTAATTAACAAATGTGACTGTGTAGGATCTGACTCCTAGGATTCACCTTGCTTCTGTAAAGTTGTTATCCTTAACTGGGGGAAAACCCCGGGTGTTGAGCATGATCTCGGACAAATCAACTCCATGCACAATAGTTGTTATAGATACCGTACAGACTCAACCGTGTACTGAATCCATCACTCTTCGTGAGTTGCAGTGGTACAAGCTCTTTTTAAGTTTACCTTATTTTAATTGGCATATCATATTTAACAAACTGTTTATTACATGGTTTGGTAAGAACGCAATGGAGAACGATCTGTCCGACGACCACACACGTTCATGGTTTCTAATACAGAATAGAAGACAGCGATCTCTTTCCCAAAATGGCTACTCATTCATCACGCCACGTAGAAGGATGCCTACAAACAAAGAGGAAATATCTTTGGCTTAGGAGCGACACCGCAGAGCCACACAGAGAGAGACCACAGAGTGCGCCATAAGCTTAGAGCCGTGTAAATGCCGAGTCGTGGCTGACTTAATTAAAAAGAGAAAGGAGGTGCGAGATGGGACTGTACTGACGTCATCGCTGCAGTTGGCAGCAATGGTTTCGGCACTGCCTTCATAATTGTATTTTTATAGATGTAATTTTATATTTTTACAAACTGTTTTTAATAAATTGAAGTTAGATCAGTGAGTTGAGTTGTTATTTTTAAGGTTCAAGGTTGAAATACAGCTATGATGAGTACATGTATAAATTTACTTTAATCAGTTAATTCCATTCCAATTTATTCGTTTCTTAATTTTAAAACAAAAAACTAAAGCAGTTTTGGGAGCCCAGTACCTCAGTGTGTAGAGTGCCAAGTTGCTGTCCTCAATAATCCAGCTATGATAGATAAACCATTTAATCTGCTAACAGTCATAGATTATCCCTATGGGGATTTCCAGATAGAATAAACGAAAAAAAAATGAAGTTATTCAGATTAGACAAAAGTCAATATTTTTAACAATGCACTCGTTCTATTGCTAGTTCAGTACAAATAATATTACAAAGGAGATATATAAAATACTAAATAGTTTTGATTGGTTACCTAATGGGGATAACTATTACCTTTATTAGTAAATAATACTACTTATTTGAGTATTGGGTAGTATCTCGGCTTGCTTTTGTCCATGCCATTATGCATTATTTACTTGTTGAACTGTTACAATACAGTTGTAAATTTTAATAAATATTTTTTTCTAAACTGAGTTTCCTCATACAACACTAAAAAGACAAGAAACTGCTCGAAGTTTTCGCCTACTTCAACATTTTCAACATTTACTGGACAAACGTTCTAAGCTCCCTGTTCACGCCATTTGGCGTTCTTTTTATAAATGAATTAATTATAATACTTAAAAAATAGGTAAAGTGTCAAATACATCTTGAAATAGCACACTACGCTCTCTAGCGGCTGTTTGGGGCAACTAACACTTCAATTAATTGACATAATCACATACAGAGCGCGATTTACGGGTGCTCTCTTCACCTGTGGTACTGTTTTTAATACTGTCTTCAGCGTGCAGCCGCTCCTAGCAGTCGCTAGTCCTTTTATGCCTCCAGCTATCCAGCTAAAGCACCACGCGAGTCTTTTCATATGCCTACAGCTATCCAGCTAAAGCATTCGCGAGTCTTTTCATATGCCTCCAGCTATCCAGCTAAAGCATTCGCGAGACTTCTGCGTGCAACCTCTGAGCGAGACACATGCTCCTTTTCTTTGATCCAGCTATCCAGCTTAATTACAATTACCAGTTATTGATAAGTTTAATAATTTCCGTTTATTCACGTGTTACAATTATTTCACGATTCATCTGCAAATAAGTCTGGATTCCCCAGGAGTTTTTCAAAGGCATAGGAAATCATCAGGACCAAAGGACGCTGCCAGCCTCTTTTGGTCTTTGAGTGCGCAGAGACCAAAGTTCCTGTCCGTATGCTGCCGGCCTACGTCTTGGGTGAGTCACCTTTTATTTTCTGTGTTTTTGATTTCTTCCTGTTATCTCTTTATAATATCGAACGCTTTTAAAATTACCTATACAGTCCACATCCAGAGTGAGATTTATTTAACTAAAATTACATTTTTAAGAAATTTATTACGAACTTTCGAGCTTGTCTCAACACTCCCAATTAATTAAAAATACTCATTTATCAGACCATCAGAGCTATTTAGACATACGGAGTTGAGCTTTTGGGCTCAACTAAGCCATCCAATTCATCTCGTATCCAATCCTTGCAATCCAAAATCCTTCGTAAAATCCTCTGTGCTCCTTATTATGTTATAATAATGTAGCTGATTTGGCCCAAAATAGATACCTATCCTTCCATCACAAGCTCCATACACACTTGAATCCGCTAGTCTCTCAACTTGCTTCCCATACTATTCCTGATAACCCTCCGAGGTGTTTGAAAAGAAGATGGCCTCGAGACCTTCTACTATAGAACTTTATTGGAGTGCTACCGATGGGTAGTTTCTCCACAAGTGTTTTTTGTTTTCATGTCATTTGTTCATATTAGCAAATTTACTTGTTGCAATATTATTACAGTTGTAAATATCAATAAATTAATCTTAAAAAAAAAAACTGAGTATAATAAAAAAAATGCTGTACCACTACAACCCCCAATCTTGGGTTCGGTATATTGTAGTGATTGTAAGACAAAAGTTGTGCAGTGAGATAATATAGTAGAGATCACCTGCAGGTTTTCCTCTTTGAGGGTATCCATTTTATAAGGATCATTATGATGATCTGTCGATAACATAGAGCTAGGGTTGGGTGATAGTCGATAGGTCATGCCTATCGATGGCTTTTTTTTTTTACCCTTAAGTTTTGAAACTCATGGAATTAAGCTGATCTGTCTCTGTCCAGTGTCGAGTTATTTTGAAATTGAACTCGGAATTCCTAGAGCTCAAGGGTTCTCTTCGACATAACTTTGATGGCGCACCGGACCTGTGATTATTTAATTATCCGAAATTACTAACTACACTATGTTGGGTAGTACACGCGTTCAATAACAAGCCAAACTTGCGGTGTTGAGCATTGGCTCCTCTAGGTTTTTATAACCTTAACTTCTTCTATAATTAGGGATCTTTTTATACAATTCTTAAATGTTCAACTAGAAATGCTAGTTTTTCATTTGGGAAATATGTGGCTCAAGGATCACACTTGACTCTCGAAATTAACTATTTCGTTGTTTTTCTTTTCTGAAGATTTGATTTATTAATTTTTTGTAAACATGTAAATTGTAAATACTTTCTTAAAATTCAAATAAATTAGTTTTTTTTTTCTCATTTTTATGAAATAATCTTATAATTTATAATCCTCTAAATTTTAAATAATAAGAAGGTAAATTAATTAAATTAAATTAGTTGACATTCTTTGCTGAATAGGTTTGGAAAAAATGAGCAGCTATCGAAAAACTATCGATTGCATTTGATAGTTTTCAACCGATAGTATCGGCCTATCGATAGAAGTAACTATCGACTAGCGCCCAATCTTACATAGAGCCCATTTAGGTTCGACTATTGAATAGTTTATCTGCCACAGCCGGATTCTTTAGGACAGCTCTGCACACTCCCAAAACTGCTTATAGTTTTTTTTTTCATTAAAAAATAAAGAACTTGGAAGTGAGAATGGATTTTGTTTTGTGAGGAGAGAAGACAAATTATGCAATTAGTCGAGCGAGCTAAAGCGCAAGCGCTAAGGCGGAGGTCAGGGGTCAAAGTGTGCCCAATTAGCCAAGATATCATCTTCACGGCGTCAGTTGGCTGCACTGCCTCTCCTTCAGTGTTGCCAACCTCGTCGTTTCTTCTGCAATCGTCTGCGGCTATATTATCCGCTATGGAGCTGGAATAAAGCTTTGAAACTACATAAGCATAGTGTAAATTCATAAAAATATAAGAGAGTGTAAGCAAACAAAGATCGGCAAGATCAGTAGAGCCAACTGGAAAAAAAATATATACCTATATGTATCCAGGATATGCAACTAAATATTCCCGAACAAAAAATGTAAATGAATCTCACTATACTTTCCGGTATATCAAAATTTTCATCATGAGATATTACAGGAGGTGCAGTCACTTTTTTAATATATTTTTCTGTTCTCTGTTCTTGTCAATTTCTCAGGATTTTTTTTGTGGGTGGAGGTTATATTGCGTAAAAAATATTAATTATATATGCATTTGAAGATAGGTAAGATTATGAATAACCTTACAAAACAATTACACATACATTTATAAGCCACGTTTTTAATACGTAAATTAGAAATGTTGGTAAAATGTTAAAAGTTTTGTAACAATGACACGACGGATCATAAGTTTGCGAACCTTCGATTAATGGAATTATTTATTCATTAATAATAATTTAAAAAAGTGATAAATCACTTGTACCACTACAACCCGTCTATGGGTCTGGGGTTCAGTACATGATACAGATTGTAATGTTTCATGGACAACGGTTGTGCAGGGAGTTGATTTGTCCTATTTCACGCTCAACCGCCAGATTTCCCCCCCTTATTTAGGGTAACCATTTATAGAGGATGGGTGAGCCCCAGGAGGAGGTCCTAGATCCCATATGATCCACCTCCGACTGCTAACAGACTAAATAAAAGTCTTGTCAGCGGCGGGATTTGAACTAGGATTTTCGGCATGGCAACTCAGAGCTCTACCACTGAGCCATTCAGTGAGCCATGCAGTGAAATACTGCATCGAAAATATGACGGGTCATTCTCAAGAATAATAAATTTAAAAAATTTAAGAGATATTAAAAAATGAAGAGAATTTTTTAGAGAAAATAATAAACAAACAGAATATTAATTCTTACAATTATTTTGTAACGAATCCTAAATTTTCTTATAATAATTTAGGAATAACAATTACTGAATATTTTTAAAGATATTCAATATGAATAATGAGCTAATATTAATTAAATTAAAATATTCCAATAATTATTATAAAATATTTCAGACAATATTAGGATTTGTATAGAAACGTGAAATGCACCAATTTTTTTATTTTGATAACTAAATTCGAAAAATGATGAAAGTTTGCCAAGAGGTTATTAAAGACTATGCTCAAACGTCAGTTTACCGGTAGATAATTTATATCAGGTGTTAATGTTACTATCTTTAACAGTTAAATTATCTGAAGACAGTTAAAATAATCTATTTCCGCAACAGAAAGATATAACTTTAACTACAGCATTGTAAGAGACAATATTGTAAGCATTAGTAATAATGTAAAACTTAATTTCCTGGCTGAAGCAAATGTGAATGAATATAGAAGTTTATATTTTTTAAATATTTTTATTTGAAAAGAAAAGATATGTTCAGGGCCGGGACTCGAACCAACGTGGTGCTCTATTATTAACTATAAATTATAACAATTAATAAAAAATAAAATAAAATAAATTATAACATGTATTTTTTAAATTATTTAACAGTTCGGATCCGGGTGCGGCAGATAAGTTATTAAATAAGTTAAAAGCCATAGGTACTCAGATATTTACTCATCCTCGATTATATGGGAAAAACCTTGCAGCAGAAGGTGGTATGACCATAATCACCTGCTTGCACACCTGCTGTTAGATAAGAAAAAATACATTCTCTACCATGTAGTACTGGACCCAAAGATTTTAGTGATACATACGCATTCATTATAAAACTTGATTTATTTTAATTTACCTCAGTTCTTCTAGTAGAGAGTGAAGTGGCTCAGTGGAGGAGCACCGATTAGCCATGCCGAAAATCCTAGTGCGAATCCCGCAGCTGGAAAGACTTTTATTTAATCTGTTAGCAGTTGGAGATGGATTACATAAGATCTAGGACCCTCCTGGGAGTCACCCAGCCTCTATAAAGTGGGTATCCAAAATAAGGGGGAAATCTAGCGCTTAAGCGAGATGTAGGACAAATGACTTCCCTGCACAACCATTATCCATGAAACAGCACAGTCTCTACCATGTACTGAACTCCAGACCAGTTCTCGGGCTGTAGTGGTACATGTTTTTTTTCCAGCTCTTCTTAGCCAAGCTATTCGTTACACCAGATTTAAGACCGGATTACCAGCAGTCAAAGGAGCTGTAGCATTCAACATAGGCGAACCTATTTCATCCCCAAGACTAAAACCGAGGCTCTTGAAAGATATTCTGATGTGAAATCTATTATCTTTCTCACCAATCGTTTTAACAAATTGTAGTTTTCCGTTTTACAGTACTATAGTTATGTTTGTTATTACATTATAATTATTTTATATGAAAAAAAACTATTATATATTTGTGCAAATAAGCTCTCTTGCAAATAAGCTGATAATGTACAGTTATGGGGGTCTCTTTCATGAGGCGAAACCCACACTTTTACCTTTTGTTACAGTTTAAAATTTATTATTTAAAAAAACATGTAAGGCTAGGAATAGTGGATCTGGAAAATAAAGGTTATAAAAATAAAAGCCAAGCTATTGCCACAATACGATTTCCCGAAATTGTGAACTATTTAAATTTTTATTTTAAGTTTTAAAAAAAAAATTATTTATTTTTTTATTTTAAAATTATTTTCTGGAACTGACATCACAATAGTTTTGTGGCCCGAAATGTGTTATGATGTTTCAGAATGGGCGTTCCAGAGAATCGTTATATGTGCTATCATTGTATGTCCCGAATCTTATCTACGAATTCTAAGCTCGGCACCCAGAAATTTACATGTGTGCTCCACAGGTTTTTCTATAAGCATAAATCGAATACTAACGTGAAGGATGAATAAAAATGCCGAATGGGCCAACAGGTTTTGGAAATGGAAAAAACTTGCTCTTTGCCCAGAAACACCGATTTATTGCATCCTTCTGTTCCAAATCTTCGTCTCCATTTCCTGGCTGGTCCTTTAGCTCAGAATTTGTATTCAGTTTTATTTTAAAAGGTCTTTCGCAATAGATCAGTAAGTGGAGGAGGACAGATTTATAGTTACTAACTTGAGTTGTTATAATAAAATTTAAATAAAAAAAGACTTATTTCATATTAAAAAAAAATCGATAAAACCTTCGTTTTAGGATTGATAAATGATTTGTTTTAACATAAAATTTAATAGTAAAAATTTTTCTTCTATGGCTGTTAAGAGATCAGCTAATTTATCTTGTTACGGCCGGATTTGGCCTTCAGAAAAGTAACTCTGTGCTCTACATATTGATGTACCTCCCTTCCTTATAAATATAAAATATAGGATAGCCAATTAATGATCATTATCTTATTTAATAGTTGAAATTTAATTTAATTTAATCATTTTTTTTAAATTACCAGAGTTATGTGGAGGATTAGATTCAAAGAAAATAAGAACTGTTATTTTTGAAAGTGATATAAATCCATTTTTTTCATATTTGCGATATCTTAAGGTTTCCATTTGAATTATTTTAAAATTATGGGCAAACGAGCAAATTTTTTTATCACTTAGCACTCAGCAAAGAGTGAAATTTTAAACCCTATTAACCTTTTAAATTTTTTATAATGAAATAATAGGTAATCATTAAGAAAATTTAAAAGAATAAACAATTTTATTTTTGTTCCAATGGACTTATCGTATAGTGACACCAATTTATTAAAATGAAAATATTATGATTAGCATACTAATTATTTCTTATTCATAAATTGTATCAACATCATATATTGATTCCTCTTTCTGTTTCATTAAATGATCATTCATTTTGTATTTCTGTTCAAACGGAAATACGAATAGACCTTTAAGGAGAGCAATTTCATGTACGTTTTTCTAATATTTAGCATTTTTCAAACAAACTTTAATACCAGCACCACTACATTTATATGGATGATACTGCTTTAGTACTACTTGAATTAGTATGAAATGGTTTCTAATATTAATAAAGTTTCCCATTAAATCATTACTATCCTGGAAAGAAGTGAAAGCATTCGTTACACTTGCAGCGGAACCTTGTTAAACAAAAGCGTAGATTTACTGAATAATTTCAATTAAGTAAAAGAAATTGTTTAAACAATAAAAGAGTGCTAAGTTGTAAGAGGCCGTTAAATTATTGGAGCAAGGAGGGATCAGACTCAGGTTGGTTTTATGACCAATAACCGAACGAATGTTGAGCGACTTTACGCCGCTCCTAAGATTCAGGTTGTGTGGGTGTATCGGGAGAGAACCCGCCACGAGTTTTAGTTTCGGTTTGGGGACTGTCGTAAAAATACCACGGAGGTTTTGTTTAACGAAATGAATTGAGAGCTCAATTCAATCTTGTCTTCTTTTTTTCTATCCCAAAAAAGTAGATTTACAAATTACAAATTTATATTTATATAAGAAATAAATGTAATACTTCTATAAACCTCAAAAAGCCTTCTATTACCTTTCGGTATTCTAAGGCAAAACATAAGGCTGCTGCCTCGATACAATTCAAAACTTCAATTAAAAAAAACCGAAAAACACCCTCCGACAATACGGACATTTACAAGTGAAAGACTATAAAGTAAAAATAATTACAACTTCAAATGGCTTATTGTATTGTTATATGATATCATTTTTTAAAATATTTTGTTTGAAAAGAAAATATATGGCCAGGACCAGGACTCGAACCCGGGTCTCTCAATGAATAATAAATAAATTATAATAATATTAATGACTTAAAGTCAACAAGATCCAAAAATAAAGTAATGTTCAATTGACATTCTCTCCGTGTATACATCGTGAGTTGCGAGAACACGGTGATATAGGATCAGTGAAAAGAATAGATATGGCTGACCGGGAAACGAGCCAGGGTGGCCGAGAGGGTTAAGGCGTCACCACGGAGAGGTGAGAGACCCGGGTTCGAGTCCCGGTCCTGGCCATATCTTTTCTTTTCAAATAAAATATTTACAAAAAAAATTATATCATACAACAATAAAATAAATTATAAAAAATGAAATAGTTATTCTGGAAACAAGTTAAATAACAATTATAGTTTTTTGTTTTCTATTAGATTGAAACGACAAGAATTATAGGACCTATTTGGACTTACGGAGTAGAGCTTTCCAATCCTTACTATCCAAAATCCTTCGTAAAATCGCCAATGCTCTTTCTTATTTACCTTACTTTACTTAAGGACAAAGTCATCCGTAATGACCTAAATGTCCCATTTGATGCTGATTCAATACATTATATATATATATATATATATATATATATATATATATATATATATAAAGAAGTTTCCTGAAGAGACCTTCCTGGCAGATCATTGACTCTAAATAAAAATCCTCTATAGTTGGCATTGATGAAATAACCGGGACAACATAAAAATAGTCTTAACACACTTTTACGGTCCAGTAAGAAATAAAGCCTGGATTCAATCAGCAAAGGATACATATACAGTTAGAATTCTGTATTTCATTTAAAACAATTCAGGAGATGGGAAACCATTCGATTCATAAGATAGACCGCAAAGCCCATCTCAGTTAATAATATGGCTTCTTTACTGCACTAAGTTGCGGTCGGTGGAAGATCTCTGAGGTTGGGAACGGTAAGGACTGAATGAGGAAGAGAAAGAGGTTTGAAAAGATATATACAAAAGAATATTAAAAATTAAGTGTGAAAACAGACAGGATTAGGAGTCACTGATAATCGAGGCTAAAGGTTATACGAACGATCAATTATCCGAACTTCGGAAAGATACTGGGTCGTAACGGATGGAATGTCAGTTTCATTTATTAGACAACTTAGACTAAGTTGGACAACGAAAGGTTGAAAGAGCTGGTCGAAGCGGGTCCAGTTACTGCGAAGATTTGGAAAGGTTGCACGGAAAATTGGGTAAGAAATAACCTGCTCTGGTTAACCGAAAAGGTCCTATTCTGCTCCACGACAACGCACGCCCACACACTTCAACGTTGACAGTGCAAATCTCCAGGAGCTGAATCCAGAGGTCCTTCCTCACCCACCATATTCTCCGGACCTTTCTCCAACTGAGTTTTACTTTTTCCGTTGTTTGGATAATTTTTTAAGAAATAAATGATTTGACAACGAAAATGCCCTGACCTCGGCCTTCCAAGAATTCGCTTCTTCCTTGACACCTAATTTCTACAAATTAACCAGAACAGTCTCTACCATGTATTATAACACAAGTCCTTTCATAGATTATTGTGATACAGTTTTTTTTTTTTGTTATTAATGTATAAAGCGAAAATGTTATACCTGGATTTCTCAAGACGACAGATCCTAGCCTACGAACACTATGGGAGTTTGACATTTAAATGATTGGAAGACATGAGGGAGATGGGATCTTCGTGCTTAAGTGAGACTTGAACCAGAATGGAATGCAGGTGTGGCAGTGAGGAATCTCGCCGAAATGAAGCACAAGTATCGATTTCAAACAGCCTCTGCCACACACAAACTGGAAATAATTGGGAATTCCGATCCCTATCTTGTCCAAACCCCGTCAAGGAATAAATTAAAATTCATGGAGAAAAATAAAACGAAAAAAAATTATACGATAAACCAACCATAAATAAAAATAAAATTATTACACACCCCGCAAGAATCAGATTTCAATATATTGGCATACTTTATGTAAATTATAATCCAAAATTAATATTAATAATAAATAATAGTTTATTAAAAATAATATATAAAAATAAATTGCTAGGATAGACGTAACCAAAAACTATAATAATTTAGTTTTATAGGAAATCCAGAAACAAAAATCAAATTATTGAAAATGTTTCAACAAATAATAATTTCAATAATAATCAATTATTTAAAGAAAATTATGAAATAATGTAAAATATTGTAACTTACCATCAAAAGACACTTAACAACCATCACAGCAGAGTTCAATATTTTTACATTTTTTCAGCAAATAATAATTTAAATTATTCATTTAAATAACAAATACAAATGTATTGAAAGAAATAAAATATGATTTTTTTTTTTAAATTCTTAGAAAAAGGTACTTCAAAACAAATTTTTTTTTTATATCATCAAAAACACCCAATAACCATCAGATCAGAATTCAATTTATTGATAATGTTTCAATAAATAAACATTTCACTAATAATCGATGATCCATGTTAATAAGAAATTATAATAAAAAATCATTTCTAATTTTTTTCCGGACATAGTTTTTTATTAATACCTAATGAGAAATGCTCATAGTTTTTAAAAAAAATCGAGGAAATAATCATTCTCTAATTCAATTTTTCCTTTTTAATTTCAATATTCAAAATATTTTATTCATTTATTTTACAAAAATTTTAATAATACCCATTTCATTTTAAATGTTACCAACTTAATAAACGTGATTAGAAAATGGGTATATTGGATTCGTTTTTATAAGAAATTTGATTATTACTACTAATGAAAAGCTTTAGCAATTTTTAAAACATAATTTTTATATCGAAAAAATAAAGATATTCGTTTGAAACAATAAATTTAAAATTTTAAAAACCCTTATTTGTTAATATTAAATTGAGACAATAAAATTGGTGCAAATCGTTTAATTTTTTATTCCATCTAACTAAATACATTATTTAAGTTATTCAATTAATGTATTTTTAATAATTAAATTCAATAACAGCAAATTTAGACTTAAATTTCCAGGAGAGTTAAAACAGTTTTAAGTTACATTAGAAATCAGCGTATTCAACTTATTTTACTGAGGTCATTATATAGTACATTGTTACCTGTCTTATAGAGGACTGTATGAATTTGATATAATTGCCAATCCTTAATCAATTGCCAAAGATCGAAGTCTAACATTTTTTTTCAAATTTGTTACCTTTGAATTTATATTGAAATTATTATTGGAAAGTAATTGTATTTTTTATACAAAATTATTTATAATGTTAGGTATTTTTTAGAAATATCAAAACTATTTTTTAAATATTTTACATCCAGCCAGTGTTCTAACTTGTTGTAAAATTCTTAATTTGGTATTACTGCTTAATAATTAATTACTGTTAATAGGTATTACTGCCTAATATCTCCTGATCGCTTGACTAGACACCTTGGCCTTGTCATTCAAAAAACAATTAATCCGATATGGCGACTTCGAATCCTTTAACGTCCGCTGGCGTAAAAAAAAAAATATCCGTGCGCTTAAAGAAGAAATAAAAAAGAAAAGAAAATAGAAAATAAGCGTGTGAACCTCTATTAAAACGAGGATATGACAAAGTGAGATAATGAGTTAGAAACAAAAGAGCGGGTTGAAGAAGTATTACCTGAGGCCCGTGTGGAGGCAAAAAACCCAACTTAATGTCTCATTCATATTCCGAAAGGGTTCTTGTCTTAAATATTTACAATGATTTTGTTTTTTTTGTTTTTTGTATCTTAAGTTTGTGTTGGTATGTGTCGTATGTAAGTACTGTAAAAAGTTTGAAACTGTTATGAAGGTATTTTTTAGAAATATAATAGAAAATAAAAAAAAAACCTGAACCAGTTAATCCCATGCTAAGTACGTGGTAGAGACTGTACCCACTAGGACAACGGTTGATTTGTCCTAGATCAAACTCAACTACCAGATTTTTTTCCCTAATCTAGGATACACACTTTATAGTGGATGGGTTAGCCACAGGAGGCTCAGATTAAATAAATTATATGCCACCACCGGATTTAAACCCGGGACCTTCGACACGGGAACTTAGCGCTCTACCACTGAGCCACTTCGCTCTTTATATTACAATAAAAATACCAGTGAGTTAATGCATCATTCCTATTACTGTCTTGTGTGTTCTGTCTTAAATATTTACAGATTTTTTTTTATGTACTTTGTATCTTAAGTTTGTGTGATGTATGTATATAAGTAAAACATTAGTGTGAAAATGTTTAGTAAATACTTTATAAGAAACAGACAATATAACAATAAAAATCTGATTATAATATTATGAGAACATTCCTAAAGGATTCTACCTTAAATATTTAAACTGATTTAACAATTTTATTTTTATATCTTTAGTTTGTAAGTTCATATAAGACTGAAAGGCAAGAAACTGCTCGACGTTTTCGCCTACTTCGACATTTACTCGACAAAAGCTCTAAGCTCCCCATTAATTACGAAAGACTCATTTACATGACAGTTCTCAGACCTATTTGGACATATGGAGTTGAACTTTGGGACTCTACTAAGGCATCCAATTCATCTCGTATCCAATCCATACAATCCAAAATCCTCTATGCTCCTTATTATGTAACAAACAAACTCATCCATCATGATCTTAATATCCCATATGTTGCTGATTTGGCCCAAACTAGATACCTATCCTTCCATGACAAGCTCCATACACACTTAAATCCGCTAGTCTCTCAACTTGCTTCCCATACTATTCCTGATAACTCAACGAGGCGTTTGAAAATAAGATGGCCTCGAGACCTTCTACTATAGAACTTTATTGGAGTGCTTCCGATGGGTAGTTTCTGCACAAGTGTTTTTTTTTTCATGTCATTGATTCATATTAGCAAATTTACTTGTTGTAATATTATTGCAGTAGTAAATAACAATAAATTAATCTAAAAAAAAAAGTTTGTAATTATTGTAAAAGTCTATGTATATATGTATTGTAAAAGTGTAACATTCTTCGGTAGATATTTAAGAAATACGTAATAAAATAGAAAGATCATTCAGGTAACGTCTAATTCCTATTTCAAAAATATGTACCTTATGCATACATACATGCGTGTTTAGGTTAGCAAACTTGGAAAAATCGTCAGTAGATATTAAATCATAAAAAAAAAAACAATAAAATATAACGTAAAGATACCATTAAGTTATCGTCTCGTTCCAATCGAAAAGAGTTATTTCTTAAATTGCACACTTGTGCAAACAAACGAAATTCACGGTATTGAGCATTGGATCTTCTAGGTTTTTATAACCTTAACTTCCTCTTTTTTGGTTTGGAAAAAGAAGAAACTATCGATAGTGTTCGAAAGTTTTCATCCGACAGTACCGGCCCATCGATAGTGCTAACTATCGACTATCGCCCAACCCTACTCCGTAAGTTCAAATAGGTCATCTAATAGTCATGTTTTATTTTTTTTTTAGAAGTGTTGAAGTAGCCTGAAAAGGTCAAGAAACTAAAAAAGAAATCCTAGTTCTCACCTTTATATTTTGTTTCCTTTTCTTACCCCGAGATTCTTGATCCATCTCTCGTGACAAGAATTCTTCCACTCCTGAATACCAAACCATCTCGACTCCCTTAGGAACCCATAGTTCACAACCAGGCGGCCCTAGAAGTATTTAAGCATTTTCGAGTTGACCCACGTACGACCGAAGCAATTACACGAGCGATAATGCCCGGATGGTGAAGATAAGGAGGACACGTAGGGGCATTAAAGAGTCGGTACAAGACTCGGGAGGATTCCTTCGGAGATGGCATCTTCGCCGAAGACACCTCAACGTCTTCTCTCCTGCGCGTGGACGAAACACGATACCGCGTCGTCGGCCAATAGCGGCATATTTTGTCACTTCTTATTATTCTTTAAGTGTTTTCTCGAATAATTGAGTTATCTGAGCCATGATCTCATCCGAGAAGGCTCGGGGAAAAAAAATTGTTCGAATAAATCTTATGAAATGTTAGACAGATTTATAGTTGAGGTTTCAGTTATCTCCAGGCCATTTGGTATGCCAAACGAAATAATTTTCTTCTAGAAAAAGAATAAATAAAAAAGAAATGCATTCTCTTATAATTTTTATGTTTTTTAAAAGTAATACTATCGCATTTTAATCATAAGTACATACACTTATCCCATTCTAAATTTCTATATCCCGGAGATAAATGAAACCATGTCACATTTTTGTAATTTTTTATTTGTTCAGGAGATCCAATTGACCATAAATTTGAACCATCGAAATTTGTACCTTCGATACATATAGACACAGTTTAAAGAAATGTGTTCACATTGTTATTGGCATTGAAAAGTAATTTGAAGTACTGATTGATTTATATATGACAATTTACAAGACAATTTACCTAAAATATTACCTATTTTGGGGACATAGTATTTATATATGATAATTTAACTGAATGGTGTCAATATTGTACTTTACCTAAGGAGCACAGCTATAAAGAATAGATATATGACATAATTTACATTGCATAGATAATACCGATAATTTACATTTCGATAAATGAACAAAGTGTAAATAAAATGCGATAAAATAATGCCAATTACATAACAGATGTAACTGAAGTACATATTACATATTTCTATATGGGCATCAAAAATCGAACGGTATTATAAAATCACTCCATTAAAAAAAAGATAAGTGGTTCAGTCTGAAAAGAAACAGCCATTGAAATTTTGTCCTTTTACTTTTGATTATTAATATTAAAATCAATTTTTAAAATATTGCTAATTAATTCGTCAAATTTTAATAATCTTTTTTACTAAGATCTTTTAATTACTTAAGTAAAACATATTTTTACCATTACATCGACTTTAGCATTAGTAAGAAATCAGCAATGGATTTGATAAACATGAGACAATTATATAAACCTTGAAAATAGTATTTTCTTTACAGTTATTATTACATTGATATTTTCTGTTAGGTAAAGTATGCAAATTAATTTCAATTTGCTTGATAGTAAATTATATTACAAATATTAATGCTTTTTATTTATATTATTACTGAATAACATATCTGAGAAATGGTGCTATTATTTTATTGCTTTGTTCGGCTTCTTAGGTAAATATTATTAACTATTTGTTCTACTTATGAAGATACTTTCTTAATATTTTAGTTAAAAATTCATTATTTTCGATAATATCTCTATTACTTATAAAATTAAAAGTATGCTTCAGAGTAATAAAAATATCCATGAAATTAAAAATAATTTAAATTTAAATGAATGACGTTTGATAAAATTATATTAATACAATCGTCATGTTATGAATGAAAGGTAATGATTAAGAAATAAAATTAAAAAAAATAATAAAGTAATAAATAACGAAATAACGCATTTCTATCTTATTAAATAATAAACACAACAAAAAAAAGACTTATTATTATCAAAGCAGTTATCATGAAATATGTAGATAACAAAAATGTATCATTTTGTTTTGAAATTATCTAATGTAAATTTAAAAAGTTTAGCTAAATTTGGAACCAAACCATAACCAAAACAATTTTTTTTGTTGTCCATTGATTATAAATATCAGTATAAAGATCATATGTAATAAAAATCATATAAGGATCCTGCATGGTTAAAATGTAGTTAATTAGATCAAAATTAATTACTATTATATCAAATTGAATATTACATAGTAACAAAGAGTCCTAAGGTATTATTTGATCCTATATTAGTATAACAAGAATTTTTATTTGTACTATAATTAAATAAATAATAGGATTAGCAATTATATTAACGATATTAATCAATCATTTGAATTGTGAAAATAAATAAAGCCCCAACATTATGATAACCCAAAAATAAAATCTACAGTTTTAAAAAAATGAAAAATAATATTAATAAATCAAGTCATAGTTTATATACTTATCCATGGTATATGATACCACAGTAAATTTTAGTTATTCATCTGTCTATTTGTAAATATTATTTATTATACATATATGTATATAAAAATAGATATTTATTAATAACAAATAATTTTGAAAGTTTTACATTATATTTATCTAAATCAATACCTAATAATCTTTATATGTTGCTACATATGTAAGATTTAAGCAAGAGTCTTTCCATTTATAGTTGAAACCTAAGCTATTTTAATATTATAATTGGTTAATTATGCCATTTATCATTTATAACAATTCTAAGAAATACACATAGATAAAAAGGCTATTGATAAAATAAAATAATTATTATAGGGCGTATTTAACAATATATTGTAATAACATTTAACTATAACCAAAAAAATAAAGTTAAATCAGTAGCATGATTGGTTAATCAGTAATTGTAACAATTACTTAAGAAATGAATTATTTAATAAAAAAAAAATAAAATTCAAGCGAGAAACTAATAGAAAGTTCATAATCGAGATGGAAATTCAGAAGAATTAAAATAGGTTTAGTTTTGTCGATCGATTCATCTCTATAGTTTAATGTGCTAATGTCTGTACATGATTAAGTTTTTTTGTATGCACATATTAATTGTATATAAGTATATATCAATTGTTATTTATACACGTCACCAACCAATGTTTCATTAATTTCATCAAATCAGATAATGATTTAATTTTGCAGTGTAGAACCGTATTACAAATGTCAGAAATTATGCAAAATTTTTAAATATTAATTTAAACTTATAATTATGATATATATAAGGGGGAATCGATTAACGTCCATAATTGATTAAGTGTTTTTGCTTGAATGTGTGTATGTGTAAGAATAATAAAGTCTTTATTATTGGGGCGTCACTTTCAAATAATAAAACAAAAATAAAAAATGAGCTATAGCGTCTTAGAGTAATATACACTAACGTTTTAAATGATTAATTAAATGAAAAATAAATTTTGAGTCAGCTTCCAATAACAAATTAAAAGAAAGAAAAAATATAAAATTACTATATAAATATATAAAGAAAGAAAACAATTAATATTTAATTAGTAACATAAACAATGCTGATGTTATATGTATGTGTATGCATGAGGTAAATTGGTGTGTGTGTGTGTGTGTGTGTGTATTGTTTGTGTTGACATGTTCTATAGTCATTTAGTATTTTGAAGTATTAATTAAAAAGCCATTAAGGTTAACGAAGGTGAGTACTGTACTATAACATATTCATGACTATGAATAGATGACCATTATAAACTATCTGTATTAGGAGGGGGTGATGACAGGACATAACAAAAGAAAGACAACTAAAGATGGCGGTTATGCCGCTCGGGAAAAAAAGCCAAAAGGGGACGCCAACGCTTTGGAGCGCGGTGCACCATATGGTCACTGGCACAATGCACAAAATGGAGGATGGATTGATATACCTTATCAGTATGATTTAGACAAGAGGAGGTTACCTGTGATCCCGGAGGTGGTCCTGTCGCCTAAAGGCCTTCCCGCAGATGTCGCAGGAGTACGGCCGCTCGTCCGTATGCGTCCTCTCGTGGATGAGGAGGTTGTAGGACTTGGTGAACTGCCTGTTGCAGAACTTGCAGATGAACTGCTTCTTCGGCCTAGCCTTGGGCTGTCGCAGAGGACTCTCCTGCTCCTGGACCATGGTCAGCCTCTGGAGCGCCAGGTAGGACTCCAAGGCCTGGAGGCTGAGGGCGGCCGCTTGGGGGCTGGCTGGGGGCAGGAGAGCCGCCTGCTGGAGCGAACTCACCACCGCGCTCTGGAGGCCCAGAACGACCCGACCTAGCTGAGTCTCCATCGCCGAGCAGACTGGGAGCCCCTCCTACCCCCTCCACTATCCCCTCCTCCGCCCGTCTACTCTCTGTCCGTATTAACATCTCTTATGGAAACATCATCATCCTCATCACTTCCATTAACTTGGGGGTGGAACCTTCGGGTCCGGATGTTCCTGATGTAACGAAGTTAAAACTCACCCGCCTCAAGCTAACCCCCTGGCACGGGCCCCTTTGCCGTACCTTTCGAGAGGTGACAGCACCTTCCAAGAACTTTCCAAAAACCTTACACATAAGCTCTCCATTCATCCAGGACAGGAAACATGACAAAATTCTGATTAGACATCGTTGACATTTGTTAAATTATTGATATAATAAAAATAAGATAAAATTAATATTTTTCTTAACCCCTTGCTTTATTTATTTTTAAAATAATAGGTATAGGATAATACTATAGGAATGAGATCTCGTATGATGTACTAAGTGCTTTGGAAGAGAGGAATAAAGATGGGAATAGGAATCTAGTAAGATAAAAAAATAGATAAATAATCTGCATAAGAATAAAAAACTGAAACATTTAGATATTTAGGGATCATGACAGTACGGGATTATTGCAGCTTGCAAATTATAAACTTTTAGTAACATGTACTATTATTTTATTACATATTCTATAGTAGATATTTCAGATTATTACAAAGGAACATTGTTTAATAGGCGTGTAAGGAAATTTATTCCATACCGTATACTTACATATAAATATTATGTAAGCAAATAATATCTAAAACTACTAGAAATAGGAAAAAATTAAAGGAAGATATGGATATTCTAAACGTTTAAAATACGAACAGAGCGATTACTTTGAACTATTAAAATTTCTACCTTCGTTACTTAAAAGAAAATTGAAACAGCTCAAAGAAAATTGTCATAAGTAATTGGCAGTATTGATCACATTATTTATTTATGACGATTTACTTAAAATGTTAAATGTTTTGAGGAAAAGATGCCCTTTACCTCCAGGGCACAGATTTGATTATTAGAGGCAATAAATAAAAATACAAATAAATTATACAGATAACAGATATATGACATATTACCGATATATATATATATATATTACCGGTATATACATATTATCGATGGATGATAAATATATTAAAAAAAATAAAATACAAAAAAACTACAGTAGTCAGCTGTCAACCCTTGCTCCCATTATAAACCCTAGAGGAGACATGCATTGTGGGTCGTAACGTTGGCTTATTTTATAATTTTACATTTTAAACATACTTATGTATATCTTGTTTATCCAGCACTAGAGCTGAATATGGAGAGTCGGTTTATAACAATTCAAGACATTATTTTTTTATCACCACCAGGACCATTTTCTTCTCCTAAAACATAATGTGTATACCTATCAAACAAAAATACCAGCTTAATACAGAAATTCGCGAATACATGAAAGTTGTTTGATGAATGGATCTTTATTTTTACATAACAAAAACGACATGATGAGCGAAAGCAAATAGCTCCCTCATTAATCCTATATCTGCAATCCTACGGGAAAAATTCCCCGTTTCCCACAAAATTGATGGCACTTACGTAAATAGCTATAACTTTCCGAATAAGGGATATCCCTCGCAACCCCGGGGATATTAGTTGGAGAGTAATGTATTACAAGTATTAGGCTAAGAGATGGTCGTGCTTGAGAGGCTGCATTAAGTCTCCTCAAAACTAGCCATAAAGTTGGGATTTCGTGTTCACGAACCCACACGTTACTTCCCCTTCTCAATCCACAGCCCATTATGGTCTTATCATTTCGCCAGCTTTTTCCTCGTAGTCAGAGTATTTGTACACACACTCACACTTATTCGCAAATGCACTCTCTCTCTGTCTGTCTCTCTCTCTCTCTCTCTCTCTCTCTCTCTCTCTCTCTCCCTCTATATAAATATATATATATATATACACACACAAAAAACACTGATATATTGAATAATATCAGTTTAGAGTAGATATACCGGTAGGAATGCTCTAATTACAGAGGCATCACTATTACCAGCAGTATCAGTCACCTTTATGGCCGGATATTAAGCTCAAGGTTACCCATTATGCAAACTATGGGAATCACTAGAGAACAGGGGAGTCAACAAATATATAATAAGAACCATCAATAGCTTATATAGTGGTGCTAAGCTAGGATAAGGCTGAGGAATGGACTGACAGACCAATTCCCTATCACTAAAAGTCTCAAACAAGGATGTCCTCTATCCCCACTGTTATTCAACCTGTATGTTGAAGTGGTCCTAAAAGACTTGGAGGAGAAAATGTAGGGGAATGGGTGTACAAGAAGGTAATAATGTCCTTGGAAGCCAACAATTTACTGATGACCAGGTAATAGTAGCAAGTGACGATGAAGATGCCATGTTCTTCTCAGGAGGAATATGCTGCTTGGGGTCTGGAAACAGATTGTAAACTCAGGACGTGGAAATAAATATATGCAAATATAAGAACCTTGTCCATTGGGAAATAGAAAAAAATCATGAATTTAAATGTCTTGGAATATGGCTTACTGAAAATGGAAAGCTCCAAGGTAGAATTAAAAAAAGGGAGAGGCAGAAAAATTATATCGTTGTTTAATTCTATTATGAGGAATAAACAGGTCAACCTTCAACCAAAAAAAAAATTATGTTTGACCTAGTGATTAAAAAAGTTGTTTTTTAATGATCTGAAACATGGAAAATAACGAAACAGGAGGAAAGGAAGTTGTTGGTTGTGTAGATGGACTTCTGGAGATGCTTTTGTTCCATTTCCAAAATTCAAAACGTCCCTAACAGTATGATGAGGCAACTGGTAGAGCAGGAACAGCTATCATCTACAAAATAGAAATAAGGAGACTGATATGGTATGTTCACTTAGAAAGAATGTTTGTGGAAAGATGGACTAACAATCAATGACAAAAAGGAGGAAGGCAACCTATTGTTGACAGTATAATAAATAATTTATCCTTCACAGCCATTCTTGCACCCGTGATTTTTAGATTAGTAGTTCAATATTCTTTCTAGATCCTACCCAACTCAATGTAATATTCTCGATAAAAACGCAATGTATCCAATGTGAAAAAAAAACAACATTACATTTACCGTTTTCTATCTATAGCAATTGCTTTAGGATTGATAACACAAGGGAACAAATTTTTATTAATTTTTTGTTGCATGGAGTTTTAGGCCTGTTGTTTACTAATTAGAGGTTGGTGATTACAAATCTAGCCTCAGTTTTTCTCCAGCACCTTTTGTTTTTGGCAAACAGCTGATAGACATATATTTGTACTAGTCACATTCAAACTTCAATTCAACTGAGTTGTTTAGTGAAAAAGTTTGTGCTCTTGTGTTAAATAACAATGTCCTAGTTAAGAAATATCTGTAGAAACGATCCAAACTATTTCTGTAACATTTGTGGTGAATATACATTCAAAAATTGTAGGCTAAGTGTGTCAGAGTTTATAACACAGGTATATTTTGATTACTTTGGATTCGCTTTGGACATCCGTGACAAGTACTGGATCCCTCATATGGTATGTAAAACATGTGTTGAGTCTTTGAGATTATGGGCAAATAAGAAAAGACCCCATTTTAAGTATCAAACACCAATGATTTGGCGGGAACCTAATTGTGTGATGGAATTAATAAAAATAACCGGTCGAAATGGTCTTATCCAAACTTGTTATCTGTTACTCGACCAGTCTTGTTCTCTGGCGATGCACCAGTACCCCAAGCTTCTTCATCTGTACAAAATGATCATGATATAGAAAAACAAAACTATTCTTCAAGTGATGAAAGTCGGACAAGTGATTCTTACCCTGATTTTACTTCTGAGCCCCAGCTCTTTAATCAGGAAGACCTCAATGCATTAATCAGAGATCTTGGTCTTTCTAAAAAGACATCGGAGATTCTAGCTTCTCGATTAAAGCAAAGAAATCTTTTAACCCCAGAAACAAGAATTTCATACTATCGTAACCGAGAGGCAGAATTGCTGTCATTCTTTTCTAAAGATGACGACTTTGCTTTTTGTTCAGATGTTCCTGGTTTATTGAAAGCAATGGGAGTACAGAAGTATGATCCAAATGAATGGCGTTTATTTATTGACTCCTCTAAACGTAGCCTGAAATGTGTACTTATGCATAACGGCAATAAGCTGGGTTCGATACCGATTGCACATTCAACTACAGTCAAAGAAGAATATGCTACTGTAGCTTCTGTAATGGATAGAATCAAATACAACGAACAAAAGTGGTTGATAAGTGTTGATCTAAAAATGGTGAATTTTCTTCTTGGAAAACAAGGTGGATATACAAAATATTCATGTTTTATTTGTTTATGGGACAGCAGAGCTAGGTCTGAGCACTGGATTAGAAAAGATTGGCCTTCCAGGCAATCTATGGTTCCGGGACAACTGAATGTAATAAATGAGCCCCTTGTGCCCACGGATCGAATAATACTGCCACCTTTGCATATCAAACTAGGGCTCAGGAAACAATTTGTCAAAGCTTTGAACAAGGGTGGTGATTGCTATAAATACATCTCTAAGAAGTTCTTTAATTTGAGCCAAGAAAAAATTAAAAATGGAATTTTTGATGGTCCCCAAATAAGAAGGTTGATAAAGGATGAAAACTTTATTAGTTACATGACTGATATTGAACAAAATGCCTGGAATGAATTCGTTTGGACTGCTCAAAATTTTCTGGGAAACAAAAAGGAAGAAAGCTATGCGGAGCATATTGAACTAATGTTGTTACACTTCCAGCAGCTTGGTTGTAATATGAGCATCAAAGTACACTTCCTCCACAGCCATTTGGACCGTTTCCCTGAAAATCTTGGTGATCTGAGTGAAGAACAAGGGGAACGGTTCCATCAGGACATTCGAACTATGGAGGAACGTTACCAAGGTCACTGGAATGCTCACATGATGGCGGACTATTGTTGGAGCATTAAAAACAGCCCCCGTGAACCGAATCAAGCCAGAAAATCTTACAAAAGAAAATTTTTTGATATGTAGTGGTAATTTTTTTAATAGTTTTCTTAATAAAAAATATTTTCATCTTAAAAAACAGTTTATAATTATAACCCCAAAAGTAAAGCTGATACAAACAAACTGACTTCAGATCTTAAATCAGCACCTCGAGGAAGTAGAATATTAGTCAAAATATTTCATGCAACAAAAATGTTGTTCCCTTGTGTAATTCATATAAAATTGATCAGCCATGAAGCTATGTGGCACTAAAACAGCGTCTATAATATATAAAAAACCTAAAATATATAATAACGACTAAAACAAACTATAATGACATAACATAGGTCAAATACGTTTGACAATACGCAATGATTTTGAATAAACCTTGAAACAGTTTTTTCACTCCACCAAAAGTGCCGGATTTCACTGTCGATACTGTCCATTTGTAATGACGATCTCCCGGAGTTTGAATTATCTTAAATAGAAAATTATTTATCTCCTCTTGGATAAAGTTACTTTTTCTAACTCTAGTGAAACTTTTTTTCTCTAAATAAATTTTAGGATAATACTTTTGTCCAAGTCTTCCTGCAAAGACCAACTTCTTCAATGAGACCGTATCTTTGGTTCATCCATGAAATTCTTCGGCCTCTTCTTCTTCCTTCAGGGCACCAGTACTGGGCCATTTTTGGTATTCCATTATCTTCTATCCTCAGTAGGTGTCCAAACCACTATAATTCAATAATAATAATCACAATAATTCTATGGTGTTTTTTTTGAGAATGGTATTGTGAGTACCCATTATTTTATCACGCCTAGGTATAACCAGACTTTCTTTGCTTCCCTTTCCTGATTTTCTAATGAAGATCTTACCAACAAAATAATTATAACTACAATTGAAGTTGATGTTAACTTGTGTTTTATGAATGACGCGCTGTCGTTTAACCGTTTAGTAAGCGACAATAGAAACATACCTGAACTTCATGAGCTGATGAACGACGACTCAAGATATTACACGGTTCCAATATCCAGTTACGATGGTAAGAGGGACAACAAGGTTGTTACAACAAGAAGACCTTAATCCCCGGGCCTGAGTGGCCAGGTGTCTGCCGGGCAATCGATGGCCAAACCGCCGACCGCAGGTGAGCTCTCAACAGCCCCAAGAGGCTAATCCTCCGGGCGGGATTACTTACGACTCCGGCCGGGACTGTAAATGTCAACTCTCGACAAAAACTAGTCCGGGTACCCCCCGCTACTCTATCGCGCCACCATCTCTTATCGTACCATCTCCAGGAGCCGTGTCCTCCACTTCTTAATAAAATGGTCTGAGGAGCAGTGACAGACAGGCCTCCTACCGATAGCTCTTCCTAGGAGGACGTACTCCTGGCCATCGGGAGGCCTCATGTCATTAGCATATGTCGGTCGTGAGTTTTGATTCCGCCATAAAAGAATGGAACGTGGTAAACTTTCTAGAAGTCATGGCTGGTACACATTCGTGTTTTATTTTACCATTGAGAATTTATAACCTTAATTTGAGTATTTCTCGAATAAATGAAGTGTTCAGGTTCAAAAGTGGAAAGATGGAGCTGAGTTGCCATTCCTGGGTTCAAATCTGGCTCCCGGCAGTATCTGTACGCTCTAAGCTCCTAATCAATTACAAAAGACTCATATACATGACTATTATAAACCCTATTTGAACACACGGAGCTTTGAAGCTCCACTAAGCCATCGTCTAGTATCCAATCCGAAATCCTTCATTAAAGTCCTCAATGCTCTTTACTTTGTTAAGAATGTCTCATTTGTTGCTGATTTGGCTCGATCCCGATACTTGTCTTTTCATCAAAAACTTCATTATCAATCGAATACCCTAGTTTGAAACCTAGCAACCTCTTCCATTCCTGATAATTCTCCGAGGCGTCTGAAAAGAAAATGGCTTCGCGACCTTCTAAATTGAATTTGTTATTTCAGTACTACCACCGAGTAGTTTTTCTACTCGTCTTTATGTATGTCGTTATGCATTATTCCTGCTATTTACTTGTCGCATCGTTATAATACACTTGCAAATTTCAATGAATAAATTAATAAAAGAAATTAATCTATTAATGGGCGGGGATGGATCCTTCATTAAAGTTGGTACCCAAAGTGGGGAAAAATCTGTCACTTAAGCGTAACCTTGGATAAATAACCTCAATGCACAACCGTTTTTTTAGGAACAGCACAGTCTCTATCACGTACTGAACTCTTCATGGGTTGCAGTGGTATAGGTTTTATGTTTAAAATGTATGTCGTGAGGAATCCATGAGAATTTGATTTGGCAAGAAGTTCCATAAGCTGCTAAATAACTAATTCATAACAATAGAAAGCTATTTCATAAAACCACTGAGAAACTATTTTCTTTTTTTAGAAGAGATCATGAGACTTTTAAAAAGCTCTTAAAGGCTGGAAAGGATTCCTGGCATCGAATTATGTTAAATAGTTCCAATAAGTTACATAACAAATGCATAAAAGCTGATTTATGTAAACGCGGTTGGTTTACAGATAGTGCTCGCCGGCAACTATACATATAGCGGCTATAGATTATACAGGGAACGGCAGCCCAACATCTTTATTCATGAAAAATCTTCTCATTGCCTTTTGGAAATTAGTCAGTACCAGCACTCGATCACCGAGAGCTATTAGTAGTCATTTCGTTTCCATTAAACTCCTCCAATATTTCACAAAGTTCTTCTGAAGTCAAATTTATATCCCATTTGGTGCTAATGTATTGAACCGCGGTGTTCAACTGCTGAATTCCTTCCGCATCCAATTCCGCATATGCATGATTTCTCCTCCAGACTATAATAATGCATTATCATTTACACCTACCATTCATGATTCGACTAATATTTACAACCTCGGTGAAAGATTTTTTTTTCTTCTCCTAAAATTTCTCCAAGAAGAGTTCCTTGTAATTAAGGAAGTGGAATGTTACTTTCATAGTGAATAAGTTAGACATTGGCTTGAAATGGAGTTATTGCTTGTATTACAACTCCATTTAAAACAAAAACTACAACAAAGACACGATTCTGCTTCCCTCAATACAAGTAAGTAACTCTCGATAAAATTATACTTAATAATTTTTCACACTATTCACCGGGGCTGTATGATGTAATCTATAAATAAATTTGAGAGTAACAATTATACATAAAACTGATACTAAAAAATAATCTCAAAACTGGTTTAGAAAAAAAGCTATATCTTGAATGATAATAGTTGACCTTGATAATATATGTGGAAGAAAATAGTCCGGGTAGAGGTCAATAAATTTCATTACTTACTGTATTATTTATTTTTATTACCTAATATAATTTTCTATTTTTAATTTCATCTTATTACTTACTGTAGTTTTTATTTATTTTTTATTGTTATGGTAATATATTCTCCATATGATCATCCTAGCTCTTTATTGATATATATATATATATATATATATATATATATATATATATATATATGTGTGTGTGTGTGTGTGTGTGTGTGTGTGTGTGTGTATCTCATTCTCTCCCCTCCCCCATCTTTATTGTCCACCACTCAGATACCTGATACTTATGTATTTTAACTTTAATATATACCCATTTTAATATTTTATTTTTATCTTTATTACCTTATTCTTTAATTTTTAACAATTTTTGTTTTATTCTTATTTTATTTTGTATTATGTATTTTACTACCTTCCTGTCATTTGGTTGTTACACTCATTATTTGGACCTTTATATATACCACGCTTAGCAATTTTTTTAATTTTCAATTGTCTGTATTTATCATGATTTTATTATTTATATTTACCATGCTTAGCAATCTTTTATTATTTTTTAATTCTCTATTGTCTGTATTTTGCATATTTAGCCCTGAAGAAGACTTGCAAAGTAGGTTGAAATGTTGGCTACTTAATTAACATCTATCCATATATAAGAGAAATTTATTGACCTCTACCCGGACCATTTTCTGCCACAAAAAAAGCTATAATATATTAAGTTCCTACACTTACTTTAAAATCAAAACACGATAATAGAAACACATTTTTATCGTCTTCATACTTAAATCCGCACCTGGAGCAATCAAGTGAAAATCAGCAGATTGGTTGACAGTAAAAAATGACATGAGAGCATGAAGAAGGACAGTACCCAGCGGTACATCTCCCGTGTCTTGATTTAATTTTTTATGATGACAGATCCCTCATCCACAGTTGATCTTATGAATGATAGAAGTTTGATTATATGTACTACTTATTGGATATGTATCCTTTCATATATATTTACAATTTGTACAATGCAATATGCAATTATATGTGCAAATTCATTTTGCAAAAGATTTTGGAATATTGTACAGAATATTTCTCAGATACTGAAAAATTTTACAGAAACCCTCCTGGTCATTTACTCCTAAAATCTGACCTTAACAATGTACTTATGATAATAGGTACCCAAGGAACATTCTCGAAATAATCACCATCAAATAATTAGAGTGGTTTGTACTCCTACTAAGGATGGAAGATAAACGAATAGCAAAAATGATCATATACTGGTCCCCTGAAAGAAGAAGAGGCCTACCACGAACCTCATGGATTAACCAAGTTTAGGGAAATATGCCAGGATAATGGCCCCAATGATGAAAAAAATACTGTCTTAATTTCGGTGAAGAAAACAATTTTGACAAAACTATATTAAAAAAAAATGTCAAGTTTAAGGAGATTGAATTAAAAAAGGAATAATCACTTTTTGTAAAAGAGTGAGCGATTTGAAGTACCTAAAAAAAAACAATTAAGAAACTGACAAAACAATTGCCTGAACAATGTACAAAATGATTAGTAAAAATGGCCTATTCGTGTAGTTCAACCTTCCACTTAAAAAGATTCACCGACGGTACTCAATTATATTTTCAACCATAAATACAGGCGAATATTGCCACGATGCCGATGGGAAATTAAACCAATACGGTTCAGCGAAACGTTCTTGTTCCAATTCGGGTGAAGGTATATAGAGTAAACCCGAGAAGGGCCCAACAATGTTGAGATGATGGGTTTCCTACTGTCTCGGTAATTATGGGTTGTCCCGCCACGGTCCTCCCTTCGGTGGCTGGGCTCACTCAGGTTTTTTTTTGGAGGTGTCGCGAAAACCAACCCACCCGCTAATATCGGCAACCCCGGTATTTTTTTTTTACTTAGGGTTTTTTAGGGTTTGGGAGCAGATGGTAGCTTGCCTTGATTGAAAATCTCTTACCTTGCCGGGACTACCCAACTATTTGGCCATGGTTTATATTTTAGCGATGACAACGCACAATGCACGTCTGCAGTCTTGGAATTTTTGGCTATCATTAATCTATTTTTATTTTTAAAAAAATTAAGCAGGTTAGCTCAGTGGCAGAGTGCTGAGATGTTGAGCTAACGATCCTGGATTCAAATCAGGCTGTGAAAGATTAATTATTTAAACTATTAGCTGTCATATATGAATATGATGCGATCTGCCTATCACCCAGCCTCTATAAAGTGTATATTCTTAATTAGCAATAACTTACTAGTGGACAAATTACCTCACTGCACAATTGCAGCCTTAGAAACAGTACAGTTTCTACCATGTACTGAACCCAAGACCCTTTCCCTATCTCTCTCTTTCACTTACTTGCCTGTACGCAGTTAAGAAAGTATCAAAATGAAAATCCAACAGAGAGATGTAAATAAACAAAACAACAAAAAATATAAATAAAATTGTTTCAGTGAAATTAATTGAAACCCAGGAAAACGGAAAGAGAAAGAGTGAAAAAAAACCTGTACCACATGAAGGTTCTCGAGTTCAGTAAGTGTTAGAGACTGGACTGTTTATAAGCCAACGGCTAAAAGGTTATTGGCAGAGATCAGGCTCAACCGACAGAATTTCTTCCAATCAAGGTTACCCACTTTAATAAGGCTGAGTAAGCCCCAGGAGGTTCTCCAGATCACACAGAATTTAGTTTTCTAAAGTCTTTTTTTCTTATGCTGTAAAATTAATTTTTAATGATTTACTATTTTTTTTAAGTTAATGCCGAAATTTTTTTTAAAGCCGGGTTAGAACCCAAGACCTTTAACACCGAAACGTAGTGCTCAGCACATAATTAAACAGTGCTTATATTTTATGATACAATTAGTTTAGTTATTTTATTGGTTTATTGAAGTAAGTTGTGGGTCCCGAGCATGTTCAATGTCAGGTACTCTTTACAGGTCCCTATCCTAAATATACTTGGATATTATGCCTGTCAGGTATAATTAGTTATCCAATTGTATCATCGTCCAATTAGCCATAGCAGCATAATGTGATGTTAAATTAATAAATAACAACATAAATAGCAAACCCTACTCGGGCCACATGGCTTGAATACAGCATTTTACTCTCACTTAACATCGTATTATGTGCTATGTACTGAGGGAATACCCTTTCGTTGGGTCCAATTTATTAATTCTTTCCTAGTATCCGATTCTTCTATAATTGAAGGCAAACAAAATTGAACCGAGGAAATTAGACTGACCATAGCACATCGTTACAGGACCTGGATGACTCAGGAGTTGATCGGACAACCAGGATGTACTCCCAAAAGTGGTTCCGGAACGAGAATTGATTTGCAGCTATGCGGATTCTCAACCGGTGAGATTAAAGGATGTCCAGTGAAAAACATCTGATTACAGTCACCTCAACATCTAATTCCTTTTATATACACAGAGGCAGCCAACCGCCAATTTATATATTTTTATTATTATACAGCTAAGGTATAATTATTATGATCATTGTTATGAATCATACTTCAAGGCGGAAATTAAATATCTTAGAAAAATTTCGGTAGATATATGCTCGTTGTGTGTCATACCAAGGCTGATACCAGTATTACACCACACTGTATTTTGAAAATAAAATACATTTTGTAGTATATACTAAATAAACACATAGATACTTTTTTTGTTTGCTTCAAAATCTCCGTTTATTCATTAAATATTTACATACAATCTATATACGAATAGATACAAATCAAGATGTGATATTTAAAGCAGTTGACTGTATCGAAAAAAGCGGAATTGTGTCACTCTCGCAGTTTTCGGCTTCAAAGGGAAACGTAAAAAACAAAAACAATACTACTTCTGAAGCCAATGCCTGACTTCACATCACTTCGAAAATAACACGATTCCGCTTCCTTTAAGTACAAGATACCCATTTTGGATTAAGTTGACTTATTCACCGGGACTATAGATGTTTATTTCAAATAATATAAAATCGTTTGAATCATGAAAAACACTATCCATCTTTTTTACATAAAATAAAATGAAAAGAGGAAAATATTCTGAAAAACGTTCGGAGAACAACAGTAGATGCCGATGGTTTATTACTTTCTCTGAAGCCTATCAAGCAAAAGAGATCTTGATTGAGTTACGAAGCAGAGGTGAGTTACGGTTCAGTTTCGCATAGCCTACCCCAACAAGATGGTTTCGTAACAGACCCCCCGCGACTCAAAGGAAAGAAGATCCTCCGGTAAGAGTTGATTAGGAATGCCCAAGACGTTGATGGCGGCCGCCCGGAGATCGCTTTCAGATCTTGTCCCCGACAAAGAGTATCTGCCATCTAGCGGTGTCCGGTGTCCCATCTACGTGGCTCTTCGTTTATCCAACAAACTTCTTGACGGCCATCCTCGTCTTCTTCACGCCACCTCCGCCTCCACTTTGCCACGTGCTATTGGGGTGGGGGCACTCTGTTTGATATTTGTGTCATATTGTAGTGAAAAACCGAAAAGCAAACGGATACAATACCTACAGCAGTATTTGTCGAAGTATTTTAATTCAACAGGAGGTGCAGTGTTATTTTAAATATTAAAAACCCGATAAATTTTAACCTTATATTTATATGTAAAAGAAAAAACTGTATGGATCTGTGAAGGGTATGGGGCTCAGTATATGGTAGAGAATGTACTGTTTCATGGACAACGGTTCTGCAAGGAGGTGACTTGTCCTAGGTCACGCTCTACCGTCAGATTTCCTCCCCATATTTTGGATACTCTATTTTTTATAATATTTTATAGAGGGTGGGTGGGCCCCAGGAGGGTCCTAGATCCTATATGATCCTTCTCCGGCTGCAAACAGTCTAAATAAAAGTCTTGCGCGCAGTGGGATTTGAACCAGGATACCACTGAACCACTCCGGTCCGTATATTTATATGTATGAATGGAAAAAAAAGTTTTTTTTTTTGTATCTGGTTTACTGCAATAGTTGTATTTTTATATATTATTAAATCTATATTATCCTTTACTTCATTTTAATATGTTTGTATCTTTTCGATCCAGCCCTAAGAAGACCTAAAATGTGGGTGTAAACGTTTCTAGAAACGGTGTATCTCTATTTAAGAAATTCTTCCTTTGACCTCACCCAAAACAAATACCTGTACCACTATAATCCCTGATTGGTCTTGAATTTAGAACATGTTAGGAGGATTTAACCTGTTTCCCGGGTGTTAACAGGTTATAATGTAAATAAATTATCCGCTATAGCCGGATTTGATCCCTGAACATTCGACACGGCAACTCAGCTTCTTGTAGATAAACCGGAAGTTATAAATTAGAAGAATGATTGAAAACAATGAGAAGCTGAATATGTAAGATTTTAGGATTCAATTACCCGTTTCCCTTTAGATATCAAACCCAATTAACATTGGTTAGTTAATTAACTCGATGTCTCCGTTTAGAAAGGTTTGGGAAGGTGTTATTCTATCCTTTTCATATATCCTTGATTGGAGACCCAAGGACGACCGCGTGGTCTTTTACTTTTTTTAGCTTTAACCATACTTTCCTGGATTCTGGGTATTCATTCAAAGGTAAAACATTTAATATATTATAAAACTAATAGTATATCACATAGTATAACTTAAAAAAACGACTTTTATTTCTTATTTGAGGAACGTTACATAAACATCTTCAGGACCAACTTCGAAGACAATCAGCTAAAAATATTGTATGTTAGTACTTTATAATTTAATTCTTATTAAAATTAGCATGATCGATGGTCTATTTTTTTTAAATATGTCCATTGTTTCTAAATCCCTAGATATCTTAGACATTTTCCAAGTTTTCTGCTTATTTTTTTATCAGTATTTTAGTGCAACTTATTTCAGTCTATGGCTTGCACTGAATTATTTTATAGCTGACTTTCATTTAGTTTAAAATATCATAGTGTTTGTGAATCTGGATCCTGGAGGAAAACCATTGTACCGAGCATTAACGTAACTAGAGTTGACTCATGGGGGGGTTAACCCCCACCATGTTGGTCAACCACTCCAACATATTACTCCCTTCAAAAAAGATGCCTCGTAATATAGGTATATTTTATATTATACTATAATGATATAGCTTCAAATTAAATAAATAGATTATAATTTGTTATAAATGTTATTTTGGAAGTTATAAATGTTATTGTTGGGAGGGCAATCAAGAAATTGCTTTTAAATACAAGTAACCTTATTTATTGGTTACAATAACTTACTATACTTAATTGCATAGGGAACTTTCTAGACCCATCCAGACTTTACTTATATTCGAAGAATTATCTAAACTGTTCTTCTCACATTTGCGATCTTGTTGCCGCTAGATGCCACTACTGCCGCTATAATAATATAATTAATTGTAAATAAACAGTATTACGTTTTGGTTTGTCATTTTAGTGTACCTTTTATTCATTAAAATAACTGTTTTTGCACTTTCTTTGTTGTGTTTTTGATATATTTCCGTAATCCCACAATAATAACTTTGAAAAAGTAAAATCATTCAAATTTGTATTTCTTTTAAATTGTTATTTACAAATTTTTTTAAAATTTCGTCTAAGCAATGGGGGGTTACATCCCCAATAACCCCCCCTCCCCCCCTCCGTTACGCCTACGGTACCGAGAGACTTTCACTTGTATCATGCTTTCGAGAATTCTAAGCAACACAATATGATATGCAAGCTGTTCTATGTTTTATCTAATACAAGCAGTATGAAGACATTTCTTATTAAGGGATCGGGGTAGCTAAGTGGTAGATCGCTGAATAACTAAGCTGGAGATCCTAGGTTCAAACCCGCCAGTATAAGATACATTATTATATTATTTATATGTATGATTATATTTCTGTGGTACGGTTTTTTTCGCATTATAATTATAGGAAAGAAATAAAACAGCGACAATGGATATGAAGGAGATAAACATTAAAAAAATGATTTTTTAAATTAAATGATTACATTTAAATTAAAAAATGAGTTCTGTTTCTCATTAAATCAATACCGTTATATTTACCAAAGTTATAAATTGTAATTAGAGCCGTGAAGGAAAATATTATTGTTGCCTCGACAATTTATAATTAAATAAAATGACAAGTTATCCAGGCCTGTTTTACATCCTCAGCTGGAAGTCAGGTGTTAGCCACGAAGAAAATAATCGTAAAATTGAATAAATGCTAAGCGATTGAAAAGAAACACGAGTATCGAATAATGTGTTAGGAAGTGAAAAGGGAATTAGAATACTCAAACATAAATTAGAACAACACTCTACACGCGGCGAGAATAAATTGCCTGCCCATTCTCTTGCAACGGTTAAGACATTGTAAAATTTAGTTTATCACCTTGAGGATCGCATGACAAGAGGGGCTAAGGTTGTGGATGAGGTACATCAAGATGGCGGCATATGAAGACGTTGAGGATCGCGTGCCGACACTCTTCGGCTCTCTGCGATATCCCTCCTTCGAAGGAAGGTGTTGAAGAGAGTATTGTTGAATATCGTTTATTACTTATAAATTACTTCTTATAGATATTATTAGATATAAAGTGGCCGCTTTTAGGAGACTGGTCAGTATATCCCACGTATTTTGCAGTTTATAAAATCGGATGAAAAGATCGGACGCAGAAAAAGGGATAGACATCGCCGGCTGTGAGTGGATTGTGTGGGTGCAGATGCGAAGAAAATGTTGGGAAAAATCAGGAGAACAGCAGCACAAAAATTTGAGAAAACTAGCGGATCAGACGAAATGAGGCCTTGACTCTATAAGAGTTGTAGAACCCCCAAAAATCAAAACTATTTTTGATTCTGATCTTCTCGTATGGAAAACAAATAGTTTTCAGCAAACTAACTTTAGCCCTTTTCGCATAGAAGTCGGCTTTGATTAAAGTGTAAATTAGCTGGAACCCCTCTTATACGCGAGAGATGAAGCTACTGAATTTTAAATAAGGAATAAATAATTTCCAACCGGTAGGAAAGGAGCTCGGAGGGATACGAGATATGTAAAAAAATAAAAGTTACAAGAAGTTATGGATTGAAATTACGACTTGATGGCAAGGAATTGGTTTACGGTAGGCGGTGTTTTGGGCCCTCTTCTTGGCCGATTATCGTGACAATAATGAGGAGGCCGGCCATCAGCTATTTATGAAGCATTATAAATATCCCGTTGTCATTTTAATCAACAAGCTAACTCCGGGGAGGCTGGTGGAGGTGATTTACCGGCGAGGATCCGACACACTTTTGGGAGTCGGAACGGATCGTGCCCTTTGTAGTCTCCGCTACTCCAAGTCTAGCTTAATAACTGCTCAGTACCGGAGGCCTTTCTTGGGTTTAATCAGCATTTGCTGTATATGTCCTCTATTAGCGGGAGGTATAAGTTCAAAGTGCATTATTTCCAATATCTCATACTAACACCTGGATTCGGGAAGGTATGGTAACTATTGTAGACATGTCATGTTATAATATTTTTTAAAGGCATCAATGTTCTTAAATGATTCGACGTATCGATCTATAACCGATTGGTAAGAACCTGATGTGAGGTTTCGGTGTGTCCATAAAACAAGCACTATTTATATAACAGTAAATTTTAATATACTGGGTAATTATACCGATCTATTGAATTGGTCAGGAGATGCAGTAAAAAACAACACAAAATAAGCAGAATTTATTATTTAATTCTGACGACGTTTCGCCCTACGGTGTAGGCCATTTATAGAGCAAATAGCGGGTGTCTCGGCTGTGGTGACTTGTCAAACAAACACTTGTCAACTGAACTCAATTGCCCTGAAGGCGGCCTACACCGTTATATTATTTTGTGTTATCTTTAAATGTACCCACTGACCCATCAATACATCATCATACATTTTAATAGAATAGTTATTATAATACAAATCATCGATTTATATATGAAACATACCAACAATACCCTTTACGAAAGTTGACTAAGTATGATAGGCATCATTTTTAACTTGGACGTCAGAAATGTTGAAAACTTATTTGTTGTAGATAGCAAATTACTTCTTTTACAAGTCTCAATTTCTATTAACAACGGATTCCATGGAACATTTAAATTAATTTAACAATAATGTATAGTAGCCTTCATGAAATTGATTCAGTATGTAGAGCGCTGAATTACCTTGCTGATACTCAATTAACAATTTAATTTGGTTACCCTTAGTTAGGGAAAAACCTGGTGGTTGAGTGCAATCTCGGACTGATCATACTTTTAATATATATTTGTCATTGCCATCAAGTGTTTATCTATACCCCAGAAGTAAACTATCATTTATATAAAATTCTCACAACTTACTAAGTTGTGTGTTTTATCAAACATTTTTTGAAAAACGGAAAAATTTTATATGGAGTAGCTGGAAGCAGTCAACAGTCGTCGTAGGTTCATTTTACTCGAATCTTATTTTTGTTTATTTCTGCAATAGTCAGAGAAGCAGATACAGCAAATATTTCGCAGAAGATCCGGTCTGACCTTGATCCTCACATACTGGACATGGGGAATCATAAACTTGACGACCCCAGATGATTGGCAGGACAGACGACGATCGCATATCCTCCGGACTTATCAGATTGAAACATCCTACTGGAGGACGGATAATAAAATGAAACTGCAGCTGGAAGCGCGGCTGTGGATGATTTAGCCTTCGAGGAGTGCCCGTGTAAATTGGTCGGTGGAAGGAAAAGTGAATTATTCGGAATCCCTTTGGAAGCAACCCGCCGGCCGCAATATCCTCCCACGCGATATCACCTCGCCATACTTCAGTAGAATGGAAGTAGCTAATGGTAATTCATGCTCCTCGATTTCTATGGTCCATGTCTTCATGGCCCCTGAAAGTTCTGAGTTCCAGAACAACGTAAGTATTCCCTAGACTGGAAGAGGGACCAGGATAACTGGAGGCAGTTGACGAATAATCACCAATCAATCCAATCTGTATTATAATAATGTAAAATTAGCAGTAATAAACAAAGGACTCTTCCAACTCTGATACCTCGTACCTCGTGGATATGCAGCCCAGTAGGTGGGATTAGGATTTTTTGAAAAGGAGTAAGAAATCCTTAGTTATGCCGTCCTTCGGTGGGATGTAAAACGAAAAAAAAAACTTTTAGAAGCCACATTCTTTTAAAGTGTAACTAAATTTTTATAACATGTTGGCCAAATGTAAAAGTTGTTCGAAACTGATCGGTTTTCCTTGTTTTATAGTTTTCTGGATTATTTATCTTCGAAACCAGGTATGGTGGTTAAATGAATAAATAGAAAAATAACTGCAATCCATAGATTGCCTGACTTTGGTCAGGCCCCGAGCCTGTTCGATGTTAGGTACTCATTAAGGATCCCCGTTCTCATATAAGAAAAAATTTAATAAGATATATAATATTTTTTTTTTATCAAACACTTTATTGAGACATTACAATCTGCCACTTGTGGGCAATAAGTAATGGTGCTATGTAGCTACAACCATTCCATAACATAACAAAAAAGTGATATAAACAAAATAAAATAAGTGCATGTAATAAAATATATACATACGGAAAAATATATACACGCGATAATAAAAGGAAATTAATGCAAGAATGATAATAAAATAAAGTCTAGATAAAAAATAAATAAAATAATGTACACATTCAAACCCTATTTACAATTTGCCTGGGGTCCCCGAACTAATCTTCTTCCCCAGGAATGAGGGCAAAGCAGGAGTTCGGGAGGCCTGTGTCCCCTTTCCCAGCCACATCACAGGAATTTAAACTCCAATATATATAAATTTAAAAATTGAAATAAGCATAGCAAAAATATTCTCAAAGACGTTTTGACGATGAACTCTTCTACAAGGTGACAACCATAAATGCCCTGGCATATGCTTGGGTCATGGATCATCATGGATTCGCAGCTCGGCAGGTGGCCTTAGGAATTTTTGAAAGGGAGTACAAATCCACGGATATGATGTCCTTTGGAAGGGGCATAAAATGGTGGTCCCGAGATTATATGGTGTCAGTTACTCGTTAAAGCACCCCAGACCTGAATAGATGAAATTTAGGACTCCCATTGTACCATCTTCTGATTAGCCAGAGCAGCAAAAAGTGACGTTGAATGAGTAAATAATAGTAACTAAGAGCGACCATTGAAACTAAACCAGTGGAAGTGAATTAGTGACTCCTTTTCTATTCTATTTTTATGATTAATTACTGCCTTTTCCATGTCAACGTCTCAGTTCTATCAACTATGAAACACTTTTTTAATATCATTGATTAAACAACAAACAACTTCAAATTTAACTTAGGCAAGAATTATAAGTGAGTTTAGCCTCCAAAATGTTAGTATCTTCCTACTGAACGTTTCCAGGTCGAAACCAGTTCTTCCTCCAAGGGATAAAACCCAGTCAGGACTCATTCCCTCCGGAAGGATGCCCTATAAAGATCTTATCCACGGATCCGCTCATGTGTGAAATCTCATTGGCAGCGATCCTCTTAAGCAGTTTAACAGTTCAGGGAGTCGGAATCGGAGAGTAGGATATACCTAGATGATGAGGAACAGGACTAATTCCAAATTGCCTACGCTAAAACAGGAGATAAGTCCTCTCGCGGTTCCGTTGATCTTATTATTTTTTGCCACATCTTCCAAGGAGAGCCCTGAGATAAGATTGTTAGATTAATGAGCGTGAAAGCTATTTGGAAGCTAATGTGGAAGCAGCGTTGGCCCGGAATCATTAGCGAGGCTAAACAAAGAGCCGCCTTTGCTACCTGTTTCTCCGCCCATCATGGCCCTAATTGGATTACTGTTTGTTTTGGAGTTTTTTTTATCTTTTCAGACTTTTTATCTTATCTCCTTATGATTTTGCCCCGAAGTCTATTGATGCGTGGGAAGGAGCGATTTATAATATTATCTGTCAGGTTAAAAAAAAATTATGAAGTAAAAGTATTCTTCAAAATAGTCAGAAAGTAAACTGAAGTTAAACGAAATCGAATCCGAAGAAAATTAGCAGATAGCTAGAATGAAGTGGGAGAAGGGATAGCTCTCGAGTGCTGAAGGAGTTGGACATGCCCCGAATCCTAGTCTTCCTAAGTTGACGGGCATCATTGCAGAAGTAATATTCAATATACAAACAGACAGAAATGGAAATTTTATATTTTTATTAATTTGAGGACGTATATTCTATTATGAGTTTGTCAATTTTTATTAGCTATCTATACTAGTTGCAGTAACATTCCGGGTTCAACTGGCTGTGGCAGATCAACTATTTAATGTGTTAAATAATTAATAAAGTCACGGATGGTGTTTACCTGTAATTAGTGGTTAATATGACTAGTTATGTAAATTGAATAAACAAACAACACCAACGGTGAAAGCTGCAGACTCTTCTGGAGTCCAATGGGCACTCTTAAGAGGGATAAAAAACCTGGTGATTGAAAGGGATCACTGACCAATCATCTCCCCCAGAACTGTTGCCTAAGAAACAATACAGTATCTATTATATATTGAGCCCTAGACACTTAATGAATTTTAGTGGTACACGTTTTGTGTCTTACGGTTTTCTCTAGATTTCCCTATCGGAATTTTTATTTAAAGTGAAGTTTGTCTCCGAATAAAAACATGATTGAGTAGGCTAAATCAAGGTTAAAAATTTAAATAAGTAAACTACAAAAAGTAAAAGTAAACTACAAAAATTCCAATTGTATTCAATATTTCTATTATTTAATTAACTAAACTTCAAGAAACTAAAAAAAAAATATATGTACATATCTAAATTCAAACACACGTAGTAACTCGAAATTACCAAACCATAATTCGGTTTTCAAAACTCAAATTTCATGATATACCATATTTTGATACAGAAATATTTTTTTAAATATATAGTTATTATAATTATCTCTCTTACAAGGCATCCAATGCAATAATACCAATGAAAACCTTTATCCCCAAAATATTAACAAGAGGCTGCGAAATAATAAAAAATGTAGTTATTTTTTTATTTTTTAAATTTATTATAATCGAAAATTATAATTTCAGTTTGATTAATTCATGGTGCCAGGTTATAAAGACGATTTTTTTGAGGAGGGGAATAATTTTTATGTTTTATTTTCGGGAATAAAGCGATGAAGTGAAATTTTAACTATTAACGCGAACAAAAATTAATAAAGAATTTCCCTGACTTCTGTAAAACCTCTGTAGTAAATAATAATTACTGTTTTATTTATTAGTTTTATTAATGACACAATATAAAATGATTCCATGTACCAGCAGAACATTTGTAGCCAGTTAGTATATTTAAAAATATGACATAATAAAGCCAACAGAACTACTACCATTATTTCTCATTTAAAAAAGAAAAAAAAAACGTTCGGAATCAAGATTCCAAAGCTTGTAGTAATAAAGAAAACTGACTCAGGCTGGAATCGTAAAAAAAATTATCCTCGAAAACTCGGGAGCTATCCGTTTAGAGGGACCCCTGCGGTTCAATTTATATTATTGTATTTTTTATGAGTAATTTTTCGACGGAAGGACTGAATAACACATCAGATAAGACCAGAGGCAGAAGAAGTTGCCCTGTACCAGATGACAACTTCTTGTAAGGGAATAAATCGAAGGAACTACCATGTCTTGGAAGGGGTGATATTATACCCGGAAACGACATATCTTCTAAAAGAGAAATCAAGTCGGAATATAGCATCCCAGAATCTCGATGCCAATTAAAATCGTATTATCTAAATCTAAGATAAAGTGAGATAGATAGATTGAAAAAAAAATTAAAAATAATTTCCCAGTTATGGTAGAAAGGATAAAGCACCTTGTCTTCTGTAATGAATTTTAACCCCCACGAAGGATGTCAGGTGCAGTACATTCAATACACTGTGCAATTATAGGCACCCACTTTATAGAGGTTGGGTGAGCCTCAGGAGGCTCTGCACATCCCCTAGAGTCCATTCATGGATCAGGCTTTACGAAGGCGATGCTCAATAGTGTTCACGGTAAAAGAGCAAAATACTAAAACCATAACTTATTATTTTTACTATTTATTAGGCTTAACTATTTAGATTTACAATTTTACGATTGGAGGCTTTATCTTTTAAAATACTACTCTAAAAAATTAGATAATAATAATAATAATTAAATAAAATAAATTAATTAAATATCGAGGCCATGTTATACTTTTAAATTTACCCTTAAAATGTATGAGAAGATTCATTTTGGAAAATTGTATCAATTTTCATTATTATTATTATCAATGTATCATCCAGATCGGCTACTCCTAGCCTTACATGTTTTTAAAAAAAATAAATTTTAAACTTCAACAAAAGGTAGATGTGTGGGTTTCGTCTCATGCAAGAGACCAGCCTAACTGCACATTATCAGCTTATTTGCGAGAGAAGTTATAAATATATAATAGTTTTTTTTCATATAAAATAATTATAATGCAATAACAAACATAACTATAGTACTACAACACGGAAAACTATAAGGAAACAGGAATATATTACAATTTTCTTAAGGCGATTGGTGAGAAAGATAATAGAGTTCACATCAGAATATCTTTCAAGAGCCTCGGATTTAGTCTTGGGGATGAAATAGGTTCGCCTATGTTGAATGCTACAGCACCTTTGACTGCTGGTAATTCGGTCTTAAATCTGGTGTAACGCTTTTTAATGAATCCTACAATCGTCCCTAGTTTTAGCTCTCGGTGGAGTTGACTGTTTCGTACAAACCAAGGCGCGTTTACTGCGATTCGTAGGATTTTATTTTGAAAAGTTTGCATTCCAACTGTACATTAGTAGAGGTCTAAGAATGGTTTTATAAATTAATAAGGCTGCTTCTGGTTTTAATCTAAATTTTCTATTGATTATCGGATAACGTAGAGCTAATCGTGCATAGGCCTGTGTTAATTTAGTGTTGATATGCTAGTTCCAGGTAAGACGACGATCTGAATAAATTTCGAGATATTTTGTTGCTTCTTTATTCCACGGGAGGTTGCTGCCATCGAGAACTAGCTCAGGTGGGTGTGAAGGGCGTCTAAGGGTGAAAATTTGTGCGCAACATTTTTGAACGTTGAGGTCTTAAGTTCTTTGCATACATTAAACATATAAACGTCTGAAGAGTTGACCGACGAGTATAGGGAAGGTTGCGTTAATAGTAATCTAACGGATTTGGAATTTGGAAGTAATCAGTTGACTGAGGTTTGCAAGCAGAGATTGCTGGTTTCGGCATCGAAACTTAGAGATCCCGAAACTTTATTATTATTACTATAGATTATCAAAAATGCGTTGCGAGTATCAGAACATTCTTTAAGCTGTTGCCTTTTAAAAATGGTATATATATACCAACCATTCAAGCGGGGTGGCTCAGTAGTAGAGCACTGATATGCCGTGCCAAAGGTCCCCAGAAAATTATTTGATAATTTATTTAACCTGTTAACCTTGTGAGATCTGGAGACCCCACTGGGGCTCACCCAGCCTCTATAAAGTGGGCACCCGAAATAGGGGTAACAACCTGGCGGTTGGAAGTGATATAGGAATTCGTCCTAAATCCCGTACAGTTGTACAAGTAATCACGTACTGACTTGGTAAAAGCAAGGCTAGCTGCAAACTGGATTCTCCCGGACTACTGGATTTCGCTATTCATCACAGGCCATGGAGGCTTTCGAGCCAAACTTCATGACTATGAAAGTGATATTGACCCTTTATGCCTTAGAAGCTACGTTCCGGAATCTGCTGAGAAAATTGTCACTAGGTGCACCGCCTTCGAGTCACAACGATCTAAATTGCTGAGGAGAACCGGACTTCACATCCTCTTCGAGAATGAATTCCTTCTCAGCTAATGGAAATTACCCTAATGGGAATCTCGGGAGACAATTACCCCTACTTTAAAGAGTTTGTGTACTAGTGGAAAGCAGAAGTCACTATGACAAATAGAGAACGTAGTGAATAATGTTGAAAATTAGAGCGAGAAGATTAAAACAGTACAATTATTGTGGGATAATTAATATTGTCAAAACCCGTGTTGCCGTAAGATAAGGAAGGGTATTTAAATGAATAGATAAATGATGGATTGTTGCGGTACCGTTATTTTTTATTAATTTATTGATTTTTTATTATATTTAAAGTGTAAGTATTGTTCAAAATTTCCGAACTGTTTGATATAAAATTTAGTTTATGTATATATAAAGTCAATTGGAATCCAGACACAAGACCCTTTATACTTTATGCAGTTCCGAATTCCGTCTCCCGGCCATCCTGTACGAAATAAATACCGTGTTCATCGTAATTCGTACGATATAGAAAATAGAAAAAATAATTGATAAGAAATACGATCTAAAAGTCGAAGAGCCTTTTGTTCTGCAAAGGAGGTATGACGAATGAGACATTGGAATGACTACCAGAATGTTAGGATCCAAGTTAAAAAGAAAAAGTTCCCTCTGTGTGGGTTATGAATCCCTACCGCACATAAGGGACAGTCCCACTGAAACAATATGGTTTTGATAAAGCGGCGGCCCCGCGCTGGATTTACTGCCTGTTCTTACCATTGAGCAGGGCGGATTGTCCCCATCCATATCCTCCGATGAGGAATGGCCGTGCAGTGGTCGGGAAGATACCATCTAGGCCAATAAATTGGAGGGGAATCCTTAAAGAACACGTCACAGGAACACCGGGAGCCACGGTAGTCTATGCTAATCCGGGGGCATATTTCACCTCGCATCAGCTCTCGGGGTTGTCCCACCGGCACTTGGAGTCAACCGAAGAAAAATCGGTTTTGTCAAAGTTATCTCCAGCATCTGGGACCTCTGGCCTTACCTGGGCCCGGAGGTGAATGTCGGATGGTTATGGAGAAATCCTATCCGTCCGGAGATGTGGAAGGCAACGAAAGTAAAAAAAAAAATGGAACCTTAATGTCTATTTTTATCCGACGAAATACCAGACATTGTAGCACTTTCTAGAGTTATCGATCAAAAGCTGAGACATGAACACTTCATGAAGGAAGATCCAGAAGATCCTCGGGTGCAGCCCCTCATGGATAGTGAAACAAATATTTTTCAAAAATAAAGTTTTTTAAAACACATGCATCAAGAGCATTTATGGTTTTAATAACTAAAGTTCCAATAATTAATATAGATTATAAAAACGTAAACTAATGTGAATGGAAAACAAAAACTAAAGAATTACTTGAATACTCAAGTACTTAATAACCAACGGGCGTTGATGACCTGGATGTTTTACGCCCCTAAACCCAAGAAAACAAACAAACAAACCTTAAGATTTAACACAATGAATCAGGAGAAAAGAAAAAACTGCTAAACATTTGTGTAATAAAATGAAAATTTTTTTCGATATCAGTTCCGCAGGTTGTCACTTCGATGTAAATCACAATAAGTTTTATCTCTCTATTCGTGTCTTTTTTAATATTCTCGAAAATAAAAGTAAGTTTATAACTGGTTGTATTTTGTAACTCTTACTGACTGTAGATAGATCTCTCTCTATATGTTTTCTATTTTGTGGACGTTATTAATATTTTTGTTTTCTAATCGAATATATTAATATAGTATATATGGCATGAGGGAGCGGAGTGGTTCAGTGCTAGAGCAATGAGCTGCCATCCTGGAAATCCTGGTTCAAATCCCGCTGCAGGCCATGACTGTTATTTAGTCTATTTGCAGCGGGAGATGGATCATAGACCTAGGACCCTCCACCCAGCCGCTATAAAATATTATGAAAAATAGGGTACCCAAAATAAGGGGGAAAAGTGAAGAAGTCACTGTTGTAGAACCGTTGTCCATGAAACAGTCTTTACCATGTACTGAACATCAGACCCTCCTTGGGTTGTATTGGTACAGGTTAACAATATATTGCATATATTCCTATTGTTTCAGTACAAGTAACTCATTTTGGAGGAAATTCGACTTTAAAATTTTTTCACCCTGAGCTGTGGATATATGTCTACAACTCCAACCCCGATTTTAATGAATAACTATGATTTTTATTTTTATATCCAACAAAATGACATCTGGTAACCCTTTTGCAGTATAATAAACAGTAACGTAGGAAAAAAGCATTAACAAATCGCCAAGAAATCCGACACTACTCAAAATAGCTGGTTAACAGATAATGTGTTACTTTTTCCCCAAATCCTTGTTTTGAGTTTGGAAGGTTTTGCTAATTCGACACTGATATAACTGTCATCCAGTGGCCGCTACTCGAGATTTTTTTGTGACATTTTCTTCCATAAGAAAATTTACCACATTTTCGTTTAGTTTAAGACTTGTTTCAGTTGTACCGGTGTCCTTCCAAAGGAGGACACGTTTGTCTGCAATAGACATTTTCCTTCGATACAGATGATACCTACTATGAAGGAATCGCTCCGTCAGAAAAAAATTTCTATCTATCCTGCTTTTTTATTTCCATATAGATGGAATTATGTTATGATCTTATTCGACTTCTCCCAATCAGGTACGTCAGTTTTTCATCCGCAGAATTCGAAAGCCGAGTTGCGGAACCCGGCCGCCGGCCCAGATGGCGATCCCAATAAATATCGAAATGTAAATAAAAACCATCGCCAGAAGCTTGTAAAAAAAAAAAGAAAGAAGGGATTCGTGATTGCCAAGGTTTATCCGCGCTAAAATCAATTGTGGGTTCGGACTTTGTGAATAACGGCAGGCAGGCACGTCTCATCCGATGGCGTGCGAGCTGAAATTTCTTTTCGACCTATTTATGCGTCCATTTTCTTTTCAGCCTATTTATGCTCCGATCCCGGCGCCGTAAATCGGAAGCCGCTAGGGGTGCTAAATTACAATTATGGTTGAGACACTTGCGAGAGTTGCCTTGGCAACGACACTCCCGTCTTTTGTTTATTCAGGTGTCTTTTTATTTCGATCAAAAACATCGATTGAAATATCGCCTGTTCTCAATATCGATTCAGCCGCAGCCAATATCTCAGCTAAATGATTAGCGATTCGACATCATACATGCCAGTCGGCTGGATTTAAGATGTTTTCCTAGTTACACTTAGCTCCCATTTGCATTTCGTTAACAGCCAGGACGTCATGACCACATTTGTACGTCAATATTCAATTATTCTTGTAGCTTAATGTTTTAACATCGACAGGAAAATATCCCCCTTTCTTTTACAACTCTATTAAGACATTACATCCTCAACCTAGGCAGAGTATATTTGTTAATGAGCTCTGAAATTATTTTAGATGGAGTTTCTCCAGCTTAATCAAATAGTTGCATTTCTCCAAAATTGATTTTTACTATGAGTGCTGAATTAGCTTGCTCAATGTCTCAAATCCGGCTCTGACAGATAAATTAGTTAATCTGTTAACACCCTCTAGACCTACCAACTCCACTCGTGTTCATCCAAACTGTATAAAGCTAAAAGGAAAAATCTGGGGCTGAGTGATAGCAGATAAAACCTTCCTGAAACATCGTTGTTCTAGAAACAATACAGTCTCTACCATGTAATAGACCTAAGACCTATCACGTGTTTTAGTTGTAATATTTTTTTTTATACTGTAATACACCATCTTCTTTTATTCAACATTTTATATATATATATATATATATATATATATATATATATATATATATATATATATATAGTAATATTATATATTTAATATTTATAATTTATATTTCTGCACGTCAGAGGTAAACTATCGTAACTGACATTTTTCAAACTTTACAGGAGAGCAGTTTTAATGTTAAATTTTCCTTCTTATTGTTGTTCACGGTTTTCAATGATAATTAGAGGTCATCAAGATCATTGAAAACCGTGAACAACAATAAAAAGGAAAATTTAACATTAAAACTGCTCTCCTGTAAAGTTTGAAAACTGTCAGTTACGCTGGTTTACCTCTGAGGTACAGATTTATATTTTTTTAATTTATCATTTATTTTTTTATAAACAGCATTTATATCATATGTTCGCAAGAGAAATAAAATTGGTATGGTAAAGATATCCTGTACTAACTATACCGGGAAATGCAAAATTTAGGACTATCACTGTAGCATCATCGCCCGGTAAGCTATCGAAGCACGAATTGACTTTAAGTTTCAAGCTTGCTGGAAGCTTTTCATTTAATCTTTTAGCGGCTACTTGGACTCATCCAAAGTGGGTATCCAAAATAAGGGAGAAAATCAGACGGTTGAGCCTGATCTAGGAAAAAACACCTCCCGGCACAACCGTTGTTAAAAACAGTAGAGTCTCTACCATGTCCTAAACCCCAGATCCTTCATAAGTTATACTGTATTGAATTTGTATATGATAGGAGGGCAAAGTAAATTGTGTGATCGTTAGCGTATATCTTAGTTTATTCGACAGAATCCAATATAATATTCCAATGTTTACACAATATATCCTGTAAACAGAGAGAATCGCTAACGAACTATCCAAGTTGTAATAAAGCGTGGATGTAAATGGATCCTTATGCTAAGTCGGTTATGAAGCAGGAACAATGGAGCGCGCATCCACAAATCATACCCGCCCTCAACCGAGTGCATTATCTTTCTGCGTATGTCATGGCGGATTTATCGCACCGCTTCTTCGTCTCCGGATAGTCCTGAATATTGGGAGGAAATGTCTTGTCTTGGGATAGGTTTCTTCCTCTCTGAAGTCGGTGATAAATTGCTTGAGGGAGTGGGAGTAGGGCTACGATTCATAGGACCGGAATGGAGGGGAGAAGAACCTTATCAAATTTATTTTGCAGGAAGTATGCTGATTCTTCGGTGTAAACCTAAATTATTTTGTAGAACTTCATTACAGAGAACCTTCGAAAAATGCTGCAGCTGATAGGTGACCTGCGGAGTACTGGTTGGAATATCAAACTATTATTCCCAAGATCGCCGGCTCTCAGCTAAGCAGGTTGCTCTCTTAAAGGAATTTTGAAAGGGGATAACAAATTGTTGGGGATAACAAATTGTTGGGATAACAAAATGATATTGGAAAATGAGGAAGAATACATCAATAAGGTCATCACGTGTCTATCAAAAGAAGGACTTATTAGGAATATCTGACGCATTTTTTTTTTATTAATAAAAATTGTTACTAAAAATCATTATACTTTTTTAATCATTCAAATCATTATACTATTTTTTATTTATTTGTTATTATTGTTAATATTATTGTAATCGTTACTAGAATTATTGTTACAAATAATTATTATACTACTGTATGTATTATTATACCTGCATATATTATTATTATATATACTATTATTATTATTATTATTATTACTCTACTGTATGCATTATTATACTTGTACTATGTTAGTATTACCAACATTATTGTTATTAAAAAAATTATTATACTAATAAGGCGTTGATGACCAACCGGTTTTACGCCTCTAACTAAAAACAACCATCCAACCAAAAAATTGTTGCTACGTATTTTTCACTACGTACGTAAATTGGGGATCCCGCATGTATAATTATAAACATAATTTATTTTCATTATTCTTTTAGGCCAACAAGGAGGATTGTATTGTATGGACAGAAGGTGTTTGAAGAAGATGTATTGGGGACCAGAATGTATGAAAAATGAATAAATAACTGATAATAAAAAATAAATAAATAAAATTTGGGTTAAAAAAAATTACAAACAATACTTTAACATGTTTGGTATGAAAAGGAGTTGTAATATAAGCAATAACTCTTACAAAAATAACACAATTCCGCTTCCCTAATTACAAGAGATTCATTTTGGAGAAAATTTGACTTTGCCACTTATATACAAGGACTGTAGGTATATTGTCTATATATACCGACCTTTGTTTTTATCAACATACATGATTTTTATATCACTTCATTTGGTAACACTCCGGCAATAAAATAGACAGCAATGTAAAACGAATTGATGGATCAAGGAACAATGTATGTGAATAGCGGTTTATATAAACTTGATAACCTGCCTTTCATGTCTACGCCTCGATTATAAAACAGGTATTATCAGGAATCTATTAGTTTTTCTACTTACTTTTACATGTTAGGTGTTAAGGTGATTACGGAACGGAATGGTGCGGTGTGAAATGATCGTAAACAAGTTTCAATCGCCAGACTTGGACGGTGTGAGAAGAAGATGGTCGCATAATGCGCTGTGAAGGCGAACCTCACCCGGGCCGAAATAGCTGTTAAGTCAGACCGCAAGTGATGAGGGCTCGCTAAACAGGCCTATTAACCCCTATCCATTACCTCGCGGGTTGGAGGGGCCTATAAGGGGGTTTAAGGGGGCTTCGAGGGGGGTTTAAGGCCCGTCGTAAAGCGGATAGATGCTGGTAATTGTTCCGAAGAGGGTATAAATAGCCGAAGCAACTAGCGGCTCCGTCCCCTTTGTCATTGCCGACCTAGTAAAATAGGTCTCAGCATCGGATCATATTTACGAGTCCTCCGGAGCATTGTAATCCTTTTATTAGAATCCCTTACTACCACGGCGATGGAAATATAAATCCACTATCTGGAAGTCCTCCGCGATCGGCGAACAAGGGATTCCCCTCCCCGATTTATTGGAGGCGAGCTCTCTCTCCCTCAGGCGGGTAAATGCAAGGACTGCAGATCCCCATCTGAAGTTTGACCTCGAAAATCGGAAAGACTGTTTAATATTTAATTTTATATAAGGAGGAAATAGTTGGGGTGCAGTCAATAAAAACACCTTAATAAGTGTAACTTATTTATTGTGTGCCGACGTTTCGGCCTACAATTTAGGACATCTTCAGGGCCAATATAGCAAGCGGTGGCGAGAACGATCAACACGAAGAAACATCGGCACACAATAAATAACTTACACTTATTAAGGTGTTTTTATTGATTGCACCCCCAACTATTTCTTCCTTATATTAGAAGTTACAGTCAACCAATTCTTCTCTAACATTCAATTTTATACTGTAATACACCGGTTTAACCATTTGTTTTAATATTATTGAATAAATAAACATTTAACCCTAGAATACTTTAACCCAAAGTTGTTAAAGATAACCTTACCAATATCTGAATAGGCAAAATTCAGGACTCCCGCTATGAGATCGTCAGATTAGCCATATAAACTTCATATTCCCACATAACGAATACATAGTACGTATGAATTAAATAACCTATGAAGGTACAATCCTACATTGTTTTCCCCAAGAAAAATGTATTGTAAACATCTACAATAAACAAAAGTAACCATAATCATGTATTTAGAGGAAGACATATAAAATACAAATTTTACAAGGATATATCGCACAATTATTTTTATAGTGACATAAACTCAAAAATCTGATAAAAATCTGATCTTATAGATAGGTTGTTTAGTTCTATTGTTACATGATTAATTCATTTTTAATTTGCTTTTATATTCTAGAACTCATTTATGAAACAAAAATGAACTAATCTGGTTAGTTCGAAAAAGATGGACTTATCCGGTTGTGACCGTAAACATTTGACAAGTCCGGTTATGTTAGTATTGGACGAATCCGATTTTGTATTTATATTATTTATATAGGACTTTAAAAAATGAGACAGAAAGTATAGATTTGAAAGATTTTTGTGTTTTTAAGAAAATTAGATATCATTTTCCGTAATATCCACTTCCAGACATTCGCAATCCTCAATATTACCACATTCACCTACTTCACCAAATTCATTTTCTTCAATGGTTTCTGTAGATCCTGATGTAGTATTTATTACCTCTTTACACGAGTGCCATTCTACTTCAGGATACTCGACGTTTGAAGTTTTATCTCATTTACTGAAGGCATTCTTCGAAGCAATGATGGATGGTTTAGACCCACCTTAAGAAGACTCGTGTAATGTACAGTGTTTTTGTCATTAATGTAGTTAATTAAAGATTTAACACTTCACATAAAGTAGTGAAGCAAAAAATATTAATGTTTTTTACTTAATATTTAATTTTTGTTGGACATGTCCGCTTTTGATTAAAAATATGCTAAAGATATGAACACTACATTGGACAAGTCCGCTTTAGAAAGAACAATGAATGTACATTTTAATATGATTCGAGCCATCGAATTCCTCTCGTATCCAATCCCTACAATCCAAAATCCTTCGTAAAATCCTCAATGCTCCTTATTTTGTTAAGAATAAAGTCATCCATAACGACCTTAATGACCCTTTTGTTGCTGATTTGGTCCGAAACCGGTATCTATCCTTTCATAGCAAACTTCATTCCCACTCAAACCCTCTAGTTTCAAACCTAGCTTCCTCTTCAATTCCCGATAATCCTCCGAGGCGTCTGAAAAGAAGATGGCCACGTGACCTTCTTATTGAACTTTGATTTGAGTACTACCAGTGGGTAGTTTCTCTACTTGTCATTCTCATGTCAATATGTAACACGCATTCTATTTACTTGTTGTATAATTGTAATACAGTTGTAAATATCAATAAATAAATTAAAAAAAAAAAAAAAAATATGATTCGTAAAATCGGACTAAACCGATTGTTTGAAAATGCACTTTTAAAAGCTATTTTTTCTCTACTTAGAGACGGTTTTCATTAAAAATATTAACAGGGATTGACGTAACGAGGTCCAAGGAATCATAATTCGAAAAAAAATGTGTGTTCGAATTATAGTGAACTAATCCGGTTCTGTTCGCCAGCTCCTCAAATGTTATATATAATATTTATAATAACAATTCTGAATATAGTACGACTATTACCCTAAATTGCTGCTCACACTCGAGAGGTCATGTCGCAGGGCCCCGCGTGGGTAGAGCGCTCGCCGCCCACACATCTCATCCTAATTACAACCCTTCTCGACATGACAACGCCCTTTTTATTATTTATTTCCCTTATGTATTTATTTATTCATTTTATGGAAAAACTCAATTATAACTATTAATAATGTGGTAATTAGGCTTCCATAATTTTTATAACTTTGTTGCCATTCCCATCTTTCGACGTCTTAGAGCACTGACCAAATCCTTGAAGTATTGAAAATTGTAAACAGAGAATTATTATCCTTATTATATCCAAAAATGCTATTTAAATAAAAAGTACTATTTATGTAAAGAATTAAACCATTTAACTAATATTGTATGATAAAAATTTATATTATTTTACTCACAAAAGTTAAGTCCTTATATACCTTTGTTAAAAAAATTACCTTAATGGAAAATAATTTTAGATTTTAAAGCACTGTCCTCACTACGTACGCTGATGACACATTTGTGTCATCAGTAAATAAGGATCCATTTGTTGCATCCCAATCTCTTCAATCACATATCTCAAACCTTCAAGAATGGTGTCAAAATTGGAGAATTAAAATATATCCTAACAAATCCCATAAAATTACCTTCACCCTTCGTCGTAAACCTACAAATTCCTGCCTTACTGTGTCCTTTAATAAAATTCCACTGAACCTTTTCGAACAGATACGTTATATAGGAATCCATCTGGAAAAACGTCTCACTTGGAATTTTCATACAAATCTGAAAAGACAAGAAAGTGCTTGACGTTTTCGCCTACTTCATCATTTACTGGACAAACGTTCTAAGCTCCCAATCCTTACAATCCAAAATCCTTCGTAAAATCCTCAATGCTCCTTATTATGTCACAAACAAACTCATCCATCATGATCATAATATCCCATATGTTGCTGATTTGGCCCAAACTAGAAACCTATTCTTCCATGACAAGCTCATACACACCTGAATCCGCTAGTCTTTCAACTTGCTTCCCATACTATTCCTGATAACCCTCCGAGACGTCTAGAAAGAAGATGGCCTCGAGACCATCTACTATAGAACTTTATTGGAGTGCTACCGGTGGGTAGTTTCTCCACAAGTGTTTTTCATGTCATATTATACATATTAGCAGATTTACTTGTTGTAATATTATAAATATCAATAAATTAAATTAAAAATCAAATTACAGACTACATGTCATTAGATTTGTATGGTCTAACGAAATGTCAATTCTAAATTTTCATGAAATAAATTGAAAAGTACTGTCTATGTCATTTTGAATCAAATGTGGGATTGACTCATTTTCTTTAAATATTTAAATTTTCATTTCAACACTCATTTAGTAGCACCAATATATCTAAAAATAAGAATAATGTTTTAAAAAAGTCGATGTAATATCGTCCCTGCCATTTCCAACTATCGAATGTCAAAATCGGTCCAAAAGAATTTAAAAGAAGCAATTTCCAGGTTCAATAAAAATTAGTGCCTATAGTCAAACCAATGGCATTCGTTTTACATTGTTTTTGTGACTGATAGAAGCCTCTATATGAATTTTATATCAATTATCAATCCTAAAGCACCTGCTTTAAGTCGAAAACGAAACTGTGATTTTTTCACATTTGATACTTTGCGATGGCAGGAACGATATGTTCCATATTATTATGATTTTTATTTTACTCTTACATCCATCCAATTAAAAATGAATAATTATATTAAAATTAAATATGAAATTATAAATTAAATATTTTTATTTTGAAAAGAAAAGATTTGTCCTGGCCGGGATCCGAACCCTGGTCGTCCGTCTTTCCGTTACAGCACTCTACCATTTGAGCTACCAGGGGTCGCCTCACAATCAGGACAAATCCGTTCTCTTCCAGGGCAAATATTTTCTCTTCGAAATTAAAATATTTAAAAATTAAAACAATTAATAAAAAATTAAAAGAAATCATAAAATAAATATCTTTACTAGCCTGTATTTATTGCTGTAATTATTATTACGATTTCTATTATTATTAGTTTTATTTCATTACAGCCTAAATAATTTGCAGGCTGACTGCAATAGTTTTCATTATTAATGTTAATTTGGTTTAATTGGATTTTAGATGTGCTTAATGGAGGAAAAGAACTCAAGCCCACTTCAAAATTTCAAATATGATTTAACTTTTTAACTACACTTCACTAATTCCACAATTTGGACGTTTTTATTTAGTCGAGTTTATTTATAAAAAAAATAAAAAATATTATAATTGTATATAATTATCTAATTCGGTAAAATATTCAGCATAGATCAGGTATTTTCTTAAATTTAAATTTTCTCTTTTCCACGCTTTTATCCAAGACTCACTCACTTGAAAGGTCGTCTTTTGTGAATTTACTTTACAGCTTGTGAAAGGGAATACTCTCCCTCAGTCTTATAAATAATTCTCGAATCCAAGTGGAAAGTTCGCCTAACAAAAATAAATCTAAAGTGTCCTGAAATCGAATACTTTCAAATTGATCAAGTAAAAAAAGAAAAAAACAATAAAACTTAATTCTAAAACTTGCATATGCTCAGTAGGTTAACTGACTTCATTAAGACACTTTTTTATGGATAATATCAGGAAAATAATGATGTTTAATAGTTGTTGTTAAAACTAACGGGTGCTGGTTAGCTCAATTTGTCTAATACAGCTGTGGCAGGTAAACATTTAATGTGTTAAAAACAACAACACCCTGATGGATCTTGAGAGCCTCCTGGGAGTGGATTGGCTCAGTAGTAGAGCGCTGACTTGCCATGCCGAAGATCCTCAGTTGAAATCCTGCTCGGTGGTAGACTTTTATTTAATTAATTACCGGCCGGAGATGGATCCTATGGGATCTAGGACCCTCCTGAGGCTCAACCAGCCTATATAAAATTGGTAATCTTAATTGGGGGAATACTTAGTGGTTGAGCATGATCTCTGAAAAATTACCTCCTTGTATATGCGTATTCATAGAAACAGTGCAGTCTCTTCCACATTCTGAAACCCAGACCTTTCATGGCTTGCAGCAGTACAGGTCTTAATACGTCACGGTTATATTATTAGAGTTGGTGTTACAATGGTATGTTATATGAACTTTTTTGTGGCGCCCAATACTCTCAGTGTCAGAGTATGTTTGAAGAGCCTTATAAGGTTTTGAAACACGTCTGGATACAGCATCTTTTATTTGATTACGGATGATGTCGCAACCCGCCTGCCTGGCCAAGCGATGACCCCCACCTAGACAGCATCCTCCCCCGAAGATCCGACTCGTCCTAGCTGATTGATAATTGGTGGCGGCCTCGGAGCGGTGGGAGTGCTTAGTATTCCGGCGTGGGTGCCGCCCGTCATGAACTCTCAATAAAGGCCACTATAATTATAGGACTCTCTGATGAATCTTTCATGGACCATCAGCTGAATAATTTCATTGAGAAAACTCGCCGGGGTCACTATTCTTTCGTAGCTACGTCTCGGGATATTTATCGGCGTGGAACCTCTGGCTCTCCCACTTCCTGTCCTGTCTGAAGGGGGCGGTAGAAACAACAGCTTCGATAGATCAACTGTCTCTGTTAACTAACTCTAAGTAGTTAACTGAATATAGTTAACTTGAATATTATTAGTTGACCTTACGCATATGGAATAAAGGAGTGGAGTGGCTCAGTGGTGACTGAAGATGGATCCTTTGAGATCTAAGACCCTCCTTGGGCTCACCCATCCGCTGTAAAGTGGGAATAAAAAATTAGGGGAGGATTTGGCGGTGATCAAGGACAAATCCGTTGCCCAAAAAACAGTACAGTCTCTACCACGTAGTGAACCCAGGGGTAGTAGTACCCTAACCAAGGGTAGTAGTGGTATAGGTTCCTGTTATTTATATCCATCCACTCGGTGAAAAGTGGTTAAGGGAAATCTTCTCCAAAATGAGTTTCTTATACTTATGTAACCGGAATCCAGTTATTCTCGAAGCGAAAGGGGCTAAGTAAGGCATTGGCTTAAAAAATAGTTATTGCTTATATTACAACTCCAATTCAATCCAAAAACTACGAGAATGATACGTTTTCGCTTCCCTCAATACAGTGAAAAACTTTTAAAAAAAATATAGTTAAATAAATAGTTTATTTCTTATAAGCCGACGTTTTGACCCATTTCGCAGGTCTTCTTGAGTGCTTAATAGGCTAGAAAGAAGCATATTTAAAATTAGATAAATGCCTTGTCTATCGAACACTGCAGAAAACCTGCACCGTCGAATTCTTAAAAAAGTTTATCATTATATTAGTAATTATTTCTTTGACCTACACCCATTCCATTTTGTTCTCTCTAAATAGAGTTAACTATAAGTTTAATTAAGTAAACGATTGATCATGGCAATACTTCAGTCGTCATGCCCCAAGTATTGTCCACGAAGTTTTTTCAGCTTCAGCTTGAAGCATACATAACCTTTGCTCCATTATAGTGCCTTTGGAAGTATTTTTTTCTCACTAATTCCTGACTATCCGAGATCTCTGTTATTATTATTATTATTATATCTATTAAGTTCTATGAAATATTTCATTTATATTAAATATTGTAACGAATGTTTGTAATAGGAAAATGATGGTATCGGCGTCGAGCCTTCGGGTTGCCTAAGCCTAATTATTATAGTTGCTATTGAACAGGATGCAACAAGATGCTGAAATTCGGTAAAGGCTGGTCCAGGTTTACAATTACAAACAAATAACGGGCTCTTCTTTTATATAATAATATGATTATTTTTATTTATGATTATCGTTCTTTATACTAAATATGTCCAAAATAATATAAAGAATCTACAAACTTTTGGATTGTTTAGCGAGGTTTAAAAAAAAATTGTAAAGGTATGCCGACCAGGTGGCACCCGAAATAACTTCTCAGAAAACTGGGGGCGAATGACAGCTTTTTTCCCCATTTCATTTTGATGGCCACGATTCAATAAGATCTCATCGGGTGCCGAAAAACTTAGAATCTTCTCATAATGTATGCATTTCTTTTCAGAAGGAACGAATAGAAAAAATTTCACATAACTCCCGGATATTATCATATTTATAACAGAGGATCCGAGAAGAGAAGGAGGCGCTTAGAGCGATAATGAGAAATGATGCCTACTGATTCGGATCTCGGAATGAATAAATTAATTTATAAAAAATATTGTTTATATTAACATCATGAAGTAAATATTCCGAAATTCTAAATATCCGTGTACATCATTCGCTCAAAGAAATTGGCGCTTTTTAAAAAGAAATAGAACTAATATAGTTAAATTATCTCTAAAGTATTTTAATATGATTACTTTTGTGTAATAATAACGTATTATATAATCAATATATATAGTGATTTTTTTAGCGACTATATATCAAGTGATGGCTAAACAAACAAGTCATCTAGTTTGAAAATAAATGAAAAAAGTTATTGCTATTAATTTAATCATGGAAAATTAATTTTTTTTTTGCAGTGAGTTGCAATGCCGAAGGTAGGCTGTGATATGTAATTCCCTTGAGTTCATTGTTTTTACATATTCTTTATAGCTAATCCTCAAATTCATTTTATTATTAATATATTTTATAACCTATTATAAAACTTGTTTAGTCTAAGTGTTCCTTTCTAATTATCCGGTCATAGAGATTTTGGATTGCGTTGATGAAGTTGACAATGCTGATAACAAGAATAGCAATATTACAACTTCCAAGAATATAAATCTATATCAATATATTCTTCATAAATAAGGATCAGACCTCGCTCGCAAGCAGACTTTAATTTAATCTGTTATGGGCCGCATCATACTTTACTTAGTCTTTTAACAGCCGAGGATGGACCTCCATAAAGTGGTTACCCTAAATAAGGGGGAAAATCTGGCGGTTGAGCATAATCTAGGACAAATCCCCTCACTGCACAACCGTCGTCCAAGAAACAGTATAGTCTCTACCATGTACTGAACCACAGCCCCTTCACGGATTGTAGTGGTGAGAAAATGAAAATTTTTACAACATTTTATTTATTCATCCATAAACAAAAAAGAAGCTATTCATAATAAGAACGAGTAACAAATGGTTTTTATTCATCCAGAACACAATTACTGCCTCCTCTCCCCAACAGTCTAAACTTGTAATATGAAATTACACGTCTAATCTTGACATGAATTATTTATTTTTTGTTTTCTGTGAAATAAAAACATTTTTCTCATCTTGGAAAAACTTCCATGAATGGAGAGTTAAAATGTACAAGCGCGGTTTATAAAAAACAAAACCAAAACTCTTAGCAGAGTAATAAAGCTATAAGGAGATGATGAAGAGTTGATCCAAATGAGAATGAATTGGCGGAGACAGGATGGCCTCTTAACACGGGCTAATCTTACCAGAATAAACAATCGCATAAATTAGCCACGAAACAGTGTGTTGATAATCAAAAATAATATTTATGCAGGAGCCTCCGAGACCTACATCATAAATAAGCAATTTAGAACAAGAAGCGGCTAACAGAGATGAGATATTTATATGTATATCCTCGGCGAAACTTTTTTCTATTACTGCCCTCAACAACAGTTATATAAAGCTTTTTCGGAGGCTAATGAGAAGTTGGGGCTCCAAATGACCCAATCTGTAGGCAGCGCCCCCCCGCCGGGACGACTTGTTTCTTTTTTCCTCTTCTTCTTCTTCCTTCTTCATAATGGGAAGGTTGTAATTCCTTTGCCTACCTGATAAGTGTTGCCCTTAAATATGATAATTAGCCGGGGTAGAGAGAGCTCCGGTGGCGAACCCGCGCCAATAAAGACCCTGATGGAGTGGCCACTTCCAGAAGACCCTGTAGGCTCCAGAAGGCCGGAGGATCGCCACTTAAACAGATCTTCCAAGTATTTATTGCAATGGCGTCATTACCGTTTATAAGCTAATATCACTTCTCTTTCAGATCAGATGCTCTTACATGCCGCTTGTTCTGTCTGAAACACCGACAAGTTGAAGGCTTATCCACCTGTATTATTCCAGATGTATAAAATAATTACTTAAAGATATTCTTTACCTAATTTGTTTTTAGGATTGAGGTTTCCTTCAACCTAAAATTTCTTTCAATTCATTTTTCTATTTTCTATCTTCCTTCCTCTGACCATGGCCGTACATACCTCAATTTCTTCTGACCATCTTTCATTGATGTTAATAATCAAAAAGTATCCTTAATTATACTTAAATAATTACAATAACATCACGGGTCCAAATCCACCTATGGTAAAGAAATAATGGTAAATTAACAAAAATATGAATGTTTAAGCATTTGATAGTATCAGTAGATGTTGGAACAAGATTAAAAGTGTCGGTTCCGCTGGCTGTTGCTTCGTATTGTCACAAATTTTAACTTTTCATGCGTTAAACTTTTACTTATATTTTCCAAAAACATAAGTTATCGTGAGCTTTAGTATGGAAAACAGAAGGTAATTATGTGGAAGGATTATTGAAGTATACACAACTCACTAAAGCTCACGATAACTTATATTTTTGGAATGATAAATTGAATTTTTAGAAAATACTAGCTTTTGCCCACGGCTTCGTTCGCGTGAAATTCGGTTGCCACATAAAGTTTCGTGACAGATCATTTTAAATAAATAACTTAATTTGTTTTAACTATAAGTTACTCGTACTTCCGAAATTTCAGATGTCTAACTTCAAAACTGACAGATTCCATACAATCTTTGAACCCCTATTATATTGAGGTTGGAATTGTCCAAATTCCTTTCACAGTGCTCATTTAAGCTATACAAAGAACCTATCTGCGAATTTCAAAAGGCTAAGTTCAGTGGTTTCTGCTGTGCGTTGACCGCTGGGTGTGTCATACATATGAATGAACATGCATTGACACTGATTAACAAACGGGACGGACAGGAGTTTACTGTTATTCCTGCCAGTAAAGGATTGGTATGTAATGTTATTGAAAATGATTACTTAGTATAACAGTTTCACTTGTACGGCAGCTGCGAGAAGTGAACTTTTTTCCCCCCTTCCTGCCATTCCTACTGGCATACGGGATTAGGCAGTGGTGGGTTAATACGTTAGGTTTACGCACACCCACCATTGCCAAAAATGAACTATCTTTATTTTTAAAAAAATTTCGGGGGGTATTGTATAATTAAATTAATTATAATTGTAATAATTATAAAATAAAACTGTTCTGTGGTGCTGCCCAGAGCACCTTACTGATGGGGCAGCACCTTTTAAGCCTGCTGACCGGTCTGCATCCGTCCGGTGCCGTCCAGCCCTCCTGGTCCACCGCATCCGTCCGGACCTCTTCACCGTCTCTCTCCTCCTGGTGGAGCTCATCCTCTGGTGGCTCGCCGGGTGGTCGGATCCTGCTAATTGCGCGAGAAGTGAACTATGTTACTCGATTTGTTTTGTTCAGCAAAATATATAGATTTTGCGAGTAAGAAACACTTGAGCAAGTTTACGAACTTCGCCCCCCTATTTCACCCCCTTATGGATAATCCGAAATCGGAAAACCCTTTCATATCGGATTTGCAGGCTGAAGCTCACCCAGCCTCTGTAAATTTGATAACCTTAATTTGGGAAAAAAACCTGGTGGTTGAGGTGATATTAGACAAATTGCCTTCCTGAACAACCGTTGTCTTAGAAACAATACTACCATGTAATAAACACAATACCCTTCATGAGATGCAGTGCTACAGTTATTCCATTTGAGATATTATAAGGCTGTGAGTGTAATTCCCTTGATTTCATAGTTTTTGCATATTCTTTCTAGCTAATCCTCAAATTTATTTTATTATTATATTTTATAACCTATTATAAAACTTGTTTATATTAAGTGTTCCTTTCTAATCATCCGGCCATAGAGATTTTGGATTGCGTTGATGAAGTTGACAATGCTAATAACAAGAAAAGCAATGTTACAACTTCCAAGAACATAAATTTATATTGTTATTTCTTAGATTATTTCATTTTTACGCTTTGTTATTTTTCGAACGTTGAATATTTTTCAATTATTCTATTTTAGAGGGTGCCAGAAAGATGGAATGAAGACTGGTTGAGTGATCTCGGAGAAATCAACTCGGAAAAATCGAATATCGGACAAAGCACAACCGTAGTCTTAGATACATTAGACACTTCAAAGCTATGGCTCTTCCCATATGAAAGGAGGACGGCTTTTGCTCATTGGTTCTAAGCAATCCTCCATCCGTCTTTTTTTTTTGTAAATTATTAATATACTTTATATTCTACTATAATAACTTTGTAACTAACATAGTAAAAGTATACCTTTGTAGCCATTTAGACATACAGATGCTCCGTTCTTGGAATGTGTCGGTTTTCCTCTTCGGGCAGAATCTTCCCGACAGATCCCGTTGGCGAAGGAGGTAATGACCGCTTGGAACATAAAGAGCCTTCCGTATAAAATAGCGTTACATGACTCCAGCGTTAAAGTCACCGTGGAGTTTTAGTTTTATCGTCGAGGCCCCGGCGTAACTTTACGGGTTTTACTCGGCTATTTAACGTTTAATAAGAGGCCTTCCTTCCCAGCGGGGTGCTTTATAGTCCGGATGTCATCCACTACAATGTCCGCCGGAGGAGGCTATGTCTTCATTATCTTCTTCCAGGATGTAGCGGAGTGATGAGTGGACTGACGTCTCATTCAGGCTTTATGTTGCCATTAGCGATATGAATCTGGTCCTGTTACATTCTGGTAGCTCCGGGACGGGGATTTTGTTTCTTTATGTTTATATTTAGGATATCTTCTTGTTCCTAGAAAGAGAGAGCCAACTTAGAAGTTTGTAGAACTTAATACTCGGAAGTATATATCTAAAATGGACGTGATTCATTGTTATATTTATAAGGGATGAATAGTTCCTTACACAATAATGAATCTTGCAAAAAAATATGATAAACGTAGCAGAGGCTTACGTGCCTAGAGAAAATTTTCTGGAATCATTTCCCAAAAAATGCTAAAAAATTATTTGTGTTGTATTCCTACTATTTTGCAATTTGATTTATTTATATTTAGTATTTATACAATATATATATAAGGATACAAATGGAAAAATCCAAAAACAAAGCCTCGAGTCTCTAAAATACTAAAAAAAAAAAAAAAAAAAAACCTAGCTGAAGTTTCTCCCATAATACATAAGTACAATTTATGCATTTACATTGCATATTTGTCAAGTTATAATATGTAGGTGATAATTTTAAGTTCAGATTAGCGTATGATCTTTATGCTCATAACTAATGCATAGAACTTAAAACTTTTATTTTAGATTACTTAGGGCACCAAAATATAGTCTCATTATTTATTAATGTTTACTTTAACATTAAGACTTAAAATACTGGAAAAATCTTAACTCAAGTATCGCCAATTAATACATCCCTATACACCAAAATGATTTACATCAATGAAGATAATGTTTAAACAATATTTTAGAGACTAGAAGCTTTCTTTTTTGGATTTTTCCAATTGCTTTCTAATTTAACTGTGTTTGGAATTGAAATTTGATTACTCCAATATTTCAAAAATTGACATCTTCACCGTTGTTGCTAGTTTAGTCCAAGTTATTTGGTCTAATAAGACACTTTGCCACTTTATTTCTCATGTTTTTGGGGACATAAATCCTGAAACTTTGGGACCATTAAATTGCTAGACTAAACTAGTGAAATTTTCATCCGCCTTTGATACTCAACGCTTCTAATTGACTTGATCAATGCGTTAATTAGCAAAAATGTGAATTATTGTAAAACTAATACCAATTTTTGATATTTCAGATTTATCCAGTTTAGATCTTAAACACCTCACTTGTATTTTGATACATCTTTTTGGATTTTCCTATTTTTTTATTGATATAATAATAATTCGCTCCATTCTCGCCCGTTCTTCCTCTCTTAGGAACTCACTCCCACTCGATATCCGTCATGCGTCTTCTTTGTTCACATTCAAATTCAAACTTTTCCTACATCTCCTAAATTCCCAAACAGATGGTCTCTAGTAAATAAAAATGAACAGCTATAATCAATATGAATCAACTAATGAATTACTGTAAATATTCCTCACTCATAATGATATTATTTTTTTATATTATTAGATGCTCTTATTTATTAAATTTTTACTAGCCTATTTCTATTTATTGCAAAATTGTATACTAGTTTTTTCTACTACTTTTTCTACTTCTCTATTAGAACATACCTTTTAGTTTATATTTATTTTCATGTAATTTAAATATTGTATTATTCTAATTACGTAGCCCTCCAAGGCCAGGTTGTATTAATCTAATATATCCTAGGCCAGATATATTTTATTATAAATATAGATATAAATTTTGTCCACTTCTGTTATTCTTAAAGCCCAGATCCCAGAATAAAATTATTTTTCTATTCTCTTCTAAATATAATTCTACAAATATATAACGAATTAGTTCAAGACCGTCAGACGTTTTATAAAAATTGTGTACAAAATCCAGTTATCACATAGGTACAACATTATAGCATGCAAGAAATGATAGCACGCAGGTTATACGTAATACATGCAACAAAGTTTCCTTGTACCAACTTTTGCTATGCTCCTCAGTCTGGAGGGTATCCTATAACATAGACGATACAAACTTTTTTTCTTAATATAAATTAATGACTCAAGTAATTAATCTCTTGGCTCCTATTGTCTCCCGCTATATCAAGACAGGACCATCTTTAAGTGGAAAATAGTTTAAGAATGGGAGACCCCTTTGGGTCGGTGGTCACCTAGCGGTCCTCACTCGTGGGAAAGAGCGCCAGTTCCCAAGAGGACGATTAAGGTAACGATCGGTTATATTGGACCCAAACATAAGGCCCTAAATGGAGGGGACATCATAGTTCACCTTCTCTGTAATTTCGCTAATAAGTACTAAGGCCAGGCTCCTTCTAGGCAACTGCTTCCAATCCGTAAAAAAAAGGTGGATGGCCTGTCCTTCTCATCTTCGGTTAATGAGAAAATGCCAAAATGTACGATAAAGAGTAACATTATGCTGTACAAATTTGAGGGCATTATGGGCTTCTTTTTTAGTAACCGTCAATAAACAAAGGTGATGGTAATAATCTATGTGTCAGGCCGTGTCTGGCGACTTTTTCGCCTTCGGAGACTTCTCGACGTAGAGTATCCATTCTTGGCTGACGGTGTTGTGTTAGGCCATTATTGTTTTATGACTCTCTTAAACTTTTTATTCATTTTATTTATATACCATAAACAATTATACAGGCAGCGGAGCTTAGATTATACTATGCTTAATGTCCTAGGTTCAAAGCCGGCTGAAGTTAATTATTTAATCTCTTAACCGTAGATGGTCCCAAAGGGATCTGTATATCCTCTTAATTCTCATCCAACCTCTATGAAGTGGGTATCCTTGGGCAAAAACCAGGGGGTTGAGCGTGGTCTTAGAGAAATCACTTTTACTTGTATAAGCGTTGTCACTATGGAAACTGTTCGGCCCTCATCATCTATTGAACACAACAACCTTCATGCGCTATAATGGTACAGTTTTTCCATTAGTTTTAAATAGGGAAAATATGCCAGGAGACTAGCAGAAAATGTGTATGGTTACCTTGTTGTCGTTTGGGATATATGGATGGCCATATTTGAGGAGTTTGGAATAAAAAACTGATAACTAAGAAATTTAAATAATTGGCATTATAGCATTTTTCGCTAGTCAAGCTATTTTGTCATAACACAACATTTTGCCACCTTATTTCTCATAGTTTTAATCCGGTTCTGAACCTGAATTTTCTTGAGAATAAAAATGCTTGACTAAACTAACGAAAAATATGAAAAAGTAAATTTTTCAGTGAACCATATTTGAGACCCCTAACAGTGTATATGAGAATACCTTAGTGAGAAAAATGTTATCAATCTTGCCAATGTGATAACAAGAACCTTGACTTTCGGGTGGGGTAGCCTTAGAGTTAATAACCTTAAATCCTGTGGGATCTGCAAAACCTGACACAAAACAGAAAATGGAGAAAATTCATAAATACATGATATATGAAGCTTACCTAATAATCAGGTTGTGTTTCCATCAAATTCGTCACACCACGTCGAATAAAATAGCGACGCAAGCCATAAGAAATTTCATAGGATCGGATCGGTCACGTGGTGATGAATACGGTGCCGGTGTGTCCCCTGGTAATGACAGATAAAAGGAAATTATACCGCTTTTATAAATTGAAAGGGGATCTGTCACCCGAGCTCCCCCGCGGTGAGTTAATACAGTCCCAATGATTTATCAACTCACCAGCCACTCGATGGTGTGGAGGCGGCGCAGTCCACAAAGGAACGGGGAGGGAAAAAACCGCCCCTTTTGTCCGGGGGCTAATGGGGTGTCACTGGGGTGTCCCGCCGATGTGGATACGGCCTCATCACAGGCCATGAGTTATCGGATCTGTCTGCGTCGGGTGGAATCTGTTCCGAAGAGTTCCGCTTGTCTAGGGGGCATCGAGGAGGATAGTAGCTGATTGGGGAAAAAATGTCTGCCAACAATACCTGTAAGATTACAAAAGATAAGACGAACAGTAAGATACAAAAGAGGTTGAAAAGATGGGCCTTTTAGTTATTGAATATATATTATTATGATCCGAAGTGAAACAATCACGCTCCCCAAAAAATGTCGCAGAAATGCTGAATGCAGAACACAAAGTTATGAGAAAATTATTATATCAAAAATTAACTAAAAAAAGATACAGATTACAATAAAAAACCTACAGAAATTATCTCAAACCTCGCACAAGAAAATGATGATTAACATTTTGTGCGCAAACGATACTACATCCGGCTAACATATTAAATAAAATCTCCCACACCTGGTTTTGAACCTTAGGAACGGCAACTCAGTGCTCTACAACTGAACCACTCCGCTCCTTGGTCAACTAATATTTATTAAGTAAAAATTGATTAAAAAAATAAAATATAACCAAGGCAGAAAAGAAAACTGGACAGTAATGTTATAGAAGGGAGCATTGAAAAAATTGAAAACAAAATGGGCAGAGGAGAAAAAAAGAATAAATAGAGGAAAGATGAAGGAAATGTAGAAAATTAGTGTCAGAATGCTTTGTGTGATCCTCCTGGGTCAATAAATAAATATATATTATTAAAAATATATATTATATAATATTATATATATATTATATAAATCTATTTATCAGGAATCATGTGAGTTTGACTAATCTTCTGGACAAGAATTCGGGATGAAGAAAATTAGTATAGGATGGATATGATTACACACTATTTATCAATCAAAAGCAGCACAAAAAACAAAAGATTGAAGATGGTGAGATCGAGATCGGCAATCGGTATCTAAATTTTATTACCGGTAAGACGAGCTTTGATAAGATGATTTGGCTCACTCAGTCTCTTTGAAGTGGTTAAACTTAATTGGTCTAATAAACTCGTGTGTGCGCGTGAATATCTTCCATATCCGCTAGCTTAGAAAACATGCTTTCCGAACCCAAGCATTGTATCTTACACACAGGTTTTAGTGAAGCTTTATTGTTAATCTTTTATAAATTCTATCCTAATCTAATATAAAGAATCCTAAGTATTATCTATATCCTTTTAAAATTCAGAAGGGTTTCAGTGGTCCAATAGAACCCAAATTAATTTTGTATGACCGATCAGTTCTTGCATTTATCATATAGATGAGATTGTATTTCACTGGTTGAAGTAGCTGTTTCAATCTTTTTCCTGGTTAGGTATTTGGCGAAGTTGACTGTTATGTATTGTTATCTTATAGTCTTATCACAAGGACCACTGAACCCCTCCTGAATTTTAAAAGCATGTAGATAAAGAAGGTATTCTATAAAGAAAGTACTCTAAATTGTGGAAAAAACGTGGAGGATGCTTTTAAACAGCACAGTATGTTATACTCAACTGAAAAGGGGACAGAATTTTTTTGTTTTTGATTTATAAACCATGATGCAAATGTGAGATCTTCCAAAAAACAGAGATCGAAGTGGCATTCTTCCATGAAAAAGTGGTATTGCCTAGGAGAATTATATATAAAGTCACAACATGAAATAATATTGAACATTTACTTGGAGGTGTCATTTGAGAAGTTGCAGCATTAATTTCTGTTTAAGATTTGATATCTGCTTTATTTTTTACAGAAAAAGTTGCAAAAAAACAAAAAACAAAACAAAGGCATTCACAGAGTGGACAATGTGTTTCAGGAAGCTGCGATAATCGAGAATAAAATATATTTATATTTATATTAGATATTATAGAATGACAATGCTAACACACAAACAGAGGCGCTAGCGTCGGAATGAAAGGTAATTATCGGTTCAAAATTTATTAGGACAAATCACCTCCCTGCACAACCGTTGTCCATGAAACAGTACAGTCTCTACCATGTCCTGAATCCCAGACCCCGCATGGGTTAGAGTGGTAATGTTTTTTATTTTTAAGAAAATAATCAGAAAGTAAACGAGAAACTTTTCTAAATGTATTTATAGTGTAATGAACATTCTCCCCGTGAATACGCCCCTAATTGCGAGAAAACGGAGATATAGGATCAGTGAAAAGAAAGGATATGTCTGGCCGAGAAGTGAACCAGGATTGCTTAGTTGCTAAAGCACCGCGACGGATACGTGAGAGACCCGGGTTCGAGTCCCGGTCCTGGTCATATCTTTTCTTTTTAAATAAAAATATTTAAAAATTATAACAACTAACAAAAAAATAAAAGAAATAAATTATAATTATTAATTTATTTTATTGCCATCAGATCATAAGAAGTATGCAAAGTTTCAATTTAAATCGATATATCGTGGCGCAAAAATCGAGCTCATAGATACTGTTATAAATTAGGGGGCGGTGTGGCTCACTGGTACAGCACTGAGCTGCCACACCAAAGGTCCTGGGTTTAAATTCCGTTGCTGATAAGACTTTTATTTAAGTTGTTATCGATCGGAATGGATACTATAGGATCTATGACCCTCCTGGGGCTCACCCAGCCTCTAAAAAGTGGGTGTCGAAAATAAGAGGGGGAGATCTAGCGTTGAGCGTAATCTAGAACATTGGACAAATGCCTCTCTGAACAGCCTTTGTCCAAGAAAAAGTACAACCATCTTCACGGGATTCAAAGTCAAAAAGACTCTTCACGGGTTGTAATGGTAAAATTTCCAAGATCGCCTGTAACCCGGCAGGTGGACATAGGGTTATTTAAAGGGAGTAAACAATCTTTGGTTATGCCACCTTCAGAAGGGACGTTAAATGGGTGTCCTGTTCGATGTCAGGTACTCGTTAAAGAATTCTATCCTAATTAAACCTGGATAGGCAAAAATTAGGACTCCCACTGTAACACCGTCCGACTAGCCACAGCAGTATAACGTGACGTTAAATGAACAAACAGCTTGCAGCCAGACCTTAAGTGCAAAGTTTCAATTTAATTCGATGTATGGTAGTCCGAAAATCTGGTTCATATATGTAAGTGTACATACAGATGAAACTAACAAAAGCATAAAAATAAACCCTAGTCGCTAGAAAGTAATTCTTTTGATGTAATTTATACCATTGGGGCGGAACCGTAACGATACGACAGACAGACGAATCTAGCAGAGTATTTAGGGTAGGGAGAATTTTTGAAGTAGCAGTGGGTGTGTCTGTTGTTACAGAGGCGCCGAAACGTCTTTTTGGCAGGGCCAGGTATAAAAAGGAAACGCGATTTATTGCCACTAGGGGCTTTCCTATAGCTACCAGCAAATTTGCCTTCCAATGGCACAATGACAAAAGACTGCGTCTTCTATTATTTTTTTCCTTCATCTCCAAGTCATTTCTATTTCTTAATGCATTTCACCGTAGTGATTTTTTTCCCTAAGGTTATGCATTTCAAAGGACCGATACCGAGATTTTAATTGGGAGGGAAGCCGTAGACGTTACATAAATTCTTTTATAAAAGGCTGATCCAAAACGTCACCTTGCATATCCTTCTTCTAATTAATGATCATATTTCCAAAAAAAAACTACATATCCTGTATATGTATCAATAAAACCCACGATTTGTTGAGCTTATCATAGAGACTGTGTTATTTTACAGCAAATGGTAACGCAGGGATGACAAAGTTTGAATAACAGTAACATTTATCAAAAAATAACTTGTACTATTACTACCCATGAAGACTCTTGGGATTAGTACAAAATAAGGGCTGTGTTGTTTAAAAGCAAACGGTTGTGCAGGGAGGGACAAATCACCAACGTTAAGTATATTATAACTTGAATGTAATAAATTAAAAATAATAAATAAAAAAATATGACAAAGTTGCAATAATAATAATGTTAATGAAAATATAACGAAAACTTAAACCCACTAAGTGTCTCAGGTTCAGTATATGCCTGGAGACTGTTTTGTTTAAAAGCGAACGGTTGTGCAGAGAGGCAAATATCACCTATACTTAGTATAAGGAATAAAATGGTCTGAATGGAGGTAAAAAATAATTCTCTAATATTGGGATAACTGTTTATTGTTGTGTATAGTATTGCATTTTCTGTTAATTGATAATTATGTTATCAGTTCTCCCTATACAAGAGAATTTTTTTGACCTCCACCCGGAGGATTTTCTTCCTCATGTATGTAAGGTCAACTAATATTACTCAACATATACTATGCACATTGCATTTAATTTGTATGATATAAATTAAATATAATACGTAAGTTATTACATATGAAAAAGGATAACAATAATAATGAAAAAAAAACTTGTATCACTACAATCCATGAAAGATCTTGAGTTGTGTACATAATAATCTGCTGTTTAAAGGTGAATAGATGTGCAGGGATGGAAAAATCACATCTATAAAACATACAAGGCAATACAATATGGCTCTACAACCCTGTGTGGGTCTTAGCCTCCTCAAGGAGCCTTCGCCAGGCGGCTTGTCTGGCATCCTGCGCCACTCCATCTTCCCATCGGAGCCTTGGTCTTCCTCTTCCTCTGGCACGGTCCAACTTTCCCTCCAGTACCTTCTTCGCGGGACCCTCCTCGCTCATTCTGGTCACACGGCCAGCCCACCTTAATCTATTAATTTTTGCACCAGGTAATGATGTGGGGCTCCCCAAACATCTCGTACACTTGTTGGTTCGTTCGCCTTCTCCATTGACCGCTCACATAAATAGCTCCGAAAACTCTGCTCCGCGCATTCTTCCGAAAACAGCCAGCTCTTTTTTCTGGGCTTTAGATAAAGTCCATGTTTCAGAGGCGTAGGTCAGGACTGGCCTAATCAGGGTCTTATACAGCATGACTTTTGTTTTCCGTGTTAGTAGTGAGCTCCTTAGATGCTTCCTCAGCCCAAAATAACATCTATTAGCGTTGATGGCTCTCTTTTTTATTTCCTGAGAAATATCGTATGACGAGGTAACAACACTTCCGAGATAAGTAAAGCTATCAACCTTCTGGAACTTGCAAGTAGATATTTCTACAAACTCCTGTACTACATTGCTTGTAGATTCAGCTGTCCTCATTTATTTAGTTTTTTCTTCGTTGATGCTTAGACTTTTGCCACCTCCATGAGTGATGAGAATGCCGTCTTCAGTGTTTCGAATGAGCGAGCGACAATATGATCATCCGCATAGCCTAATAATTGCACTAGCCTGTTATAAATTTTGTTTTTGGTCTGGATTTTTGACTTCCTAACAATTTTTTCCAAGGCAATATTAAATAATAGACATGCCAAGGCATCTCCCTGCCTTAAGCCTCTTATTATATTCTTGAATTCAGGAGAGATAACCCTGCATTCTGACAACACAATATGTTTTATCCACTATCATTGCTACAAGGCAGATTAACTTTGAGGGTATTCCTAACTCTCTCATAGCTTCATAGAGTTTGGCTCATTTGGTGCTGTCATAGACGCGTCTGAAATCTATAAACAGGTGGTGTGTGGGCATTCTGTAGTCGCTTGCCTTCACAAGGTTGGTCCTAAGGCTAAAAATCTGGTTAATAGTCGAACAGCCACCTCAAAACCCTGCCTGGTATTCTATTTCTCTTTCGGCAAATGGAACAAGTTTATAAGACATACTATATTTAATTTATATGCTACAAATTAAATATAACACATAAGGTATTGCATATGAAAAAGATAGGACAACAAAAATCCTGTACCATTACAACCAATGAAATGTTTTGGGCTGAGTACATAACCCAAGACTGTGTTCTTTAATAGGGAACAGTTGGGCAAGTATAGGAAAATCACATATTAAATATATTACACATATTAAATACACATATCACACATATTAAATATATTAAATATATTAATATATTTAATATATATATATATATATATATATATATATATATATATATATATATTAAATATATTAATATTAAGTTACCAATACGAACAATATTTGATAGAGACAGTACTATTTCTAGAACAACTGTTGTGCAGGAAGGTGAATAGCCCCAGATCACTCTCAACCTCCGGTTTTTCCTGCAAGCAAGAGAATCCTACATTAAAGAAGCCGATGATGGTCTCAAAATCGCAGAAGGTGCTGGATTTTGGATTCGCCCTCCTCTAAAATATTGAATTAAACTGATTAGAGCTGGTTTCTACATTAAAATTAATTTTTAATGTGAATTTGTGAAGTGGAGTGGAGTGAAAAAAAAAGAAGAACAAGGTTGATGATAACGAAGAATATTCATAGCTTAGCAGCTTTCAGTAACTGTCGAAGAAACAAGGTTGGTATTGCCATTATAATTTATTGCTATACATTACAGTGGCTGAGAATAGCAACTATAGCGAGTTAAAACTCCATAAACATGTTCCTACGGACACAGAAGCCTTCCACATTTCCAGGACCATTCCGATGTTTTACATTAACTGGAACCGATAAATTTAAAAAAAAAATTAAAGTGGGGGGGGGGGAGTCTCGTAAGACGGAATGATTATTGACTAATAAAGAGAACGCTTTCAACTTTTTGTGAGCGCGACCCACACCAACATCCCGATATTATTTATATCGGCTCCCAGTTGCCTCATTAGAGAGCGTAATGAAAATTTATCGGCGGACAAAATATTTATATGAAGACGTAGCGGCGACTCCTACGCTTTCTTTTTTGGAATGTCCCCAACGCAGGACCCCCCGCCCCATTTTTGATCATTTATCCTAATTCTGGTCCATTTATTGGCTGCCGTATCATTTGTACGGCCGCTCATACAATAGCTTCGTTTGTACCAGGACAACCTCCGCGCCAGGGAGTGTAGAGTACGGCGACACTTCGGGATCTCTGGATGAAATGAAGAAATGTAAATCGAAGAAGAAGACAGCGTCAACTATTAACAAGAATAAATTATTTTCAATCATTCTGCAACATTAAACTTCCTATTATATGCAAACGTTTTTAGAGATGTTTTTGTTGTTGAATGTAGACCATGGCGACACTTGAGGAATTCTGTATGGAACAGAGGAAAGTAAATTTTCCAATAAAAAAAAAACCTGCACTACTTCAACCAATGACGATTCTGGGGTAGAAGGTACAAGGTAGAGACTGTACTGTTTCCTAGAACGCAAGATTTTGTACTTTTCTATTTTGAGTATCAATTCTACAGAGGCAATTCAGCTCTCTCTCCCCTGCGCTATCCGGTCCCGCCTCCAAGTATTCAAATACCTTTCATAAATGCACTGTTATTACAGTAAAATATATGGCTATTGCATTTTTTAAATTAAAGTTTTACTAATTGAGGAAACCTAATAACTCAGTGGGTATAGTGCTTAGTTAGTGAGGTGTAGGTTCCGAGTTAGGAATCGCTGTGTGCCATAAAATACTTACCGGCCAATCTGGATCCGCAGACGCTCGCTAGAATCACTCAGTCTCTACAAAGTGGTTACTCTTAATGGAGGAAAACCTATCGGTTGATATGTATGCAAGAATACAGTCAAATGTTCAATTATTTGTTTGCTTATTCCTTTTTCGTTCCACTTTATGCGGTTATGGCTAGTCGGACGAGGCTATAGTGGGAGCCCTAAATTTTGCCTATTGAGTATCTGACACCACAAAGTAAAATGAGTATCTGGGACCATCATTTTACGTCGCTTACGAAGGACGGATTAACCAATGATTGTAAAAAAAGTTCTTTAAACCCTGTTGGGCTGCGAATATGAGACTTAGTTACCGAAGACAGATTGCTTACTCATATATCATTTCCAATCCTACTAAAGCGGACTTAATGAAGAAATAAACGCCAGGGGTTTAGGTCCGGCTCTTACAGTAACGGCAATATCGTCCTCCACGAGAGGATTATGTACAGCGGTAACGAGTCATGTTAATTCCTCGTAGGGGCCGTAAAATGGGTAAATGCGACTGGGATAAATAACCCGGGTATAATTTACTGCGACTTGACTCCCTCCGTCGGGTCATTGTTTGGGACGAGATTTACAATCCTTCCGAGTCTCCGTCTCAATCCAGGGATCAGACCTGTCTTCGCGCTCTTTCGTTTTACAACGCGTCCTGGCAGCCGCAATAAGCCGGGTTAGAAGACTTGGCAAAAGGAATGCGACTTAGGACAGTGCGACCACTTCTTAGTAGCGATGCTGGAAGTGTGTAAGTACATTAGTACTTCTGGATAACTATCAGTTGACTTTATAAACACGGGGAACAAAATGGTCCAGGTGGAGGTAAATAGTGATAAATTATTTATTAGAAACTGTCTTTTGAACCCAGAATGCAGGTCTTCTTCGGGGCTGGATAGACAATATATATTTTTTTTAAAAACCTGTACGACTATACTCCATGGAGGTCATTAGATACTAGGGACTGTACTGATGTGAACAGTTGTAACATATGATTTTTCTGAGGTAGTAACCCGTTTAACATGTACCGTTTCTACTCCACAACGACTTTGGAGGGAAGTGATTCCTCCTAGAAAATTTCAAAAATTGTCTATTTCACCTTTTTCGTTTGTATAACCAAGCAATTCTGTATAACAGGTTGTTTACTGAGCCACCTCATTTATCAGTATTAATCCTGTCAAGGGCGGATCCAGGTTTTTTTCTGGGAGGGGGGGGCACAACGGGCAAACCAGCAAAAAAATGAACAATAATTTAGAAATAAACTTATGGTATTTATAGAAAGATTTCAAAAGTTTATTAAAATATCTAAACAATTGTTTCACTCATCTTCTTTCTGTTATTTTATTCATATATTTTAACAACTAAGATCATGTGATTTGCCTATAAGTATGTAAAATAATGGATTCTCCACAGCACACCGTCTGGGGGGGCACGTTCCCCGTGCCCCTCCCTGAATCCTGTTCTAAACCTGAAGTTTCGGGAGTATTGCTGCATTAAAAAACCTGTACTACTACAAACTAAGAAGGGTTTTGGGTTCAGTACATGCAGAGACTGTACTATTTATTGGAGTTGTGCAAGGACGTGATTTGTCGTAAATCACGCTAAACCGCCAGATTCTCCCCCTTATTTTGGGACTCATTTTATAGAAACTGGGTGAGCCCCGAGAGGGTCCTAGATCCCAGAGGATCTCCGACAGATAACGGAATAAATAAAATTCTGGTAGCGAGCGAGATTTGAACTCGGAATCTTTGGCACGGCAACTCAGACCTCAACCCCTGAGCCACTCACTCCGCTGCCTATAGACAATATATAGATTTGAATAATACAAATGATTTAATTTTTTAATATTTTTGTATCTTGTTTATCCAGCCCAAAATAAAACCTTACATTTTCGTCAAACAATCGGTTTTTCGTGAATAGTTCATTACTATTTAAGAATTTAATGTTTTTTTCCTCCATCTGCACCATTTTCTTTCCCAATTCAATTAATTTATAGTTCACGAAGAATTTGAAAATCGCATGTCTCTTAATTCATTTTAAGTTTGGATTAATTAGAATTCAGAGATATAGTAGGTATCGTATACGCAAATTTAAGAGAAATAATTATTATATTATCCTCATACAAGACTGAAAAGACAAGAAACTGCTGGACGTTTTCGTCTACTTCAACATTTACTGGACAAACGTTTTAAGCTCCCAATTAATTACAAAAGACTCATGACAGTAATCGGACCTATTTGGACATACGGAGTTGAGCTTTGAGGCTCTACTAAACCATCCAATTCATCTCGTATCCAATCCTTACAATCCAAAATCCTCAATGCTCCTTATTATGTCACAAACAAACTCATCCATCATGATCTTAATATCCCATATGTTGCTGATTTGGCCCAAACTAGATACCTATCCTTCCATGACAAGCTCCATACACACTTGAATCCGCTATTCTCTCAACTTGCTTCCCATACTATTCCTGATAACCCTCCGAGGCGTCTGAAAAGAAGATTGCCTCGAGACCTTCTACTATAGAACTTTATTGGAGTGCTACCGATGGTTAGTTTCTCCTCAAATGTTTTTTGTTTTCATGTCATTTGTTCATATAAAATTTATGTAACATACAAACTTGATGTAAAATTATTACAGTTGTAAATATGTATCAATAAATTAATTTTAAAAAAAATAATATTATAAATCTCTCTATGGTGACTGTCTCGGCCATTTAAAATAATATTATTAAATTAGAAATAGAACAACAGAGGGTCCAATAAGAAAAAAAGAAAGAAGAGGTGCAGGTCTTCTAGCAGGTAGTATGTGGTTTATGGTCAAAGGAAAAAAAACCAAAGGACTCTAAAAAAACTATAAAGGAATGAAACTTTATCCTGGTGACCTAATGGCTTAGCAGGTAAAATATTAAGTGACCATTCTATTAGTAAATTAATTCGCTAGTTCTCCTGAAACTTAGTCTATATCAAGATACCAATTGGAAAGTGTGGGTGGAGGAAAACAATAAAATAAATATATTAATCCATTTTTCAAAGAGCGCGTCGTTCGACTTGCTTACTTGCTTCTTCGGGGCTTAATCTGAGTCCTTGATTAGATTAAGTCCTGAGGAAAGTAGCAGACTGTCTACGGAAAAGTTGGTGAAGAATTGACGACACAGTAGAAACCATAGAAGGATGGAATCAGAATATTGGCCGTGACAATTTAAAAGAGTATTTAAAATTTATATATATATATATATAACTAAATATAAGTATTGGCTTGAGCAATTTAAAAGAGTATTTAAAATTTATATATATATAACTAAATATAAGTATTGGCTTGATATATAAAAACAACGGTGCAACTGGAACCCATGAACAAGATTGCGTTCAGTACTTGATAAGGACTATACTATCTCTAGGCTAACGGTTATGCAGGTCCATAACATGCTTTTTTTAAAAATTCCCCTGATCAAAGGTACCCCTTTTAGTGTTAAGCCAAATTGGTAACATAATTTATTTACAATTAAGTGAAAACTAGAGTCGAATGATTTAATTTACATATTTTTGTTTATGACGTGTGACTCATTTAAGATTTGAATGACAAAGGGAAAACTACGACAAAGAAAATAAATTTGAAATCAAACAACAATAAATCCTATTGTAGAAACTTTGAAAAAGTTGTCCTTTATAGAAGCTGGGTGAGCCCTATGAGGGTCTGTAGAACCCACAGGGTCCATCTGTGAACCATTTATGTGATTCAAATACAAAGATTAAATTGTTCATTAATGGCTTATTATCCGAACCCGAGACTTTTAGATTATTTCTGTAATAATACTTAATTAATGAAACGATAAATTTTATAACTTTTAAATATTTTTGTTTTGAACAGAATAGATTTGCCCTGGCCGGGATTCGAACCCGGGTCGTCTGCGTCCCGGTCGCAGTGCTCTAAACCACTGAGCTACCAGGGATCGTATCCCAGTCAGGCAAATCTGTTCTCTTCACCGATCCTGCATCCCCGATTTTTCACCATTTTAGCCATGTATACACGAAGAAGAATTTTGATTGAGCATTACTTTTAATCAGGATCATGTTGACTTACGTCATTATATTATTTATAATTTCATTTTTTTATTAATTGTTATAATTTTTAAATATTTTTGTTTTGAAGTGAAAATATTTGCCCTGATCGGGTTTTTGAACGATTCTATACGGGATTTTATAATTGGATTCGATAAATTTTATAGATATAGAAGCAATATATTTTTCATGACAAGTAAAAATAAGGGATAAAATACAACACCAATATTTATTTATATAGTTGGCACACCTGTCATTTACAGGTAAATAGAAAATTGGTAGTTTTACATGAAAAATAAGTTTAAAATTAAATTTAGAAACTCTCGGGTTCTTTCTACTCTATAATACACCTAAACATTGACTTACATATACTGAAAATAATTATAGCATAATGATTAAAGTATTATTTACAAGAAACTAGTGCACTATAACACTAAGTTACATTGGCTCAACAATGCATTAACAACTTATGTACGTAATAATTATTACGGTTTACCAAATAAATTGACAAAAAGAATTAATAATATTCAGTAATATGCATTAAAAAATTAATATTAATATTAACTAGATAGTATTAATTAATATTAGTATTAATCGCAGTACTATTAATACTTGTCTAGTATTTAAAAGGCTTTCTCGGTTTTGTTATGGTTTAGCGCCATCTGTTAGTGAAGGTTCTAAAACAGGTAGCGAGAAGCCAAAAAGTCTGCTGTAGTGATAAAAAACTTAGAAGTAATGTTATTTATTTATTTCTATTAAATATTAATAAATCTTTATTTATACACCATATTCTTTGATGCTTAATTTTAAAATTTACCTTTATTACAAATCGCATAATTTTTTTCGTTCTAGCCTAATTTATAAATTATTTTCGATATACCATATACCATCTATGAAGTAAATGCATACATATGACATATTCAACCCATAAATAGGAGCATATGTGTGTCCGGCGAAAACAAGCGTTTGAGCCAGTTGAAAGTAACCAACATGAGTGTATGCATGCATTTACAATTTTTTAGATTTTTCATGTAATAACACATCAAATTATGATTAAAATATTATTTATAACTTTATATGAGACAGAAATATACTGTAAGTTTAGCTAAGGCTGTAAAGGAATAATCAGCACAAATTAGCTAAAATATCCTGATATTTGTAATATAATTTATGGCAGGTATTATAGATACATTGTTCGTAACGCCCGAGACCCTAAATAATTGCGAATGCACTTATTTAGTAAGGATGTATTCCTCATTTTTATGTTGTAACAATGTAGATTTTAATCATTTCAGTAGAGGATTGATGCATGAAATATAATTCAGTTATTGTACGTTCTGATTCAAAATAAACCCTATAATAATTTATCAGTCGCGCCATAAAATCTTATTCAAGCAATAGAGCTGGCACAAAAATATTCAGTCAACAACGATGGTATTTGCATTTGCACTTAAAAGCATAGCGATGTATACTAACAGAAGCATAGGCATAACGAGGGGCGGGGTTATTGGGGATGTAACCCCCACACCCATTGCTTAGAAGAAATTTTTAAAAAATTGTAAGTAACAATTTAAAATAAATAAAAATTTGAAGGATTTTACTTTTTCAAAGTTATGGGATTACGGAAGCAAGGGTCAATAATGCCAAAAATCCAACAAAGAAAGTGCGAACACAGTTATTTTAATGAATTAAAGGTCACTAAATTGACAAACCAAAACGTAATACTGTTTATTTGCAATTAATTATATTATTGTAGCGACAGTAGTGACATCTAGCGGCAAACAATAAGATCGCAAATGTGAGAACAGTTTAGACGATCCTTAGAATCTAGAAGTAAAGTCTGGATGGGTCTAGAAAGTTAAATAGGGTTACTTGTATTTAAAAGCTACTTCTTGATCGCCCTTCCAAAAATAACATTTACAACTTCCAAAATATCATTTATAAAAAATTATAATCTATTGATTTAATTTGAAGCTCCATGATTATAGTTTAATATATCTTATACCTATATTACGAGACATCTTTTTTAAAGGGAGTAATATGTTGGAGTGGTTGACTGGTGGAGGTTAACCCCCCTATGAGTCAATTCTAGTTACGCCACTGAACAGCGATACAAAAAAATCTTGAGCAGACGTCAATATTTTTCGAATTTACCTATATACGATCTTCACGTTCATTAATTAGTTTTAAAATAACTATGGCCAATTATGTGAAATGCATACAGTATGTTAGTCTACACATACTTCCTTAGACCATATACTATTAAGTCTAAGATAGGTTTTGGAACTTAAACGGAATGGCATACCCTCCTCACTCCCAAAACTCATGACCAGTAGCTCGCTGACTACTTCAATGGCCCTTATACACAGACAAACATCGCCGTTATTTAAATCCCTCTTTAGGAGCATTGGAGAGGACAACAATGGCAGACCGTCCTCCGGACAAAGGAGACTCGGAAAAAGTTAGGAGTCGCAAAGGGCCGCGTGAAAGGACTGACACTTGGCAAGATAATGACACTGCGGCTACCGTTCCCTGTTGCGATCTGCTAATGGACCAGTCCCGCCTACCTGAGTGGTCAGCCAGATCTGTATCAGCTGCCTTTTGTAGTCGCCGGGAATTAAGAAAAAATCCGCTTTTTTTGTTTATACGGGATAGACGGCAAGGAGGGAGAGGGAAAATTATAGAAATATGCGGGGCAACATAATACTCCAACCGCAAGCCAAGACTATTCTTAAGTCTGAAAAAAAAATGAAATAAATCACTACCGTAAGATCCCAAGACGGTAGGGATGACAAGGCCTACCGTATTTCGGACGTTTAACGCCCGGCCTATAGCACATGGAATAGAGATATATGAAGACTAGATACATTCCTATTAAAGGGGCGCCATTACTGATAACGGTAGAGGATATAGCAATGTTGTAACTTTTTGAAGTTTGTTATTGTTTATTCATTTAACAGCACTTTATGCTGATATGGCTAATCGGCATACACGCTTCCACCACTTTATTAATGGGTAATCGGACGACGCTAAAATGGGAGTTCTAATTATTCCATGTCTAGGAATAATTAGGAGAAGAATCATTAACGAGTGCCTGGCATCGTGCGTAGGGACTCTCATTTTACGTCCCTTCCAAAGGACGACATGACTAAGGATGTTTTACTACTTTTGAAAAAATACCAAGGTCACCTGCCTTATTTAAATTCATTTAAAAATGATTTAGATTTATTTTCCAGCAGCCACAACGAATGAACCTAGAACTCCTTTCTTACATTACAAATTAGTTTTCTTATTGGATAAATCAATATGTTTGGAGTATTAATGCAAGTTAAAATAATTACAAAATATTATTTTTACTCAAATAGTTATGGCCTTAAATCGTTGGTTGAACGCTGAGTTGCTGTGCCGAAGGTTATGGGTTCAAATCCGGCTGTAGTAGATAATTTATTTGTTCAGGGGGATGGAACCTGTGAGATCTGGAACGCCCCTGGGTTCACCCAGCCAGTATAAAGTGTGTATCACAATTTGGGGAAAACCAAGTGGTTCAGCGGAATCTAGGATAAATCACCTCCCTGCACAATATTTGAATTACATGCCAACGACTTGAAGTAAATTGTTTATAAATTGGATTTGTAACAAAGAAGTTTCATCAATGCAGAAGTCAATAAGTCACCTAGTTAGTTCATCAGTATGTTTCTTGTATATCCATATTATATCGGTTAAATAACTCAATAAATCTATATAGATCTTACTATTATCCACCGTTTGTTAACGGTTGTCCAATAAACAGCAGTCTCTATCACGTACTAAACCCAAGACCCTTCATGCGCTGTAGTGGTACATATTTCTTTTTTTAAATTTAATTGGAAATTATCAAATAAAACATTTTAAGCCGTAGTGTCGTAAGATGATAGGAAGAAGGTAATAGCACTCGCAGAGACTTGTCATTATAAACGTTCCTCGACAGCACGCTTACCCGGCTTTGTTAGTTTCTCCGAGCGAATCACGTAACATTAGCAATTTCTCCTCCGAGGCGAGACCAGTTACCAGTTGGACATAGCCATGCATGAAGATATGGGACTGGAGGATAATCCCCGGCTAAATGTCCGGGCTAGGGTGTGGGCCTAAACACACGTCCTCTGCCGAACCATGTAACTGGTGTTCATGGGAACAGTTAGCCACATTGTTCTAACACCTCTGTCATTTACCGCCGTGGGAACACTAATAGCCTCGCGCGCGGTCTGTCATCCCACACCTCCGAAGGTTGTAATGTCACCCCTATGTTGGCTCCTCTTCGGCTCTGAGATGAAGTCTCGTAGCTAGCAACCATAAGCGAATGATTTGTCGTTTGTCGGCCATTTTTGTTTGGTGCTAAATTACAATTAAAACGTATTGATTAATTAAATATGCATGAAATAGATAAAGAAATATATTTCACTTAACCTTAAAATATATGCTTACTCTAAAGTTTGCCGCCTAAAAAAAATCTTTAAAAAAAGAATTTCGAATAATGCTTGAGTAGAATATTGAATATGAACTTTTTTATTTATTATTTATTTTTAATGAAATTATTTAGGTTTGTTTTATTTATTAAACGATTTCTAGATTCTCTATTAGTAATATCACGCCTTTTAAAAAACGCAAACTCAAAAATTGGCATTTTTGAGTTAAGCCTTCAGCAATTGTATTGGTTGAAGCTTTTCAATTCAGGAACGACACATCTAATATTCCATTTATTTTTTTTAATAAAGTCATATTTTGAATTGTTTAATGTTTGAACTTGATGTTTTGTGGGAACAATGATATAAGTCAAAGTAAAAAAGGTTCAAACCTTTCAACATTTTTTTAATGGCTATTAATATAATTTTAATACCGTCGTCACAATAGGAATGCTTCGCTTTACCAATACCTATTTTTTTATTTTTTAAGCACATATTGAACTTTCAAATACCTCAAATACCAAAAAGTTAGGTTTTTCGAGTTATGACATTGTTTTTATATTTCTGTCTTCTCATTTCTTGAAGCCTCCTTCCTTTTTGAATGCAGTCACATAACATAAAAAATCAAAGAACTATAATTTTGCATGAAAAAGCAAAAAATAAGGTGCCTTTTTCGGTCCAAAAAAGGATGAGACCACTGCAGTTAGATTACTCAACACGGAATAGCGAAGCTTACACCCGATTAATATTATTCAAGTGATAGCGTCACGAAGGTTAAGATGGGCAAGTAAAGTTGCTAGGCTTAGTAACAAACGAATTCTTAAAAAGTTAATAACCGCTGTACCGACTGCGAAGCGTCAGAATAGACCGAGGTGTAGGTGGGAGGATTGTGTTAAGAGTGATCTGACGGATTTAGGTTTGGGTTGTGGCCCATGGACAGAAGTTTTTGAGCAGTGATTGGCGGTATCGGAATCGAGCCTTAGGGTTCGCTAAGCCTTTATATTATTATTATTATATTATATGTATATCCTCTACAAGCAATCTCCAGTACCTTCAAGTGCCTACTAAGAAAATAAACAATATAAGGATCCGAAGGAGAGGTCATCGCCCAACAAATCGTATGCTGACAATTTATTTCCTCCCGGAACGCCTTGGCGTTTTGACATGCTCCGTCAAAAATATGATAATTCCGCCAGATTTATCATCCCCCATTCCACCTTCCACGGCGAGCAGCTTTTCCATATCTCACATACCGGGTATTTCTCTTTCGGTTTGCGCATCGTCTTAACTAATTTTTCGTTCTGTCTTCATTTTTTTTTTATTCAAATGACCATTTGTTCCATGTAGATGTGAATCGACCAGTGCCTAGGTGGGAGGCTGGAACTCAATGGTAGTGAGTTTGTTTTATGAAAGAGATTAATTTTGCCATGGCAGAATAAATAAGATGAAATGGAATAGAATTATTTTTTTTTATCTAAGTAAGTTTTTAATAGTTGATTACATAACATTTGTGATATAACATAAGACCAGATACTAAGAGCTATTGTAATAATATGGGGCTCATATTATTATAATCATCTCTATAAACTGAGTAAAATTAATTGGAGGAAAAACCTGAAGGTTCTCAGGTAATCTCACCTCTTTGAATAACTATGGTCCAATAGTGACTACCACTTCTGAATACAAGACCCTTCATGGGTTGCAGTTTATTTATTTTTTGCAATAATATAACATCTAATATTATCTATATGTCATTAACACGTTGTAAGATAACATAAAGCTACACATTATTTACTATCATTTAAATAAATTCTCACGCTGCAAAACTGTTGCCATAGAAAAGATAGAGTCGCTACCGTACACTGAAGCCAATATTAATGGATAATAGTGGTACAAGTTAAAAAAACTACAAAATATTAGATTATTTTTTAATCAAACATTATGTGATTATAACTAAGCTCTTTAAATACTGAAGTGACTGCTCAACGTAGTGTTAACAGTTCTCATTAAAAATATATTTATATCGCGAACATTAAACTTATCAAGTTCAGTACGTTGTAAGGCTGTACTGACTCCAAAATAACGATGGTAAATAAAATGGTTTGGTAAAGATCATACACGACTGGGATTTTTTTACTTCGCTGAGCCGCAAAGAAAAAGTTATAATAAAGGAAAATGTTGGCTATTTCTTGGTAAAGACCAAAATAAACTGAGCTCACTTGTAACGATAGCTCACCACAAAATGAGATTAACAGATGGTGGGCTTCAAATATCCCGATAGATTGCACCATTGGACGGGCGACATAAGCGATAAAAAAGAAAGCTGTTGCTTGTATTAAAAATCTATTTCAAGCCAAAAATTGCGAGAGTGACGTGATTCCGTTCAGAACAAGAAAATCATTTTAGAAAGAAAATCGACCTAACAACTTAATAATCGCCGCTGTAAATATGTAGTGGAATAGTGTGAATCCCGGAGAGAATAACTTTGGACTACAGTTTTCTGCTTAAATACTAGCCATTAACAACCACCCGAAGCCTATTCATAATCAGCTCTCACACGAGAGACAGGATCCAGGTTTCGAAAGGAGAAGTTCGGAATAGTCGAAAGATGAAATTATTCATAATAATAATAATTATTCAGTTAAAAATAATTTTTCTCATTTTTTGACTTGGTTAGAAACGGAGATGTCTTCTTCGTAAGTTTAGGGAAACATGTATGTAAGCAGAAGAAGGTTCTAGACCCTAGAGAGGGGTCTAGAATTATATTATTGCATTTGTTTTATTTCAATTTCTATTAATAGGAATAAGGAGGCAGATGTTATAATTGTCAAAATAGCCAGTATTCAGGTTACAAACAATGGTGGACAACAGTCCCTGCAGACCGGCTAATACACAAGTACCTTGTAGATTTATAGTCGAGTATTCTGAATCCGGAAGAGAACAACCTTGGACTATAGGAGCGTGCTTAAATGACGGTGGTTAACAACCATCCGAGACCTATTCAAAATCAGCTCTCACACGAGAGAGGCCCAGATTTCGAAAGCGTTTAATCTTCGCAGATAAGGATGAAGAGTTTGATGGCCGGTAGTGGCTAGGAGCACATTCCTCCTGTGGCCTATGAGGGCTATTAAACTTTGAAAAAGTCGGTGATAAACTGGAAATGTCAAGGGGCGTATTTAGCATCGTGCCTTTGAGAACGTCAGTAGTGGTGAATTATAACTCGCAGTCACCGAGCGTTCCTCCGAAGGTTGACAAAGACCTGAGCTATGGCCGGAGATTTGTCAACGGGTTCCTCCAGCGGGTGGATTAAGGCATCAACTCCTCTATATCAACTCCTTTCACTGGCTGCTCCCTTTCGTCCGATCTTCCTCCTATTCAATTATGTCTCTTTCAGTCCGTCCACGGGAGGGTGAAGAAAAAAAAGATGATTCTATCGGCTCATTCTGTCCCATTCAAGATCCTCAAGTACCAGTAAACAGATGGATGTTCTCGAGGAGCTTCCGAAACGTACCTAAACGTTGAGTCAAATAAAAGAATAGAATAGAAAAAAAATCTTTAGTATGGGACAATGTCTCTAAAGAATATCAACATAATATTACAATTGAGGCTTATAGGATCAACAGCGGATTGATCAAAATTTCAAAAATTTAATTTTTCATATTTTCGTCAGTTTAGTAAAGCATACTAAACTGTAAACGCAATAGTTGACCATGAGAAATAAGGCGGTAAAAGTCTTTTTACTTAGCGAAAAATTCCGTTTTTGATATTTCTTTTTGAACGTCTCAATAAGAAATGAAACAAAGAGAGAGGTAAAGCTTATTATTATCTTTAAAATACATAATGGCGTTCAGAATCTAAACCGAATAACTCGAAATTTCAAAAAATGTTCACATTTTATGATAGTTTGGTCAAGGAATGCTATATACTTCCGAAAAATAAGGTTTCGAACGGGACTGAAAACATCAGAAAGAAGGTGGTGTATTGAACGAAATTGTTTCACTAAACTATTCAAAGAGTCAATATTGGAAATTTATTCGCATTTGATCCTGAACGCCTCAAATAAAAAACACGCTTTTCTAACCAGAAGCATAACCAATACCATGACCAACTACTAAGTTCAGTTTTCAGTTGAAGTTTGAATCTTCACTTCATTGCCTTGAAGAAGGCCTAAATGTTAGGCCAGAACGTAGGCACATTAAAGTCATTCTTATTTTGTATAATCATTGACTGCACCCCCCTGACCATTTCACACCACTCTTAAAATTATCCAGTCGACTATTTTCCACTTAAATTCATTCTTGGATTGAAGGAATCTACGTAAACCAGGCTATGAATTTTTAAGAGGCAGCTAATTTGTTTTGGAATAATTACTAGAGACGAAGCTGCTTAATGTAAGACACATAATTTAAATGACTGTACATTAAAAATAGATAAATATTAATATTACAATATTGATGAGCAAAGAGACCTAAAATACACCTTAAGGCATTAGGAAATGCCCTGTCACAGATATTCTATTTCATGATTTAGTTTACGGATTTAAGGCTTTTCGGTGGGAATTTATCCAATAATATATTAACAATTAATAAATTATATTCAACATTTAAGAATTTCTCATTAGTGTCTTTATAGACTTTAAAGAAATGGCATATACAAATAATTAAATAAATATTATTTAATCTTTATATTATTTAATATTTCTACATATTCTTGTATTATTATTCTTGTATTATTACATTTTACTTATGTAACCTCTAGAAGTCTGGTATCATACCATTTATATCTATAATTAAACTAGTTTTTTCTAAATCCTTCATATTCCACCCCTTTTTCTATATTTTAATTTTCTCATTTTGTATCTTTCCGTTTACCTCCTCATTTTTCTTTCCTTTTATATTATGTTTACATTTTATCCTTTCTGTACATTTATTTTCTGTATTTTATATTCGTATTCATTAATTATTATATCTGTCACTATTTTAATCTCTGTTCATCATCTGTAATTTTATTATTATCTGTCACTATTTTAATTTTATTATATTCTGTAACCACTTTTATATTCGTTATCTATAATTATCATTTCTATTCACTATTTCATCATATCTAGTCACTATTTTAATTTCCACATTACTTGTCACCATATTCTTGTTACTGCAACGTTTTTATATGTTTTTCTGTTTGTTTCTCTCTCTTAGCCCTGAAGATGGCCTACATTGTAGGCCGAAACGTCGGCACACAATAAATAAGTATACACTCATTAAGGTTTTTTTATTGACTGCACCCCCAACTATTTCTTCCTTAAATTAAATAAATAGATGATGATTTGAGTTTGAATGCAGTCGAGAAACTTATTTAGAAATATAATTATTTTTTTATTATCGTTTCATCAACATGAGCAGTCCATAAACAGCACAAATAATAATACTAATTAAGATTCTACATCCCAATAACAAGCAAAGCTGTTTGATTAATGGGAGCTCATGTCTTTAGACACACAAGTTACATGAAATAAGTAGGAGGAAAGTTATGTTCTTTTTTTTTCTTTTTGCCATGTACCTTGAGGGATATCCTCATGAACAAGAATAAAGATAGAGATATGGCAATCCAATGACACCTTGAATAAGATGGGAGTGATAAAACAAAAATTATCCCGGGTGGCCGAGAATGAAACTTCTACACCTCTTGTCTTGAGCATCGCCCCCTGGAAATCAGAATGGCCACAAAAACTTTGATCCCATTAAGACCCCGGCTAACGGAAGCTATAAAGATGTGTGGAACTCGGCGGGGGATCGAACCCACATCCTTCTTATCTCGGTACCCTGTGGATCCGTATCGGAATGGAGATCGGGTCTTCCTGGTGGTCCTCTCGTTTGCTCAGTCGCCTACGCAGGTGAATCCAGTCCAATCAAATCAGCTGAAGTACATTTTGTGTGCGTCTGTGTGTGTTTATATATAAACTAGCTTGTTGAAAAAATCGTCATCAAACGATTAGTGCGGTTTGGACATCTACTAAGGATGGGAGTTGGACAACACCAAATATGACCAGTTAGTGGAGCCCTGAAGGAAGAAGATAAGAAAATAGAAGAAAGGTAATATATCGGATCGACTAAGTTCAGGAAGACTTGGCAGGTTACAGTCTCGATAAAGACGAACAGCTGCTGGCTGGAAGACCTAGAAAACAATATTATCCTAAAACCAGGTTAGAGAAAACCTAAACTTTAAATGCTATAGACACTTTAATTATTATTAACTATTATAATTATTATGCACTATTAGGTCATGAAGACTAAGTTCAAACCTTGCACTTGCGAAGAGTAGATGAGCGATTGATTTAGAAAATAATGCACGAGATTTTTCCTGGAATGCGCAAGAGAAAACGTCCAAGTAAATCGTAGACTAAAGAAGAAGTTGGCTCTGAACCGAGAAGGTTGTAGAAGAATTGTTCGGAAACCCAAGGCCTTGGATTGTAGAACTGGTTAAGGAGAAGAATACAACCTTTATGCAGACATAATTACTTATATGTAATTAATACAATTTATATTAGATAAATAAAGGCAAATTATATTTAAAAACCGATACCAAGTATATTTAACGACAATGAGAGTGAATTCATTATAAAATAAAAATAAGACAATCGTAGTACGAGCAATCCTGCCCACCTCGTCAAGGTGTTGTCTTATCGGGCAGGTATAGGATTGTGAAATAACCAAGGGGATAAGTAACTAATAAATGGATAAATAATAAAAATAGCAATTATACAAAAATAAAAATAATATATTAATAATAAAGTAACATTTTTTATTACCTAGGAGGGTGTTCTGGAAAGCAACCGTCTCGGGATGAAACTGAATTTTCCCACTACATATAGACCCCCTTATATTTAATCTTATAAATTATCCTTCATAATATTTATATGGTCGTCCATAATTATTTATTCGATATAATATTCAACACCGGTGTGACAATATACATATTCAAAAATAAATACCTTAATGATTCTAGGTGATGAAACTGAAACAGAAATTTCCAAGTCAATTTAATCACAAAAACTGAATTATTAGTGCCATGAATTTATTAATATAACTAAGTCTGTTAAGTTCACATTTTGAACATAAAATAAGGAGCTATGGGTAATTAAATGCGCTCCATCTTTAGATAGAATTAAAGTTTTTGTTTTGTTTTTTTCTTAAGCAAATTTTATAATTTTCCTGAAATACGGTTTTTTAATTAGAAGTTCAAAATCCCATTTCTAGAATCAAAAATAGATACAATAGGATGAATCGATATGTAATCATTGACACCTCTTTCGAGAGTAATTAAAAAAAAAAGGTACGAGCGAAGAAGTAGCTGTTTGATTAAGACGCCACAATAATGAAGCGTTACCCGCTAGTTACTCCTACATAATTGTTAGACAAAGGGTTGAATTACCCTTCCTTTTAATTGATCAGTAATTAATATTTCTAGTTGATCGGATAGGACTACCTGTACGGAAGCCCAAAAATCGGATCATGGAGTACCCTAATCGGTACATTTGGTACATCTTCAAGAAGTACCGGCGCCTTGGGGTACAGCGGTAGCCTTATCCGCACTACCTGAGTTCTTAGGGGGGTGAATCCGCCCTTAAGAACCCCCTGCAATTATCAGACTCGTAATGCTACGGCTGTGTATCACCGTCAACCTATAATTACACTTTTCCAACTGTTAGAAAACATGTTATTTGTAAGAAATGTTCTTGTTATAGTCTTCTACCCTTCGTAACAATTAACGATACGGCTAAAAACCACTTTCCCACAGAGGCCATTAAGGAGTTTAGGTAATGCCTTGGAACCCATCGCGTGCTCGCAGTTATTAAAAAACATTTAGCGTGGAACGTGTCTTCCGAAGAGCACACTTTTTTTTTTCATCTGCGGTAACTTTTGATAAACCCTTGTGGCAATTTTAACATCGTTAGCCCCGATTCCAGAAATCAGATCTCTTTTTTGGGGAGTAATGGTTTTTGGGAGTCGTTAGAACTATATTGGAAGTAGGCGCCAAGCAACGTGTATAGATCTAATAGCCTATATTCCAGAAGATGAGAATATAATGTTACAGAAGGAAATAGGCCTATTTTTCTCGTTGCTCTCTTGTGACAGATTGGAGACAACCCAATATTAAACTATAGGTGAACTGTAATAAAGTAAATGGGTACTTTTTTACAGGAGGCTTTTTCTTTCCCTTATTCCAGACAACACACAACGCCACTCTACCCGAGAGGTCAACAGTTGTATAATTAATAATAAAACAATGTACGATAATTAAAACAATGATTACTAATTGTTCTCATTTATTCAATAAATTATCTCTCTATTATATAAAAAAGGATTTCAGTCATGTAATATTTCATCAGCGTTGTCTTGCAACGGATCGAAATCTATATCTTAATATTTTTATTTTGAAGAGAAAAGTTTTGCCCTGGCCGGTATTCGAACCCGGATCGTCCGTCTCTCCGTGACAGCGCTCTTACCATTTGAGCTACCAGGGGTCGCTTCACAGTCAGTACAAATCCGTTCTCTTCACTGATCCCATATCCCCGCGTTCTCGCAATTTTTGCTATGTATACAAGAGAAAGAATGTTCATTGAACATTACTTTAATTAGGATCTTGTTGACTTACGTCATTATATTATTTATTAATTTTTAAATATTTTTATTTTGAAGAGAAAATATATCCCGGCCAGAGCAAATATTTTCTCTTCAAAATAAAAATATTTAAAAATTAAAACTATTAATACAAAATTATAAATATATATTATTATTATTATTACACTAGCTCTACAGTTCTAGCACCCGGGCCTCCTCCACCACAGCCAACCAACCTCTGCGGTCCAGCACTATTCTCCTCCATCCTCGTACACCTAACAGCTTTATGTCCTCCTCGACAAGTTCCAACCATGTGATCCGAAGACGTCCTCTATTTCGTTTGCCTTCTGGTCCCATAGAGTATCTCCTTTGGTATCCTGTGGTCTGGTAATCTATCCGCCTCTTTCATCCATATTATTCTGGCTCTTTTTATCAATGCCACCATGTTGGATTCTCTAAACAGCTCTTCATTTTTTCTTTTTCGCCACATCCCATTTTCACCATATTCCTCTAAATATCTTCTTTCCCAGAAGTTGACCATAAGTTCTGATTTTTTGGTAAGGGGCGTGTCTCGCACCCATCCATGACTATATCATCTGGGACCAGACTTACCAGATTTCAGTTCTAAGCCATTGATCTCTGAAACTCACTTTTCTATTCACCATTTTTTCTAAAATTGAGTTTTTCATGTATACAGTCTTATCTTCATTCTCCTTAACACCGAGTTGAATGGCTGCATCTTTTTATTCTTGGAATGTTCCTGAAGAGAAGAGAGGCTAGAGGATCACCCTTTCTCAAGTCAATGTTTACTTCAAACTCTTCCGACAGTGTATTTGCCAGTTTAACACTGACAATTTTCAATATAGTCATTTTTGTTAGACTGGCTAATTTCTTGGGTATGCCAACGTTTATCATAACTTTATTTACACTGTCTGAAATCGACGAGATGCTTGTCTTTGTCGTATTCATGCCACTTTTACATTGCTTACCTAAGAGAGAATGTCTGGTCTATTGTTGACCCTTCTGGTCTGAAGCCTCCTTTGTATTCTCCTATAATATTTTTAGAAAATGTTGTCAAACTTTTATATGGAAGCACTGGCAATATCTTATAGGTCGTACTTAATACGGTAATGCATCTGTAATTATTACATTCGAGCTTATCTCCTTTCTTGTGTATTGGACATATTAGTGCTTTTTTCCACTCTGCGCTCATTTTCCCCCATCCATATATCCCATAACTCTTTAATATTTTTTTTTTTATAGTAATAAAACTAAATAAAAAATAATGAATAATAAAAGAAAAATAAATGAAAAAAAAGTGTGTATCTTAATAAAATAGAAAAAGCAGGAGATAAATGTATTAGGTATTCTTAATTAATCCTTCTTATGATATAAAGGCGATGACCTTATGGTCATGCCTTTTCTCATTTCCCAAAACCATGGATATTGGCTACATAGTTATGATTCTTCATTGACATTATAACGACAAAAATTTCTTCTTTCTCAGGAGTTTCAACTTCTTCTGCTCCTTGCTGTGCATTTCCAATGTATTCATATAGAATAGAATAGAAAAATAATTTCTGGGAAAAGGTCACTTATGAATAACAGATGTGTACAAAATTTAATAAAATATATATGATCAAAGGGCTACATTATTAGAATAACACAAGTTTAAAATAATAACCTGAAAATAAATATAAACTAAAAGGTATATGCTGGTAGAGAATAAAAAAATTATACAAAAAAATAATAGCATACAAATTTACAATAAAAAGAAATAAGCTGGTGCACTATTCTCTACCGATATTTTTTCGGTAGTTTTTGTGTGTCAGTAATTTACTGAAATGTTCCATCCAAATGTTTCATCTACAGGTTCCATCTTTCGATACAGCATAATATGAACTAACCTGTTAATGCGGGCTTGATATATACAGGATACACAAATACATTTCTAATACAGTACATGCAATAGAAAGCCATCTCCTATCATCTAGTCTCGAGACTTTCTGCTGTCGTGATAGTTGGCAGTATTGTAATAGAATTTCTCCTCATTGTTAAATCCGGAGCGTATAAGTTAGTGAGTAAGGAAAGTCACGAAGTTCGAAAAGTCGGCCGTTGAAAGGTTCGAGACCCGGCGAGGAGAGTTGCAACACCCTGGTTCGAAGCTTCCCACGGCAGCCATGGGAAGCGGTACCGTCTCAACCTCCAGTCCGGTAATAATATATTTACTGACAGCTCGTAGCCTTTGAAGGCAAAAACGATATCATGGAGTTTCTATTATTACCCCCCAAAATATAATAAATAATGAACCTATAATTAAATGGTATCCCTTCTTTTGGAAGTTGCAATTAGTGCGGACCTAATGATTACCTGAAATCTGGAAGATTAAAAAACGGAATTGGCTTATATCGTAAAATTTTCCAGGTTGTAAAAAGGTATGAATTAGCTGGCAAAAGAGAAATACGATATTAATTTACGGTCATCGATTTATTTAAAAATGGTTTCTTGAAAATGGTAATGGTTTTTAACCATATTTATAGTATAAAAATACCCTTATTTAGGGACATCTACCTTTTTTTATTAACATTATTGCCTAGTTTATTAATTACAATATTTCTATTTTATTTTAATTTGTAAATTGAGGGATGATATAAATTAATATTACTTTTGGATTCCAGGTTATTCACCCTTATTAGTTCAATAAATCTTTTATTTATTTTTTATAAAAATTATCGCTTGATAATTTACTAAAAATTATAAAAAGTACTTACCATATCTGGCCATAAAAATAAACGAAAATATAAAGAAGGGAATTTTTTTTTGTCATAAAGCTTAGTATGATAATTTAAAAAAAAAGATGAGCCTTTTTAATAGACCTTCGTGGAATCAAAGGAGCGGAGTGGCTTATTGGTAGAGCGCTGAGTTGCCGTGCCGAACGTTACGGGTTCAAATCCGGCTGTGGCAGATTTTATTTAATCCTAACAGCCAGAGATTGATTTCGTGGGATCTGAAGAATCTTCTGGGACTCACTCGGCCTGTATAAAGTGGGTACCCAAAAAAGAAGAAAAGCAATTTTTTTTCCCGAAATGTAAAAATCAGTATTTACAAAACTACCATCTCTTCCAACTCTGTTGGAAACTTGGCCGTTTACGCTAAATGATGAACAACGTCTTCAGCTATTCGAAAATAAGGTACTACGCAGAATATTCAATCCAAAAAATGATGAGACCATTGGGGAATACAAGAGATTACATAACGCTGAATTTCAAACCCTGCATCCGGTAAATATTTTTCAAGTGATAGCGTCGCGAAGATAAAGATGGGCTTGTAAAGTTGCTGGGCTTGATGAGGAACGAACTCCTAAGATATTAATGCCGACTGAGACGTCTGAGGGCTAAACCGAGACATAGGTGGATGGATTGCGTTAAGAGTGGTCTGGTGGATTTGTGTTTGGGTGGTGGTCCGGTTGTGAGCTTTGTAAACGGAGATTGGTGGTATCGGCATGGAGCCTTCGGGTCCACTAGGCCCTTTTTATTATTATTGTAGGTATTTTTAACAGGCCGAAAACCTTTTGTAGACTCAAGATATCTATCTGTCCTTAGAGAACATTTACTGTCTTCTTTTTCATGCATTAACGTTTTTTTTTAATTATTCGCTGAATAAAATATTTTATCGATTAGCCGAGAGATTCTTAGCCTAGAGAATGAAGTGGCAAAATGACTAATTCCAGATAGTTTTAGTAATTTAATAAAAAAATAGATGAAGCTTACAAGGCGGCGTGGGAATATGCCCGGAGGGGGCTCACGACCCCACGAGCACGATTGAGCGGGACCCTATGGGAAATCTGCTTCCTTAATTGGGCCAATGCCTAATCAACTACCCCCCCCCCAATATTTACCCCCCCTGAAATAATATATATTATATAGTATCTATTATCATTATTAACCCATCTATCGTAAACCTATATCTCATCTCGTTAAATGAAGAGGTTACGGAACCCTTCTGTACTTTACGATTTAACCGAGGATTAAAGGCAATCTTACTAGTAATGAGATATTTATATCAATATTATCGATAATTTTAAATTCGATGATCAATTATACAAATTTAAGAGAAAGAAAATGGTTCGGGTGGAGGTCAGAAAAAAATTTACTTTAAAAATTTACTTATTAAACTTTTTAATAAGAAGAACTATTTATGCATTACTTAATAGTAATTAGATATCAATATAATACTATATAAGTAATTTAATTAATACAGTATTAATTTAATTATTAAAAAAACTCTTCTGAATTATATTATTTTATTATAAACATCAACACTTTTTTGTTTTTACTAAAAAGGACGGTGTTATGGAATTTGCTCCTTTGACATATTGCCCCGCATTTATTTGTTCTGGACAGGAGATCGATTTTTTTTTTTGTGTGTTTGTGTATGTTTAGCATACACATTTGAATACATCTTATATGCTTATATCTTATATTATTTTTGAAGCCCCGAGGAAGTCTCATGTGTCCCACTCTTCGATGAGTTTAAGTGGCTCCTTCCTTCTATCCGTAGACTCTATTTCCTAGGTTCTTTCTTATACCAAGCAATCAACTCACAACATCCATCTTATATCTATAATCTACTACAGTTCAAATCCTCTATCCAATCCCAGGGCAAAAGATCTCGTCTTTCCGACCTTTATACTAGTTCCCACAGAACCAAAACTTTTGAGCGCTCCTTTCTCGCTCGGTCTGGCTGTCTATGGAACTCACTCCAACCTGATATCCGTCATGCATCTTCTTTATCCACATTCAGATCCAAACTGTTCCTACATATCCTTAATTTCTAAACAGGTGCTCTCTAATCAATAAAATAAATAACTATATTCAAAACAAAAGATTGAAAAAATACTGTAAATATTCCACACTCATTACGATAATATTATTCATATTATTAGACGTTCCTATCTACTTTTTTTATTTTTCCATTAGCCAATTTCTGTCTATTGCAAATTTGTATTCTATTATTTTATTTATTTATTTATTTTTTTTCATATATATTTTATTTATTTATTCTCTATCAGAACATAGGTTTTAGTTCATATTTAACTGCAGTATTCCAATAATGTATCTTTCTGCCAGATATATTTCTATTAATTTCTGTGCAATATTGCTATTCTAATGGGACCTGGTCCCAGAATAAAATTATTTTTCTATTCTTTGTTTTTTACAACACTAAAATATAATAAACACTGTTTTATGGCTGGTTGTATAATAACACGATGAATATTTGTTATACTTAGCAATAAAAACTAAATGAATAATTATTATATAAATGCACAAAAACTATGCTAACTGTTCTCTACAGAGCATGAGTTTTTTTTAAAAGAGTGTGAAATATGCATTGATGGCCAACGCAAATTAATAATATATAAACATTTATATATTATTTATATACATGGTGTGACGAACCCTAGAATTGGTAACTCAGTTGGTAGAGCGGTATAAATAAAAATAATATAATATATAGTCGGTACATATAAAAATAATGCTCAAGAATTTATATTTGAGAAACAATTTTGTTTATGATGAAATGTTAAAATTATCTGACCATCAAACAATTTGTGACCTTCATAAATATTTAAAAACAATTAACAAAAATATATAATACTTTTATTATTTATATTTTTGTGTTATGTACGTGAGTGTAATATGAGTGAGTGTAATAATGAGTGTGAGTGTAATATGAGTGAGTGGTATGTATATAGATATGTATATACATATGTGTGTATGTATATGTATAGAGCGAAGATTTATATAATGGCAAATAAACTTAAAATAATAAATTATAGCAATACCAACCAAGCGATTAGGCTTACTGAAATTAGAACTGCCATATAATTCAGATGTGGCTGTAGGGAATATACCAATGTCGCCCCAATTGGGGAAAAAGGAAAAAAAAATCTAAAATCATCGTAAATTTATTTTTTATTTATCGGTTTTTATAATTAAGCGAGATTCAAATATAATTTTTTTTTTAGACAAGGAAATTTACTTTCAAGGAAATTTGAAGAAAAAAATTTGCACTAAGTCTCGGATCATATAAGGTATTTAAAAATTATATTAACTGATTAAATAAAAATCATATATAAATAAATAAATTTTATATAAAATGAGTAAATCTTTAATTCTATAAAAAAAATTTAATTAAATAATAAAAAGATTGAAAATGAAACATTTATTAGCCTTGGCTACTATTCAGGAATAAAATGATAGGAATATTTTAAAACAAATTAACATTTAATTATTATAATCTGTTCGGATGTGAATGTCTCATAACATAATTCTGTTTATCAATCCATAAATTTTAAATCAAATTAATAAGTGTTTTAATAATTAATTATATAGATAATACGCGTTATAAATTCAGTTCGTTAACAGTAATTAAATGCGATAAATTTTAATTATTTAAACCTTGAAGGGCTTCCCGCCCTTTCGGAAGCTAGTTCATGCGTGAACTCACAGATAGAGCCACCTACTTGATAGACAACATTTCGCAAACTAGTTCCTGAAACCTGTGGTTATACATACGAAATCATACATAATATTTATGCACAATAATTGTATGATAAATGAATTGATTGTATTATCGATAAATTATTTTTTTATTCAGAATTCGTTTATTATAAATTAAAAATAAAATAAAAATGTTACACATTTAATCCATATAATTAAATAATAATTCTAATTTATCTTCCTATCCAACAAACGATAATTTTATTAAAAATAAAAATATTATCAATATCCCGGGAATCTTCAAACTTACTAATTAATGGTTCCAACTTTGTTATATAATAGAATATACAATAATCATATTAAAAATATGTAAGTTGCTAAAAATTTAAATAAATTCAATTTACAGATACTTAATTTTCCGCCTTTTCTCCCTATATTTAATAAAATTTAGCAGTTTTAAAGAAGTCCGTATTTTAGATGATGATAAACCACTTTACCTACAAAATCGCATTATAAATGATCAAAAAGGACATACAATATATTTACTTGTCTTAAGATAAAAATTTGCCGGCATTTCTCTAAAGTAAATATTTTACTATCAAATATGAACCCACCTTAACCGATTTTCCTTGTATCCGTTCTGTATCTTTAATATCCTGGGCAATACGGGAAAAAAACCGTATCTAAAATGAGTGAAATTAAGACTGTATTTGATGAAGATATTAAAATATTTCACGCAGAAATGCTTCCAGTTTAGTAAAACGAATATATAAATAAAATTATTTATTTTTTTTCAAATGAACTGTCTAAAATGTGAAGTACTATATCTTAAATTCCAAAATTTCTATATGCTATTAGTACTAAAAATGTCAGTATCAGAAAATCACTTGTAAAAATAACTGAATTGTTGTATTCTTTATTTTCTCGTTTATAAACAGTTTATGTATATAAAATTTATTGTGACTAAACAAAATCCGTAGTAAATTTACAGACTACTCCTTTCTGTAACCCTGCTTTGTTTTAATATATAATAAACATTTATAGATAGATAGATTTGTTAATGTATAGTAATTGATGGAATTATAAACCACTGCAATTTAAATATGGGTTCTTCTATCCCGGACTAACATAGCAGACAAAATAAACAATCTACCTCAGCTAGAATAAGATTGTATCCATATATCAAAGAACTCAAAGGAAAAAACATGAAAATCAACAGGAAAACACATTTTTTTCAGATTACAAAAATTATCGTTTATTTTAAATAAAAATAAATATAATTTTTGTAAAAATAAATAAATAACTATGTATTATACTTATATTAAAAACAAGTATTTATAAAATAAATACTTATTTTTTTACAAATCAAATTATCGTTAAATATTTTTCTCGATGGAAATATAAATACATGGTATAAAAAATTCATTAATAAATTAATTTTCATTACAATTTATAAAAATTTAATTATATACAATATTTAACATGTAAAATTATAAACATCGTTTTAAAATTGAATAGATTTATTAAAAATCCAAGAGATCGTTATATAATAAGTAAGAGAAAAAATATTTTACAGGCGATCAAAGTCTCGAAAGATACATAAAATGTTGGGACTAATTCCATGTTGGCATCGTGCTGCGTTTTGAAGTTGAGATGTATTTTATTTATATAATTAGCGTTAAAACGTCAGAATAGGTTAAATATCGACAAGTGTTTCTGTTTCTTGCTTTCAGTTTGAATACTTAAGGTTTTTTGTTTGGAGTTTTTCTACTTAATTCATTAGAAAAAAATAAACCATTCCATGCAATCCAAACTCTTTGGCAAAATACATTCAGCCTTATAGCTCGGAAGGAACTACTTTCTTTTTTGTTCTTAACTGACCGCTGCTTGACTAGAGTACAGAGGATGGACTTCACTTCGATCATCGGTTCAACTAAGTATCTCATCAATAGTGAATCCTCTCTTGGGCTGCTGCTGGTGGCTGAAGAGATGCACCGCCAGTTCTGATCTAAGATTGAAGACCTTGCTGCAGATCGTGCACTTGTGCGGTCCTTCTTCCAAGTGGAGGACCTTGTGTACAGCCAACGTTCTGGACTGGCAGAACCCTCTCCCGCACTCCTCGCACTTGAACGGCTTTTCCTTCGAGTGGATATACCTGTAATAACAAGAATAAACATTAAAAAAATTACAAAAACAAACTTCAGAATCTAAACTTCATCTAAACTAACTTCATCTAAACTTCAGAATTCCTAGATTATTACGTACCTGTGATCCCTGAGATGGTCCTGTCTTCTGAATGCCTTCCCGCAGATGTCGCAGGAGTATGGCCTCTCGTCCGTGTGTGTTCTCTCGTGGATGAGGAGGTTGTAAGATTTGGTGAACTGCCTGTTGCAGAACTTGCAGATGAACTGTTTCTTCGGTCTCGTGTATGGTCTCGATTGGTACACGGCTGCCGTCTGGGACCTTATCCACTGTGCCAAAAGAAGACCGTAGTTTCCAGACATGTAGAGACTGTCTCGTAAATAAGTATCTGGGCTTGATCTAGCTGGACTCGATTCTGGGGAATTCACCTCATGCGTTGAAAATTCCGTGTTTTCAACAATGCCTAAAAATAAAGAATAAATGTTAAAACATAAAATTAAACATTAAATACTGATGTAAAGATCTACGAAGATACTGAACATTCATATGTGGTATATGTTCAAGCTACTATGTCCAAGATCGCGAGTTCGAAGCCCGGCAGATGACCTTCAGATTTTATAAAGGGAGTAAAAAATCCATAGGTACGGAAAGGTTGTAAAATAAGGGTCCCTAGCTTTTACGGTGTCTCGTTAAAGATAGGCAAAATTTAGGACTCTTGGTATACCATCATGACCTTAAATAAATAAACAACAAACAACAAGATACTCAACAAAACATAATGATTAATGTGCAAAAAAAAAAAGAATTATTACTAAAAACAATCAGTACCTTTTCACAAAAAGTTAATCAAAACAATGTAGTTCAATATTTATGTCCATTTTCAAATCAAGACAATCACATTAATTTATCAAAACAGTATAAATTAATCGATATATTAATTTTCAAATTAAAACAATCAAAATTCATATACTCGTGTGAGCGAGTACTTTATTATACGAATAAAGTACTCACTGTCTGAATAATGTCTGATGTCATTCTAAAAATTTAAAAAAACTGTTGAAATTTACAAGCATAAGCAACGGCATATCAATATATGTACTCAATTTTAGTTATTAAAATATATAATTTCCCAATTAAAATATGTACCTATACATGAATCCTGTTATTTACATTTTAATATTGTGATTTAACTGAACTTTGTTTGACAAGAGGAAGATATTTACAGTATCTTGTATACAATTTCATTCCTAACAATAGCGATTAATGCTAAGAAATGTCAACAAACGCTATTATTATTATAATAATGAGTACATAAATAGAACTTGAAATATATTAATAATAATACATAATTCTAAAGTTAAAACTTACTGTAGAGCTTTAAACTACTTTGTTGTTGAAGACTGTGACGTCACTGTGCATTCTTAGTTTTGACAACAGACTTACTTTAAACAATTCTATTCTATTTTAACAATTTTACTCTATTTTATCTCTAACTATATGGAAATTAATTATTATGAATAATGAAAAATATTATAAATAAAGATTAAATTAGTTTTGCTGTCCAGTTAAAACCTGTAACCACTACAGCCCGGGAACAAGTACTGTTTTATGAACAACTGCTGTATAAGAAAAATAATAATTTACCAAAATTGAAATATAGTTATATTCGTATCCATTAAAGTATAGTAACTGTTTAAAAAATAGAATTGAAACTTTGTCTACTACTAATAACTAGTTGATTTTAAGTAATGAATTCAAACAAAAGAAATTTAAAAAATAATTAAAGGTAAAATTTAAGTCATTGAAGCCTAATAAAAATTTTAATTAAGTTGTATTATATTTATATTGTATACCACAATAATGACAATTATAACAATAGCTCTTCAATAAGTTATAACCTCACATTAACCTTGAACTTGCTTTGTTTACATTGAACCACGTGACTTACCTCTGTGTGTGTGAGCTGATGGGATCTCCCGGTACGCTTCAAAATCAGAACAAAAAACCATGTTGCCAACCGATACTATCAGATCTGACTGTACTTGCCATGGACTAGGAAGGCCCTAGTAACATTGAGGCGCATGCGCCGCACAGAGCATTCCCATTGGCCGAGAAACGTAAAGAGGGGGTGATACTACCCCTTCTTGTCAAAACAACCCTTGAAGGGCGATTTACAACTTAATAATCTTCTAGTAATCGTTCTGGTTTCTTTAGAAGTTTTATTACCATGAGAAAACATTGGCGTAACAGAAAACAGAGTTAAGGAACTAGAAATAAAAACACTGTAAAATTCGTATGCGGTGTTATTGTTCTTAGTTATTGGTAATGTCTGAAAGAAACAAAAATACACACACACGATTATATATATTTCCTATGGAGTAATGTCCGCAAACGCTTTGTTTAGAATTTTCATTGTAATGAATTATTTAGGTACAGTAAATAAATAAACTTTATTTTAGTTTCAACTATTGTGTTCATTTAATGTAAGCATTAACATTCATATTAATTGATATCCGCTATGCTTCTTGTGTCGCGACAGCTGTTGGAGCCGATATTGTTATTAATAAGCTATATCAAGTTATTTATTATAAATGTTTATTACTTAATTACATTTTAACAATATATTTCACTCCATCTCCATTAGTAGGTATTTTAAGCAAGATGTTGGAAAAGCAAGGGTTTAAATAACTCTATCCTTATTTAAACCCTTGCTTTTCCAACATCTTGCTTAAAATACCTACTAATGGAGATGGAGTGAAATATATTGTTAAAATGTAATTAAGTAATAAACATTTATAATAAATAACTTGATATAGCTTATTAATAACAATATCGGCTACAACAGCAGTCGCGACACAAGCTTCCACAAAGTTTGTCAGGTCTGGTCTAGTTTAGTTCAATGCTTCATTTCACTTAAGTCTACGGAAGACAGGTAAGAAAAGCTACCTGTCTTAAAACTTCCGACAAGGTGGTGAAGTGTCATAAAATCTTTCAAGGACTTTACAATATAGTGTTAAGGTCTGTCCGCTGTCAACAGCCTATTTTATTGCTACTGCTGTAAATAATAAAATTCACCTTCTACCTAAAGATACAAGAAGCCGACATAATTTTATAATAGTTTCTATGTTACCTAGCTCATAGTGTACGGGTTATGTCTACATATGTACAGACACATGTGTATATATTAAGTATAAATGTAACTGGAGTAGTTTAAAAATCTTATAGAAATGAATAAAAACATATACATTTTTTAAAAACAAGATTCATATGAGGTTTTAAGGAACAAATTGGACAGTGGCGTCTTGACTTAGACTTGACTCATGGGGGGGGGGTGGTTAACCCCTACCATTCAACCACTCCAATATATTCGCCCATTCAAAAAACATGTCTCGTAATATAGGTATAATATATATTATACTAAAAAAAATCATGTACCTTCAAATTAAATGAACAGATAATATTTTTTTATAAATGTTATTTTCGTTATAAATGCTATTTTTGAAAGGGCAATCAAGAAATAGCTTTTAAATACAAGTAACCCTATTTATTGGTTAAAATAACTTAGTATACTTAATTGCATATGAAACTTTCTAGACCCATCCAGACTTTACAGTCTAGATTCTAAGTCTAAACTGTTCTCACATTTGCGATCTTATTGTTGCCGCTAGATGCCACTACTGCTGCTATAATATTATAATTAATTGTAAATAAACAGTATTACGTTTTGGTTTGTCATTTTAGTGTACCTGTTATTCATTAAAATAAGTGTGTTTACACTTTATTTGTTGTGTTGTTAGCATTATTGACCCTTACTTCTGTAATCCCACAATAATAACTTTGAAAAAGCCAAATCCTTCAAATTTTTATTTTTTTTAATTGTTGCTTACAATTTTTTCTTAATTTCTTCTTAGCAATGGGGGTTACACCCCCAATAACCCCCCCCCCCTCTCTTTACGCCTATGAAATTGGAAGAATCCAAAATTAAAAAAATTGACTTTTTCGCTAGTTTACGATACGTTGCCGTCAACTTCAAACGTCAATTTGACATATACGTAAAGGTATATGTGTATGTGTGTATGTGAGTTTATATATTGTGTGTGTGTGTGTGTGTGTGTGTGTGTGTGTGTGTGTGTGTGTGTGTGTGTGTGTGTGTGTAATGTAATGTCTGTAGTGTGTGTACAAAGTTATAAACTATGTTTGAACTATTAATTTGTGCAATGTTTATATAAATATTATAAATTTTATATTGTATTATATTTTTAATTTTATATAGAAATATGTTTAACGTTTTATTTTAGTTTGAATAACTTTATATAAGTTTGTTTGTTTATTTATATAAGTATAACTTTATATAAGTATTTATCTTTCTATTACCTGTTTAATACGTTAATATGTCTCTGCTATAAGTAATATGTTTCTATTATTAATATCCATTGTTTCTATTATATGTTTAATATGTTTCTTCGATATGTAATATGTTTCTATTATTATTATCTATTGTTTCTATTATATGTATAATATGTTTCTACGATATGTAATATGTTTCTATTATACGTTTAATATAGTATAGTATGTTAATATTTTTATATGTAACAATAATGTATAAGTAATAATGTAACAATACTAAGTAATAGTGTAACAATAATCAATAGTTGTAATTATCTAGATAATGTAAATATGTGTATTTTCTAGTGGTGAGGGCAATAATAACCATTTGTAGTTGTTTGCCCTTAAATATAAAACAAACCACAAACAACGATACGTTGCCGCCATGTTTCTCATGGTTTTAGACTGTTTCACAACTTCATGTTTCGGGAGCATAAAGCATTGCTTGATTAAGCAAGCGAAAGTCATTTTTTGAAATTTGGCGTTATTCGCTTTCGGGACTTGCATGGGTTATTTGTTAGGGTATGAACATTAGAACAGTAGTATCGTTAAGTTACCAAGAGGAAGATTTTCATTGATTTCAAAACCTATTATAGAATCCATTATCTTAATTTTTAATTTTTTTACTTGTATGATCATCTCAATCTTGTTCAAAAATTAGCTTTGACTGGTTTATTCAGATCAAAATTTTGAGAAAATGGGCTGGGTTAATGTTTGTGACAATAAGAAAGGACACATGACTTAAAAATTTATCTTTTTTTTTTTAAATTTCATATTGATTCTTCTTCTGCTGGAGTTTTATCTGTCTCCAATATGCGTTCACTGCGATTTTTTCTTAGATCGCCTGTCCAACTTCATCTGACCTGCTCTATTCTCTTCATCCTAAGAACATACCAGATTATTTACTTTGCTACCAACTCTCTCCCTTTAGTTTCTTGTATTAAAATATTTAGACCTTATGGATCGTGTCATCGCCTGCATAATCTGTCAACTGTTGAATAAACCTGGACAGAGATAATTAAACTAGATTATGATACGTTGATCCCGGTACGGCTAGATATAGATGGTCATGGGAGGATATAATGCAGACAGTATGACTAAAGGGGATTGAGGTGTAGTAATTATAAAGGCGGTGGATGGAGGGGTCAAAGGTCATCCTCCCACACCGCCCTCACAATATATATCTATATTCACTATCTCAAGCTCCCAGTGCCCTTTCTCATTGCCGTAATCACACCATCATCATTTCCTATTTACATCGGACGATGGCCAAATCCCCTACTAACATTACCATAACCAGATATAATGGTGTGCAATCACTGTCTTCTCTGACCAACTATTCGAAATTTAATTCAAAATAAGATGAAAAGGTTTTCTGCTAAGGACAAGAATGAACAGACATTATCCGTGGAAACAACTATTATTTCCAAAGTTATTAAAATTAACGTTTTTCCTTTTTTATATATATTTTTTTGACAAATATTACCATCTGGAACAATTATTGTCTCTTGTTATAAATATACGTGTGCACAACGAAAAAAAAAGCATATAACGTGTGCCACTAAAACCTATGAGGGATCCTCGGCTCAGTACATAGTAGAGTTTCTAAGACAAGGGTTAACTTGACTGGCATCACGCTCAACCGCCAGATTTTCTCTCCAAATTATGGGGATCCCACTGAGTCAAAGTATGGCTCTTAACAGATCAAATAATTTATCGGCCACAGCGGGTTTTAGCCAGGGATCTTCAGCGTAGCAACTCAGTGCTCTTCCACTGAGCAACCTCTTTTACCAGCATAAATTTGCAGCCCCTTATATAATTACCTAAAAAAAAAAAAATGTATAGATACAATTTATGAAGGTTCATGGGTTCAGTCTGTGGTAGTGATTGGATCATTCTTAAGACAACGGCTTTACAGGGAGGCGACCACTCTCAACCACCAGGTTTTTCCCCTATTAAGATTACCCACCTTACATAGGCTGGGTGAGCCACATGATGTTAGTCCATACCGTAGGATCCAAATTTGGCAAGCGAGATAATCATCTCTGTTCGCTGTTAAAAGGATTTATTGAATTTGAATAACACAACTCTACACCTTGGATATGAAATGTAAAAGCACTTTAAACAGAAGAACTTTACAACCCCCTCCCAAGCCCTAACTTTACAAGGGCCATACAGACCTTCAAGGTAGACAAGTTCTACTGGCGTGGTGTGTTTGAGGAATCACGTGGCGCTATCCCAAATCAAATTTTACCTGTACATACCTTAATGTTCTCTTAATTACATTAAAATAATATCGAACCTATAATACATTTATAAATACATACAGTGGAATAAAATAAAATTGGGTTGTAAAAAAAATGAAATTGAATGAAAAAGAACTCTAAGAGCGCGTCTTGGGAAAGAAAGAGGAGATGATAAAAGTGTACGAAATTTAAATTAAATTTTAAACAATTGAAAAATATGAAAAAAGAGTGAGAACTGAGAAATAGATAGAGTTTGTTCCATCCTATTCACCACCAAGAGGATAGGAATATCCCGCTAGTTTATATATAATGCCCTATATATTATTAGTATATGTATATATATATACATATATATATATATATATATATATATATATATATATATATATATATATGTATATATATATGTATACTACAGCCTGTGCAAGGTCTGGGGTTCACACATGACAGATACTGTACCGTTTCTTGGACAGTGGATGTGCAGGGTGGTGATTTGTCCTAGACCTTTTCCCCCTAATTTGGGTACCCACTTTATAGACGCTATGTGAGCCCCAAGAGGGTCCTATATCCGCTAGGATCCTTCTCTATCCATATCTATATTTCTAATTGTTTTTTTCTTCACGAAAAGATTACTGAAATATACACATTGCCAATAATTAAATTCTCATTTCCGTATTAAAAGCTCACGTTAATTAGTATTTTTGAAGAATATCAAAAAGGAAACGAATAAAAAGCTAAAACTTGTAACTCAACTCGAAGCGACAACCTGCGGAACAGTTACCTCATAATGCCAAATATCTTATAAGAGGTCAGAGAATAAAGTCATGGCTAAATTTCAGGCCATCAAATGTTTTAAAATATATTTTGTTGCTGAAGGTTTACTATGATTGGAAGTATTTATCAATGTGTCAGTATTATAGATAATGTATTCAAGCAGCTGTTTCGATTGAAGCCTTCCACTCGACAAGAAGTGGATGGTCACAAGTGGGACATGTGGTGACAGTCTCTTGCGTCTGGTTGTGTCGTCACTATATGAAATAAAACCATGTCCTTAGCTATGATCTTTTATAAAAAAAAAAAAAAATGATTGGCATTAATATTAGTTCTTTATATAAAAAGGATATCATAGTTAGTAGTTATTAATTATACTTAATATTAATCATATAGTAATTGAATGAATTTAACATATTGTACTCTGTTAAAAGTCAGTCTATCCTTTGATTAACAGGCCTGTTTGGACTCACCCAGCCTCTATTGAGTAGTTACCAACTTTTGGGGGGAAAACCTGGCAGTTGAGCATGTTCTCGAACAAAGCATCTTCCTCCTCAACCGTTTACTTGAAAATACTGTCCCTACAACGTAATAAACCCTAGATCCTTGATGTGTAGTGGTGGTACTGTTTTTTATTTTTTATTTTTTGACAGTTTTAGAACAAACTTATGTAAACTAGGCGATTTATTTGTTATGTTAGTTCATTTAACGTCACTTTATGCTGATATGGCTAATCGGACGATGCTACAGTGGGAGCTCTAAATTTTGCCTATCCAGGTTTAATTAGGATAGGGATTTTTAACGAGTACCTGACATCATACAGACTCGGGACTCCCGTTTAACGTCCCTTCCGAAGGACGGCGTAACTAAGGATTTTTTACTCCCTTAAAAAAATCCTACGGCCACATGCCGGGCTACGAACCCGCGATCTTGGGCTTAGTAGTTTGTTACGCTAACCACTAGACCACAGGTGACCTTTTTATTTATTTGGATTAGCCAGTATTTTATAAGAGATTCAGGTTTATATTTGGGATATGTGGCCTATTATTATATTAAGTATATAAATTAAAATATAACAGGGTCATTAAACACTTTTTACATAATAAAGATATAAATTCAACCTATCATGAAATTTCGCTAACGAATATACCTTGTGAATAATTATTTGTTAGTTGACTGTATGAATATAGGGAAGAGATAATTATTATTAAATAAATAAATAATTTATTAGAAACAGGCGTTTATCCCCTCAGTTTCCTCTCAATTAAGGGTACCAACTTCCCCTTAGAAATAATTTATTATCCCCTCATTGAAGATTGTTTATACCTTCTATATCCGCCCCTGTAGAAGATCTGCAATGTGAGCCGAAACGTCGGATTATAATAAATAACTTATCACTATTTAAGGAATTATTTTTGACTTGTACCTGGACCATTTGCCTCTGAATAAAACTTTAGTCAGTAAGAAAAGAGAGGTTATCTGATTCGAGAGGTTCTTTTAAATTAATATTTTTTTTTAGTATTTTATTAACATGCCCTAAATGAAAAATTCAGGAGTGTGTACGTGAATTGTGTTAGCGGTCATTGGTTCAAATCCGGCGTTGGCAGACTATTTATTTAATTAGTTATCCGGGGAATGACTCTGTGGGGTCCGCGAAACCTCCTCATTCAGACTAAATGACCTGGGTACCATTAATTGAGGGAAAATTTGGTGGCTTAGCATGATCTCGAATAAATGAGCAGAATCGCTGTTCTTTCATAAAAATATAATTTAGGTACGCATTCTCCAGTACAATGGAAGTCGAAAACAACAGAAATTTTAAATACAAAAATTAAGGAGTTATTTGTGGAGCGGAATGACTCAGTGGTAGAGCACTGAGTTGTCATACCGATAGCACTGGGTTCAAATCTTGCTGACAGACTTTTATTTAATCCTATGGGGTCTAGGAACTCTCGCTCCGTCTCTATACAATTGTTACTCTTAATTGGGGGAAAATTTGCCGGTTGAGCGTGATGACAAATTACCTCGCCGCACAAACGTTGTAAAAGAAACAATTCAGTCTCTCCTAATTAGTTAACCCAAGACACTTCATTGTTTGCAGTGGTATAGTTTATTATTTAGATACGAAAACTAATTAATTCGTTATTTCGATAGAATCACGACTTATTGTGGTTGCTTGAGGATCAGATGTGGGAAAGAACTTTCTATTTGCCTCTGGGGATGGCGAAATCGACGGAAGGTACTGAACCGATCCTACACTATGATATATATCCACCTTCCAACTTGGGGTCGAGGCTAGCAAGGGAAGCTATACCAGAGGATCCGAAGGCCCACCGTGGGAACTCGTCGGCAGCCGATATAATTACAGCCCAAAGCCACTGGGACTTTTTTTCGGCGAAAATCGAAAAGTTGAATATCGTAAAATATGACAAAGTAGCGCTGTGGTTTCTCTCTAACCGCCCCTTAAATAAACTTACTCCTTCATTCGGATACAATGTTTCTCCCTTCTTAGGTTTTACGGCCTGGTTCAGGAATTGAAAACAAAACGATGAGTATCGAGGAAAGAAGCGACCGACTCACGCTTTGGAGCTAAAAACTGGAATTTTATTTTTAGCTTTATGATTAGTATGCTCGAATAGTTGGGTATATAAAATTAAAATCAAAATTAATTATGTATTAAAACGGTACAAACGATGTGTAGGGAGGTCATTGGTCATTTGTCCCAGATCACGCCCAACCGCCAGACCCCTATTTTGGGTGCCCACTGAACAGAGGCTGGGTGAGCACATGGAGGGCTCCGGATCTAGTTCCATCCCTGGCTGTTAAGAGATTAAATAAAATCTGCCACAGCCGGACTTGAACTCGGTATCCTCAGCATAGCAACGCAGTGCTCTACCATTGGGCCACTCCGCTCCCTAAATAGAATGATAAGTTACTCGATAGATTACAACTCCAGTGAATAAGTAGGGTTAAGTCAAATTTTCCAAAAAATTATTTTCTTGTACTCACGTAAGAGAAATCGTGTTATTTTCGTAATTAATGAAGGGCTAAGTTAGGCATTGAAATGGAGTTATTGCTTTTATTACAAATAGATTTCAAGTCAAAAACTACGAGAGCCGCTTGTGTCATTCCGCTTCATTCAAATAGATAACTCTCCGTAGAAAAGATTTCTACTTAACTACTTAATGTCAATAATAACACTCATAAATATTCATATAATATAAGGAAGAAATAGTTGGGGGTGCAGTCAATAAAAACACCTTAATAAGTGTAACTTATTTAGTGTGTGCCGACGTTTCGGCCTACAATGTAGGCCATCTTCAGGGCTAAGAGAGAGAATACGAAATCGTGTCATTCTCGTGGTTTTTTAATTCTAATATTATCAATAAGCAATATGCTCCATATTGTAATATTAGCAATAATCTCCATTTCAACTCAATACCCGACTACTTAGCGACTTATTATTATTATTAACTCTGCATTACAACTTGGTTACGAATCTTGGCCTCCTCCACCAGCCTCCTCCGGTCTTCTCTGTTCTGCGCAGCTAACATCCAGTTCCTCACTCCCAGGACGTCTCTGGCATCTCTCGTCACACCATCCGACCATCTCAGCTTCGGTTTCCCTCTTAACCTAGTGCCATGGAGAGGTGAAGACCCTCTCAGGGATTGCCTCGTCCTCCATTCTAGCCACGTGTCCAGCCCACCGCAATCTCACAAGTTTTATTGTCAGAACAACTCCCTCTTCATTAAATATAGTATATATTTCGTTGTTCGTTCGCCTTCTCCAGTTCCCGTTGAGAGACTCCTCCAAAAATTCATCGGAGGATTTTCCTATCAAAGATTAATAGGTCCTGCTCGATTTTTTACCTGCCTTCCATGATTCAGGTCCATACAACAGGACTGGAGGATCAATGTCTTGTACAGATGGAGCTTGGTACCCACATTAACAGATTCAATGATTTATCTTCCACAACAGGATTTAAACCCGGGATCTTTAGAACTACACTCTCACTGAACTACCGCGATCTCTTGAAATATTTACAATATAGAAAAATATTAGTATTCCATTTGTCTATTCTAAAACTGTTCTTGATTCCTCTATTAAAAATGAAATACAACTACCACTACAACTCATGAAAGATCATGGGGTCAGTGCTTGGCTCAGACTGTTCCTGAGCCAATGGTTCCACTAGATGATTCGGTCATGATCACGAAGGATTGCTAGGAGTTTTCTCTCAATTAAGGGTACCAACTTTATTGCAGCTAGATTGCCCCAGTTCGTGCACCCTTCAGTGCAGTTTGGAAGAAGTGTTGTAATGGTCTAGACTGTATTTTACACGAGAGGATGAACCACAATCCATATCGGTGAATGTGATCTTATAGCAGTTTGTTACGCACAACAAATTATTGTTGATGGGGATGATGACAAATGAGGAATATATCTCTCAAACCAGGGATCTCATTTGCAAGGATTTTCGATTTCTCCAAGAGAGCCTGGGACTAACTCATCATCTCCGTTCCCCATTTCATCTAATAAAATAAAGAAAATGTTGAATTCGTAGCAGATATGGCTTCTCAATCTACATCATCTAAGGAGTGAGATTCATCAATAAACAAGTGATAACATTATAAACAGTATCCATAATAAATGTCTACAGGTTCTGGCTATCAAATTACATTATGCAAGGTATAAATTATTTCCAAAATCTATTGTAAACCAATATGAAAAAAATATATAACTAAAACAATTAGTTTTATTTGTTTCAATATCCCTGAATTACAGTTTCTTCCTTTTCTTTTTCGATCCATTATTGGCGTAAATGGACTTCGATTCAGTTCTACAAGATTAAAAAAACTTTCCTGTATTAAAAAAATAAAATAAAATATCGATATCAGCTCGGTAATTATAAAATTAAAATTATAATATTTTTTTTAATTATTTTTATTTTCGAGAATGATAAAGAGGAACTGATACCTCAACCAATTTTACATTAACAAGAACAACTTATTTTATTTTAAAATAAAAAAAATTAAATTAAATATTATTTTAACGTTTCTTCGTTGAAACGTTCATTCCTTGATTAAATGATTACTGAAATATAAACATTTCCCATTATTACACTACTTTATTCATATTCAAGTTCATGATAGCCTATATTTCTAAATTTTAAATTAATACGAAAGTATTAAAAGCAAAACGAATGAAAACTTAGAAGTTGTGATTTAAAATAAGCGAAAACCTGCAGAAATGATATCACAGTTTCTAATTAATATTAATGGAGTTTGTGGTAAAAATAATTTTAAAATTCTAGGCTCTGTAAATAACAAAAAAATAGCAATATCCTTATTGATTTTTGCAGAGTATAATTAATTATTGATTGGATTTGTAAAATTGCTGGGCTTAGTCAAAACGCCTTCATCAAAAGTTAATAAGCGCTGTGCCGAAGAATCTGAAGTATATACCGAGCGAAGGCTTAGGCTCCAATCCTCAAAACATGGCGGTGGAGCGTGATCTAGGACGAATCACTTCCCTGCACAACCGTTTCAAAGAAACAGTACAGTCTTTACCATGTACGAGGACCTTCACGGGTTGTAATGATAAAGGTTTTTTTAAAGGCTTATAATTACAATAAATTATATAATTATTTACAATCAAACTAATTGAAGAAATAATTAGATTAATTAACATCCATCCTATTAGAGCAAGCTAAGCGGGGCCGATAGAAGGCAGGTGTTGAGGCACGAGACTGCCCTGCAATTTGTTTAATAGCTACCGTAACGGCTACCGGTTCAATCTGTCTTAGCTATCTCCATCTCTACCCTGCTCTACAACCTTAAGCATCCTGATGTGTATCTCTCTCCCGATCGCTACATCCTAAGGCTAAATAGTGCATATATTTTAAAAGTAAAAACATAAATAAAAATTAATCAATTAAAAAAATAGGTGATTCTCCTCTATTACTTTTTTTATTAACCTCTACACCCTGTAACACTACAACCCATGACTTGTTTGGAGTTCAGTACTGGGTAGAGACTGTACTGTTTCTTGGACGACGTTTATCCCGGGATGTGATTTGACCGCCTTCCCTCTTATTTTGGGTACACACTTTATAAAGGCTGGGTGATTCCCAGGAGGGTCCTAGATCCCATATGCTCCATCTCCGGCTGCTAACTGATTTAATAAGTCTTGCCAGGAGCGGGATTTGAAGCCAAGACCTTCAGCATGACAACTCAGCGCTCTACCACTTTTTTCTTAAATATTTTTAATTCTATAATTAAACATTTATAGCACACTAATGCGTATTTTTTACACTATTTTATTCTAAAAATTAAATTCCGATTGAGGTACAATTACAAAATATCGAGAATCATTATCAATTTTCAGATTTCCCGTACCACGGGTACTGAAATAAAATAAATTCAGCGGACACTCTTCAGAAAAATTATTAATTCTTTTTATGAATCGAACAATTTTTATGGCTAAACTACTTTGGATCGATTATTGCAATAAAAAAAAATAATGAAACCGAGGACTAGAAACAGAGCAATACTGAACCTAAAATAGTGTTGCTGTAGTTAAGATTATATTATATTAGCACATAGATAAGGTTAAACACATGTATGCCTAGGCTTCTTAGGTAAAAAATGAATTAAATAAAACGACTATATAAACATTTAGCTTTCAGATGCTCTGGCAGAATATCTACTGCCTTAAAAGCTGCAAACCAACTCTTTTAACAGATAACTGAGGTTCACCCAGCCTCTATAAAGTGGTTAATCTTATTGGAAAAAAATTGGGAGTTCGGCATGACTACATTAAACTAATTAATTATATAATAACATTGAAAATTATGATCTGTAGTCATATATATATGATGTAGCTCAGTGCATAGAGTGCTGAGTTGTTATGCTTAAGGTTGCGGGTTCAAAGGCCTTCCTCGATCTCGCCCAACCTATCACTTTGCACAACCGTTCACTAGAAACGGAACAATACTGGTTTTCAGTGGTTTAGGTTTGGTTTATGGATAAAATTAGACAAACATATGCCGCCAACTCCATATTAAAAATGTAAAAATATAACTTAATAAAGATTTGGCTGAAAATTGGAAGAATGTGATGACTGAATGAACTGTAATTTCCAGAGGCCTCCGTTCGGTGTTTCATCATATTACGTAATATAATCTAGCTATATTATATTTCCTTCATTTTAACTACAACCATTTACTTCTATCAAACGATCCGAACTCTTTGATCCGACTTATTATTTATATACTTTTTTTAACAAGTCTTAGAACTGTTTAAGTTAATGGGAACAATCGGAAATTGCCACAATGAAAACCTTCAATTCGATAATTTCGATAGTTGGAAGTCTATGTTTTCCGTAATTTTAAGCTCACTCCCAACCCTCTTCAGAAAAAAAATTATATAAAGACTCCGGTAACCCAAACCCTACTAAGGATTGAACTGTTCCACTTAAACTAATTGAGGGAATGAAAGATACCTAGCGATAGATTTACCTGTAATTGCGATGCGTTCTGTTTTTTCCTCCCCCCCCCCACTTGACTCACTACCACCCTCACACAACGACGACTATTACTGATCCATTACGGTGGGAATCGGTGACCGGGTCTCCCATAACTGGGACCCGGTCCATCGTGACCCCCAACCCTTGTATTAGGGATAAACCTAATATCCCTCGGGCGGTAATTTTGGCTGATGGATAATTGTGGGTTGGCTGCCCTGATGGAGGCGCTGGTGGTACCCCTGCCACCAAATTGCCGCTTAAACCTGAGCGGGGGTGTGCCCCTTATGGTCTTCCGAGGGAACGCTTACTGAATTCATAATGTTCGGGTCTTTGTCGATGTGCGACATGGAAAAAATCTTTGAACTAATGAGCATAAAGATAAAACCTAAACAGTTTATAATAAAGCTGAAACTCTTCAGTTATTTGTATATCCATTAAAATCTTGTATGATCTAATCTTGTATTGAAATAGCCAATTATTCCAATTCGGAGCGAAAATGGTGCTCACTCAGCCTCTATAAATTGGATTCCCTAAATTGGTGGGAAAAAATGGAGATGGAGCGAGACCTCTGACAAATTACCTCCCTACACAAGTGTTTTCCTAGGAACAGTACAGTTTCTATCCCGTACTGACCCCCTTTATGGGCTTTAGTTTTTTTTATAATTTATTATTAATGCCTTTTATCACACCAAGTGAAGCTTTAATGACTTCTTGTTCTTCCATCATAGGCTTAACGAGGGGGGGGTTGTTGGGTTTGTAACCCCCCCCCATTGCTTAGAAGAAATTAAAAAAAAATGTAAGTAACAATTAAAAAAAAAAAATTTGAAGGATTTTATTTTTTCAAAGTTTTTACGGAAGGAAGGGCCAATAATGCCACAAACACAACAAAGAAAGTGCTAACACAGTTATTTTAATGAATAAAAGGTACACTAAAGTGAAAAACCAAAACTTAATACTGTTTATTTACAATTAATTTTATTATTATAGTAGCAGTAGTGGCATCTAGCGGCAACAATAAGATCGCAAATGTGAGAAGAACAGTTTAGACAATTCTTAGAATCTAGAAGTAAAGTCTGGATGGGTCTAGAAAGATGCAATTAAGTATAGTAAATTATTGTAACTATGGTAATTTATTGTATTTAAAAGCTACTTTTTGATTGCCCTTCTAAAAATAACATTTATAACTTCCAAAATAATATTTATAAAAAATTATAATCTATTTATTTAATTTGAAGCTACATGATTATAGTATAATACATATTAGACCTATATTCTGAGACATTTTTTTTTAAGGGAGTATCATGTTGGAGTGGTGGACTAGTGGGGGTTAGCCCCCCATGAGTCAACTCTAGTTACGCCACTGTCTTCCATTACTTCTTTATTCGTTCAGTAAAGAACCTCTGCTTTTCAACGACGTCCACTTTGGTGTTAGTAACTATATATTATATATCTCATGTATAAACACCAGCTACAAAAAGCTTCAAAAATACTACGAAAAATTTCTGCTTCTCTATGATCACTTCTATCTACCTTACTCACAAAATCGCCTGTCATTCATTGTCTCCTACCTATAGTTTTGATCTTGTAATTTTCCTGATTATACTTCTTTCCTCTATGAGAATATTTTCTATGTCACCCTTAGTGTATAACGTCAATAACTCACTGGCGTATTGAACCTCAGGTTTAATCATCGTGCTATGATAACGAAGTTGGAGTTGGAAAGGATTTTTTCTATTGTTGATACTCTGCCTCTTGTATAAGATTCCATTTTTCTGTTCTGGCACTTCACATAAATAATTAAATCTGAGCGACCCTGTTGGACTTGATATATTTCGTGTTTAAATTGGGTATATAGAATTTCTTGCAGAAGATTTCGATCTTTTACTCCCATTTATTCGAAGCATATTTGAGTACTTATATCTGTCTGATTGATGTGTAATCGCCGTCTGGGAGCGATAAAGATTTTTTATTTATTTATTTTAGATATATTCAAACAATAAAGCACCATTAAATGGTAGACAGTGAGGAGTAGAGAGGAGGACACTGCTAAGCTGATGAGACTTCACTCCAATTAGCGGTGGGTGGAGGAGGCGTGCGGTCGTGAGTGGCCTCAGGCTACATTCCCACGCCGCGTCTTCTCTGTTCCTTCTGATATTTAATTACTAAAACTGTAAGCAATATGTCATCGTGTCAATCTCTTCTATCGTGTAAGCTTCGATAAGTCTGTCCCGGGCGGTTGGAGGCGGCGCTAACAGATAATAATAGCCTAGTAATGAAATTAGAAACATCTTTAACAGGAACATCTCTTTTAGGATTACGTTAAATAACTATAAATCTGTACCGCTACAATCCATTAAGGGTTTTTAGTTCAGAATGTGGTAGAGACTGTACTATTTCTACGACAAAGGTTGTCCCGCAAGGCTATTGTACGATATCACCATCTCCTAATTATGGATCCTTAACTAATAGAGAGTTCGATCCCACAGAGTTTATCTGCCTGTTAATAGATTTAGTAAAATATTATATTAAAAAATAAAAAAAGAAACTTTAGCTCTAATCCATGAAGAGTCTTGGGTTCAGTATAGAGTAGCCTATTCTGTTTTTAAGTCGTTTGCGCAAGGAGAACATGGCCAACCGTCATTTTTCCACCAGTTAAGTATACCCACTTAATATATCCTGGGTCAATACCAAGACATTATCTCTATTGCTGTTAACAGATTAAGTAATAATATATGGTATAAAATCAGATCAGGTATTAAAAACAAAAAAAAATTAAAAAACTATATCTCTATAGCTGATCAAGAGTCTTGGATTCAGTATATGGTAGAGACTGCACTGTTTCTAAGACAGTTGTTAGGCTAGGATACGGTTTGCCCGAGATTGAACTCAACATGTTTTTCCGTAGTTTAAATACACTGAGTGATTCTCAGGAAAGTCTGCAGTCTCTCAGGGTTCATCATTGGCTATTAACACTTTAAATCTGCGTCAGCGGGATTTAACCCACAGCCTTCTGCATAGCAACTAAGTACTCAACACACTACCCTAAAATGATGGCGAAATAAAACAGAAACCCTTTTTTTTAAATTTAAAACGTAAAGGATAGGTGTTTAAATAAATAATCTGATAACGGAGGGACCCTTGCAGTGCTCACCTTATTTTAAGACCCTCCTGTAGCTCTCCCAGTATCAATAACTTGGGTACTCTCAATTTGGAGAAAACTTGGTCAAACCTACCTGAACAAACGTTGGGTTAGGGACATTACAAACTGAACCATGTGCCAAGCCAAATACATTAAGTGCGATGTATGAACATATTGAAGAAATCGCCATTTAGCAGAAACGCTCATATCCAAATTACTGAAGGGCATAACTGGGCGCATAAAAAATTCGTGGTATGTCGTTTGGCTCATTACTTCATGCTTGCTCAATCCGGCCTTTCCAATTTTAGTATATGTACCGCCGAATCGGGTACCAATCCGACCTTTAGTGTATTCGTAAGCCGAAACGAAGCTTATAGGTACTTGTGCTTGCGAGCCACGTTTGGCAATTGTGACAGCTCAATAATGGTTCAGCTTAATCTCTAGCCCAGGAAATATTAGAGTGTTCCGCAGCTGCACAGGATCCGAACAGAAAATGATTCACTCAGCCTGTTCAAACGGGCAGGTGATGTCCATGGAGCATTATGTTAATGCGGTGGGGAAGATTGGCAGGTAGCTAAGGCAATCACAGTGATACACTGAAATGGTGGCTCGTGCACCAAATCAACTTCCCTAATGATAGTCTAGCTTCTGACTGCCTCCAAGCCGAGCGCTTTAAGAGGTGATTTTACCAAACGGTACCAACTAAGCACTTGTTCCATTAATTATTGTTTTACTAATTAGTAAACTTAGTATTAATACATATACATATTGTTAGGTAAGATAAAATATTTTTGTCTAATATGATTTATATTCCCACATATTGCTATCTATTACAGTAAAAACTATCAGTTCCACAGGTTGTCGCTTCGAGTTAGGTCACAAGTTTCAACTATTTCATTCGTTTTCTTTTTAATATACTTGAAAATAAAAATTTACACATTATCCTTAATTATATTCCTTTTTTCATACTAAAGCATACGATTATTTCAGTAATCAGTTCATCAGGAAATAAACTTTTCAACAAACATTTCGAAGTATAGACGGTATAACCAAACCCGTATGGTGTAAGTAGGTTCTGTAATTCAACACTCATTAATAGTTACAGTGTATAGTTAGTAATTATTAAATTATTTTTATTGTTGAGAATATTAAAAAGGAAACGAAAGCTGTGACTTTTCTCGAAGCAACCTCCAGAACTGATATCCAAGCAAGTTCGACAAACATCATTTTATGGATAATAGTCAAAACTGATCAACTACACATATAATATTTGATGGATCTTATGTTAAAATAATTCAAATTTGAATTTACTTTTTTCAATTATTGATTAGAATCAACCATTGTGACTTAACGTAAACGCAAGTAAATTTTTCAAGATATTAATTACCAGATTTATGGAACGCTATGGGCTCTATAAGCCCTCCTGAGCTCACCCAGCCTCTATGAAGTGGGCCTCCTTAATTAAGAGATATATAGGTTATAACAAATAAAAATAATATACTCTTTTAGGTTTCCACGGCCACTATTATTACAAAAGACAGAAAACTTCTGGTTTAGACAGTGTTAATAAATTTTTCGCCAACGTTTCGCCAGCCATGCTGCTGACTTCCTCAGGGCTGAAATGAGAATTTATAACACTGTTTAAACCAGAAGAAATCAACAAAGTCTTTTGTAAAAAAAATATGTTTAAACTAAATAGAATTTATTTTTATTATACGATATTAGTTTGATTTATCTTTAATTAGATAAAAATCGTGTAATTTTATTTAATAATTTTACTTCTTTAAAAATATACTATTTATTTTATAAAAATTAATTGAAATGATTTATTTATTTATTTTTTCTTTCGTCATTATAGGGGAGCGGAGTAGCTCAGTGGTAGAGTGTGTTGTGTTGAGAATAACGAGTTTAAGTTCGTCTATAGCACATTAATTATTAGATTTATGGGACGCTATGGGATCTATAAAACCACCTGAGCTCACACATACTCTATGAAGGGGGCATCCCTAATTAAGAGATAAATCATAAAGGTTGAGCGATATCGGACATGTCGCCTCCCTGTTAAATCTTGATCTTAGAAACGATACAGCCTCTAACTTCTACTGAAGCCAAGACCCTTCATAGGTTAGAATTGGTACAGATTTTTTTAAAAATATTATTAATAATTGATTAAAAATTATTTTTAAAATGGATTTTTCTTCCAAACATTTAATAATATTCGACAATATAATCCTTCTTTGAGGCCTATTTACTAGACGTTTTTATTAACATAAATAGCATAAACTTAGGTCTGAGAGTTATTTTTATCATCCGAAAACCAAGAATTATTTATTTAAAAATTATCGTTAATCAAAATACAATGAATTTGTGTAAAAGTCGTGAAACTAAAACAATTTAATTATTATTGTTAGCCCGATTTAACGAAAAATAAATAAATTTCTGTTGCTAGAATCTGACGGCGGACAAGCCTCCATATTACAAACTATACTTAGTAACAGTTCATTTAATTGCACTACCAATTACTCGTTGCTCAAGTTGTTTAACTATAATAATAATAATAATACAATCTTCAAGATGTAAAGGCACCATATTATAAGTACCATCCCAATAAAATTCTACAAGAAGGTCCCCTTAAGCTATATTGGGATGAATCCGTTATAACAGACCATACAGTGCATCATAATGGACCAGATATCCTCCTTATAAATTCGAGTGAGAGGAAAGCAAGTATAATAAATATTGCGATCCCCAACGACAACAATGAAAACTCAACTGTTGGAGAGAAACTTCGAAAGTATCAAGAACTAGCGGCTGAGCTAAAGGAGCTAGCTATACCATATGGAAAGCGTGGAGGTAACACCTATTATAACCTCCACGAATGGATTGGTGTCTAAATCCACGGTGGAGGGCATCAAGAATCTGGGAATTCCGGTCGAGGTTTTAAAGGAGGCTCAACAGGCAGTTCTCCTAGACACAGCCAGGACGTTTGAAGAAGGAAAATATTTTAGCAAAAACTAATAACTGCAGATGGCTGGACTTGTCCCCCACCTCTGTTTTGAACTCGCAAATGCGTGAAAAAATAGATGAGTATAATAATAATGTCTTTATTTATTCTGGGACAAGTCCCTAGAATAACAATACAGTTATTGTAAGCTATTATGTCTTAGAGTGTAAAATAATTACATTTTATTAGTGAGAAAGAATAAAAAAATGAACAAAAAAAAGTGAATTACCTACAATAACAATATTTTAAGAACAGATTAGAAGTAAAGAAAGAAAAAAAATTAAAATAAGTTAACAATAATTATATAAGAGAAACAATTTATGGTTACATATATATCAAATATATGCCAAGAAAAAAAACAAAAAAATATGAAGAAAAATTAAACGATAATATCAGAGATTTACATTTCACCCCTTTTTGTCTTTTTTTAATATCTATCTATATGGTATTAATAATACATACGTAAGTGGTTTAAATTCCACACACTCATGTATGTAAATACATAAAAACATACACAAATGAACAACATCATTCATTCATCGAATAAAGAGAACATTAAGTCAAAACTGATCCCCTAGTATAAGGTACAAGCGTTTTTATTTCAGATTGTATTATTTAATTTAGGTGTAAAAAGGAAAACATTGTTCAAGGGTGTACCCAAACATTTTAATTTGTACTGCAATTTTTATTATTCCATCATAAGTAAAATAAAAGTTTACATCATTTTTTTTTTTTTACGAAAACATATTTTTCTTTTATATACTTATTGTATGTATATACTTCTATTCATAAACTCTAGGTGTCTATACATTATTTGAAATATTCTTTGTTGCCGCCTTTGATTTCTAGTAGCTCATAGTAACACCGACAGAGCGCTCCACATGTCAAAGCAACCCCGTCTAATCTCACCCACACTTTCACTGCCCAATCTTGAAATTCAACCTTATCCAATTATAGTTATTTAAAAGGTAATTAAAGAAAAATATATCTATATTATTAAAGCGGACAAGAAAAAAATTAAAACTATTGTATTTTCTAATTAGTTCTATGATGTTAGTGCTAGTCAATAGATAGACTTGAAAATTTAACGAATCACAAAATTAATTATTTGTCTGAGTATCAAGAGTATCTATGAAAACTTGTAAAAATGAATATAAAAAAACTTAATTTTTATAAAAACAATATTCCTATCTATTGATCTATGATATAGTGCCTACAACTCAGCAGCAGTATGTTTAAAAACATGTTATATATTTCTTCTTGGATAAATCTAATAAGAAAAAATATACTGTCCTCCGAAAAAAGTGTATTTTTAAAAAAACGCACTTCTCGCAAGACAGAATCGTTATTTAACAATAGTAATGACAATTATTAATAAACTATCCAAATTCAATTATTTCATTCATATGATGTGTTTCCATTTTGATTCTTGTTTAATTTTCGGATAATTATGTTGTTTATTGTTTAATTCTTGTGCAATGTATCCGCAAAAATTTAGTTGTTTTTCTAGCAGTATATATTATCAATTAGTGATACGAACTGGATTTATTTTTACTAATTATCAAAAATAAATTTAAAATTAATTCGAATCTGATATAGAGACAGATATAGTTATAAATGTTCTTTTATTAATAAATTATTTACAGGGGCCATGCCCCCACCTAGAGTTCTCATTATTTGATATTGACCTGAATTTTAGTTGGTTTTCAACAAGAAAAAAACACGTTTTACACACTAAAATTATTCAATGTATCGAATGTTTTCTCAATGGGTGCATCAAAAATCGGCGATTACGAACCCTTTCATGTTTTTCATTCACATATAAATAGCTACCGCTTTGATCAAGGAGTTAATTTTATCCATGTCATTGTTTTCTGGCCTCAGTTGTCTTGAATTCAAAGTTGATAATTCATGTATCTTCATTCATATATGGATCGTATACATTTATAACAAATTCACATTGACCCATGGCCTCCCCTGAAAATTCTCCTAGATCTGCCAGTGCTGCCAGGAGTTTGATTAAACTAATAAATAATAAAAAAACAAAATAAATTAAATTTTATTTTGAGATTAATAATTAAATTCTGAAACCTGCATTTCTTACAAAATTATATAAACCTATTAAATTCTCCCCATTCAGAACCTATATTACTTTTTGTTTTGAAATCTGCTCATGTTTTAAGTATTTTTTTCTATACGATTTTAAGACGGGACATACTGCCAGGAAGTGAAAACTATTTTAAATTTCGTTCAAATTCCACAGTGAGCATAGTTGTATATTTTGCGAATCAAATGGTTTGTAATTTAGATTCAGAAGTTCCCCTCTATATTTCATAACTAAGCTAATTTTTTTTTCTACTTCCAAATTGCTAAGGCAATCTATTGTTTTATCTAAAGAGCTACAGAGGCCGTGGTGTGTGCCCTCTGATGCTTTTGCATGGCAAACTTGAATAAAATAATCATTTTACACTTCTAGTGTTTTGGATATTTCTCCCTCCCAAGTACCTACGGAGTTTAAAGTTAAATTTAATTTATAATTTATTTTGTTTGTAATACCTCCCCCATTCTTTAAACGATGAAATATAAATCTAATATATAATTAAAAGAGATGATGACTTTATTTTTAAATTACGTAACTTGAATAGAACGTTAATGCCGTTCAGTAAAAGTAGTTAAAAATCATTTAATCTGTCTTACTGACTTTAATCAAAGTTTCAGGAAGTCTTCGCGATTATTTCTTCAAATGTTACTACATGTTACACACCTTACTAGGTGGCATACAAATGGGTTCAGTACATGGTAGAGACTATGCTGTTTTTACTACTAAGGTTATTTGCCCGAGATCACGCTCAACCACCAGGTTTTTCCCCAATTAAGGATATTCACTTTATAGAGGTAGTGTAGCCCCAGCAGGGTTTATAGGGGGTATAAACACAGGGTCTACTGTGGAAGAAAACAGATTAAATAATTTATTTGTCTAAGGTGGATTTGAACCCAGAACCTTCAGCTTAGCAATTCAGTATTCTCCACACTTATCATGATATCCTTCTACTAGCATATTTTAACATTGTTTACTATATTATAGATAGAGAATAGATACAGCAAAAGCAAACAAATCATCTATTAATGTTACGAAAAAGTCGTATGTATGCAATCGAGTGATAGATTATAGTAATAGTTATTATTATATTTGTATTTATAATGTATACGTATATCACTAAATACAATAGAATAATTATTAATCGATTGTTTAAACACGACTTTATTCATATCATGAATAGATATATTTGTTTCGTATATTCTCTAATATATGAGTTGTTTTTGAAAGTGGTTCAAGTCCATTTGAATAAAAAATATCGGCTATTTATTTAAATGGTTTTAATGATTGTCATTTCGTAATAAAATTTAAAAGGTGTATAGACTTTTAATTGCCCGTATTTATAAAGTAATTCAAATGGAAACCTTTAAATATTTTGAATATGAAAAAATGGACTTATACCAACATCAAAAATAAATGCTCACATATTGTTAATAATAAGATAACAAAAATTAAAGTAAACAGTTTAAAATTAAAATAGTGTTAGAAAAAGGAATATGTGATAAGCCATTGATTTTTATTAATATACTTTTTATTAATGTACATTAATTTATTAATAACTACTTCAATCTTGGACAATAATATTAACCCTATCAAACAATATAACTATTTATACAAGAAAAAATATACAATATAAATATACATCATTAATGCCCCGAATGAGGTGGTAACGTTCACACAAATAATTATATCCATTACGAGATCCTCCAATTTGGTTTAAAATTAACACTGGGATAAGGAAAGACAAGACTGGGCGGGTTTCTTTTTTGTAACCGCGCGCAGCTTCACGACAAGGAACTTAAAAAGAAAGGATCGTTTTGACTAGATGAAGATTGGAACTCTTAAGTATTCGGAGTTCATCGGCTCAGTATCTCGTCTATCGTGAACCCTCTCTTCGGACGAGGAGGTTCCTGGTGCGTGAGTAGGTGGGTCTTCAGGTTCGACTTCTGGTTGAAGGATCTGCTGCAAACTGGACACTTGTGAGGAGAATCGTCCTGGTGCAGGATCTTGTGTACTGCCAGGGTCCTGGATTGGCAGAATCCTTTTCCGCATTCACCGCATTTGAAGGGTTTTTCCTTGCTGTGGATGTACCTGTAGAAAAAAAGAAAATTCTTAGTTTTACAGTATAATGTATTTAAAATTATTATATGTATAAGTGAGTATGTATCCTGGAATCAGCTTCGTTATTGGACTTTCAAAAGTGCACAATCGTTGTTCAAACATTAGAAAACATTCGACTTTAATTGACCAATCGGATCGATTGATAACTACTGATACGGAATCGGAATCACGAGGTTCACGAATGATTCATTCATTTCCTCTTTTCTGTTTGTAAACGCGTTGATAATACTTTTTTGTTGTTATATATTGTTAAAATTATTTATTACTTCTAATTACCTGTGATCCCTGAGGTGGTCCTGCCTCCTGAACGCCTTTCCGCAGATGTCGCATGAGTACGGTCGCTCGTCCGTGTGCGTCCTCTCGTGAATGAGGAGGTTGTACGATTTGGTGAACTGCCTGTTGCAGAACTTGCAGATGAACTGTTTCTTCGGTCTCGAGTAAGGTCTTGCAGGTGGTATAGGAGGTTGTGGATGGCATCTCAACCAGTGTGCAAGAAGCAGACCATAAGGTTCTGCCGGCTGGTATGGAGGTTCCTGAGGGTTGAAGTCTGGACTGGAAGTCGATCTGCTAGGACTAGCTTCTGGAGAGCTTGAACTGTGAGGTGGAGTAAGCATTGCGCTATCTTCTTTATTACCTGATAATAAAAAATAATATTATAAAAAACATGAAAATACCAAAACAATAAGAAGAATATTATTTTAACACAATTTCTTCCAACCCATCCCATTCTCTCTCTCTCCTTTCTACTAAATGTTAGCATTGTATATTCACTAGTCACAGTTTTTTCAAAGAAATACAGTTTTAAGCTAAAAAAATTAATGTTTATTTAAAATCTGTAACCATCTCTTGACAAATGAGTATTAATGACAGGCACTATCAGTAATTATTAGTCGTAACTAAATTTGATTCTGTAATAATAATTATTATTTAATAATGAAAGTCGGTATAACAGCTTTTGATTGAAAATTTCGCGTATATAGTTATACACATATAAACAAAAATAGTCCACAAAGAACCTCATGAATAAAATAAATTCCCAATTTCGTTGTATTAATTTAACTATATAAATAAATATTATGTTTTTAAAAGTTTACATTAAAAAAAAAACTGTTAACATAACATCTGAGCTTTCTTAATCAGTCAGTAAATATAAAAAAAAATGACCTGTTTTTTTAAATCTAGCATTTATAGGGATATATTTATTCTAAAACAATAAAATTCTATAAATCTAATCAAAACGACTTTACCCCTTTAGTTAAGCAGATAACTTTAAAAAAAATAATTTAATTTTAATTTTACGTCATCAATATTTATTGGTTATTAAATTTTATATCAAAACTATGAGTGAAAATAATTTTTTTAAATAAAAATTTAATGATTAATTTAATTTTTATTTCTTAAAAAAATTACAAAATTTAATTTATGAGCGAATATAAGTACTTCTGAGATTAATGTCCATTTTTACACGATTTTTAATTTTAATTGCAATTAAATAGGTATAAAATATTTATTTGTTGCCAAATAGTTTGAACTTCGCAAATAATTTAAGATTCATACAATAATACTATATAGCCTTCAATGATTCACAATGTGAACTATAACACTTATAAACACAAAATTCATATTGAACTAATATAAAACAAAAAAAAAAAAAGTATCCGCACCTGTGTGTATGTGTAACATTGGTAGACACTGGTAACAATCCGGTTTTGAACAAAACGACATGTTAGTAACTGATCGTATCTCTGTAGTGACTGTACCAGCTAGGGGCGAAGGTGGGCAGAGTAGCTGGGGCGCGCATGCGCCGAGAAACGCCTTCTCATTGGTCTACTCCCTAAGGGGTGGGGGTGAGTTACCCCTTCCTGTCAAAACAACCCCTGATATACGACCACCCTCAGCAGTTGACAGGGACACTTTAAAATGGTACAATAGAAACAGCCTTTGTGGTCTGTTTACCCGCACTCTGTACAAATAAGTTCCACCTCGCGGACAATGGAGACTTTTTGGTTTTAAATCTACCGACGTCAAGTGATGTTTTTGCTTTAATTTCGTGCGGTCAGTGGATACGGATCTTGGAAAATTTGATTTATTTCAGTTCCTGTCACCTGTAACATAAACAATCAACGAATGCCTGGCAGTATATAAAGCAATCAAACAAACACATTTGAACAATTGATATTGACATATATAATAATAATAATATAATATATTTAATCGACATGTAATATTATTACTTCTAATAACTAAGGAGTAAAAAATCCTTAGTTACGCCGTCCTTCGGAAGGGACGTTAAACTGGGGTCCCGAGCCTGTACGATGTCAGTTACTCGTTAAAAATCCCTATCCTAATTAAACCTGAATAGGCAAAATTTAGAGCTCCCACTGTAGCATCGTCCGATTAGCCATAGCAGCATAAAGGGACGTTAAATGAACAAACAAATAAACTTCTAATACTTATTTTGATTTAATTAATTAAAAAAAATATATAACAAATAATTGATCTGATAAAACAGGATCATTCCTTAAAACAGAGCCTCAAATTTAAATTTAAAAAACTAAATTAAAATCACAGTTTTTATTACTTAAGCAGTTTTCATTTTTGTGAGAAACAGACATTTATAATTTATTTTTTTTAGGAAAAAGGTGCTATAAAAACATGAAAGTATGTATTTAATTTTATGCACAAATAAAGATTATTATTTTTTTAAAGTAATTTTTCCTTCAAATCATAAGTAATAAAAAGTTAATTGCTATAACAAGTGACAAACATATTTGAATAATTCATATTAATTATATATTTAATCAAGAAGTAATCAACCTATTTTCATTCAACAAAAAAAAAAAAAAATGCAACAGATAATTTCGGGAAATATGGGAAACAATCCAACACCGAAGTCTCAAACATAAAAATAGATGCTCCTAATGTAACCAACGAAAAAATAACAAAAAAATATTTAAAAAAAAAAATGTATTCATATTTTTTTTCCTTCAATTCATAACTAGGATAGATTTGATCGATGTACCAAATAGTAAACACACTTGAACAATTCATAATAATTATAATAATTTGAGTGCTAGTCAGCCGTTACATCAAACGGCTTCGCTCTCCAAATCGCCCTGAAGATGACCTACACTGTAGGTCGAAACGTCGGCACATAATTATAAGTTCATTACTTATTCAGTGTTCTTTTTGACTGCACCCCCCAAATATCTCCTTCACATTAGATCATCCAGTCAACTATTTTCATCTCATACTTAATTTCATATTTCATATTTAATATGGCTTCATATTTAATTGACATAATAAAACCATATTTAATTGATACAAAAATATGTTAGATAACAATTATTCTGATACAACCAATTCCTAAAAACAAAGCCTTAAATATAAATAAAAATAAATAACAATAAAATTAAAAATTTAATCATTGATTTATTTTTCCTTCCATTCATTTTTCATTCAATTCATGAATTTTCATCCAATGAAATTTTAATTGACGTACCAATTAACTAACATATTTAAACCTATTGAATCAACAAGAAAAATTACAACTTATTTTCATTTAGATAATAAAAATAAAATACAATAAATAATTTTCCCGATACAACCCATTCCTAAAAACAAATCTAAATCTAATTCTAAAATGTATTCATTGATTTATTTTTCCTTCAAATAATGAGTAATAACGTGTTAAATAATATGATAATAAAAAAAAGTATGTGAACAATTTATATTGATTAGTCCATACAACAGGTATTTCTTCAGGTTTCGACCGTGTGTCAGATGCATTGCCGACGTTTCACTGGCCATACTGCAAGCTTCTTCAGGGCTTAATCTGAGACTGTCAGATAATATGAAAGTCTCAGATTAAGCCCTGAGATAGCTTGGAGTACGGCCAGCGAAACTTTGGCAAAGAATTTGACTGCACCATTGAAACCAAAAGAAACACCTGATGAATTGACTAAAAATATTGGCCATGGGAATTTAAGAGAGTATTTAATTTATATTATATATTATATATTTACTCGATTAGCAATATTTTAAATAATTTCCACTTAATTAATAAAATGAAGATTCAACATAATCTTGTATGGCAGAAGTGGAACATTAAGTACACAATAAAATAAAACCGTAGATTTTCTAACCTAAGTATTTCTCTATCTAAGAAAAATAAATTCAAAATTAGCTTTTTATTTAATTTTCCTTCATTTCATGATTGAAATAATTTTGATACAACAATTAACAAATATATTTGAACAATTCATATTTATTACATGTTTATTCGACAGTTAATATCACAACTTATTTTCATTTAATTAATCAAAACATTGCTCCGACTCAATTCATTCCTAACTAAAAAATAACCTAATCAAATATTTAAAAAATTACAATAAAATCATAGTTATTTTAATTTTGTTACCAAAATATTTCTCTATTAGTAAAACACAAATTTAAATTTGTCCATTGATTTATTTTCTTTAAAATAATGAAATTTTTTACTTTTTATGCATATTGTTATGCATATTTATTTTTTAAATTGATATGGCAATTAACAAGCGTATTTCAAAAATTCGTATTAATTATATATTTATTCGAATAGTTATTTTACTATTACTATTTGCTTTCATTTAATTAATTTAAAATATATAAAACAAATACAATAAAATACAAATGGAACTATTATTTATTATTATTCGGAAACAGAAAAATTATTAATATCCAGTTAGGAAGCGGAGTAGCTCAATGTGTAGAGCGCTAAGTTGCTATGCTGAAGGTTCCGGGTTCAAATCCGTCTGTAGCAGATAAATTATTTAATCTTCATATAGAAACGGATGGAATCTAAGTGACAATAGTTTTAAAAATCATTGTTTATGTTTATGTAATATTTAAAATTCTACTTAATAAAAACAATTACAGATGAATTATTGAAGATAAATTAGTTAATATTGAAAAGTAAAAAGAGACCTTACATAAATGTTAAGAAAAAATTCCAATGAAAAGCCCTTAAGTCTCCAAACTAAAACAGAATAGCCTTGGAAGTGGTGGGATGTTTCTTGGGTGGTTACATCGTCTGTTCTAGCCCCCGACTAAACCTAAGCTTTTAAACTATCTATATCAGTCAGTTAATATTTCCTGGTAAACTTTATCTTCAGCCCTATATTTTTGCCTATCGTTACCTTAGAATACTGTAGTCATATTACATTTGTAAGACCCTTAGAGTAGAGGATTCAAAAGATAGGTGCCCAAACCATTCACTGGTTATTATAACACATTCTTATTTTATAAGACCCGTTGAGCATGGCGAGACCCTATATTTCGTATGGATTCCTGGCATTTATGGCATTGAGCTCGCAGATAAGGCAGCCCGTGAGGCACATACGCTACCTGGCCGAAGAACCACGGTTCTCACTCCATCAGAACCCAGTAGACCTCATAAAATGGAAACTTCAGAGGAATGGCAAGCCACCTGGGAAGAAAGTCATTCTAGTAAATTAACAAACAGTAAGACCTTGTCTCTACTATATCCTACCGCAGCAGCCGTACAGAGTAGGTTGGTCCGCTTGAGAATAGGACTCTGCGTCCTCCCTCATGCCAATATTGTAATGTCATTCTTAAATTAAAATATATTTTTTAGAAATGTACTATATCTTCCAACAATAAATAAAATAGAAATAGCCTCAAATTTAAAAAATTCACATTGTGACAACGGAGGTCATCTTTCACATGATACATTAGCACTGTTCCAATTTTTTTAAATAATAAAATCTTTACTTATTCTGGGACAAGCCCCTTTAGAATAACAATACAAATATTATCATATATGCTATTATGTCTAAGAGCATTTCATTACATTTAATTAAAATTTTAGTAAATTTATCATCGAAGAGATACGACTACAACGCCGAAGATAGGTATTAAAAAAGAATAAACTGTTTAAATCCTCCAAGCCTTGGAGGTGGTGGGATGTTTCTTGGGTGCATTATTCATGTTTTGTTTTGATGTTATCCTCTTTCTACCCTGAGGATGCCTTTAATTTCCTCTTCAAAATTAAAAAAAATATATTTAAATAATTAAAAAAGAACCATAAATAAAAAATAAAAAAATATATATATATATATATATTTATATATTGAGAACGGAGATAGTTGGGGGTGCAGTAAAAAAAAACACCAAATAAGTACCAGGCTTATATTTAGTTAGTGCCGACGTTTCGACCTACAATGTAGGCCATCTTCAGGGCGACTGGGAGAAGCGGCTGGGTGAACCGGCTAACCAACAACGCAGCCGCTTCTCCCAGTCCCTGAGGATGGCCTACATTGTAGGTCGAAACGTCGGCACTAACTAAATATAAGTCTGGTACTTATTTGGTGTTTTTTTTTTACTGCACCCCCAACTATCGCCGTTCTCCATTTTATCATCCAGTCAACTATTTTCCTCTCATATATATCACGTATATTAAGACCGTGGAAAAATTCCAACGAAAAGCCTTAAGTCTCCAAACTGAAACAGAAATAGAAATTATCTGTCCTATGTGGTTGAATTTTTCCACGGTCTTAACATTTATGTAAGGTCTCTTTTTTACTTTTCAATATTAATATATATATTTGATTAAACTGATGTGGGAATACCAGAGATTCGCATAATATTTTGCGAAGATAATTAAATTCTGCCGAGAGGAAGAACATCACAAAGAGCCTATTGATGGATATTGGTCTGGATTTACCCGATTTAGCAGTGGACAGATCAGAGGCGGCTCCTTTGAAGTGGCTTGATACCAACGAGATACCTTATCAGCTCTTATCAGTATCCTATACAGCTGGAGATACTGAGCCAAGGAGAAGGCCTACCTGGCTCCCGAGCTCTCCGATGCAATCCCATCGCTATCTTTGTGCAAATAGATCCATAAAAATGGAATCTGCAAATCCGGTAGTTGTCCACACAATGAGTACTCATCTTGTATAATTACACTTCAGATTCATAACATAATAAAAAAACATTAAAATTAGACCTTCCTAATATAATTGGTGCTATTACGGAATCCTGAGAAAAATACCGATAACGGTAAATTGTCCGGAATACGCTAGCGAAGCAGCGGGCATAAGCTCGTAATACATAAATATCTCTAAATAATGTTGCATAATTTAAATCATTCGTGCAATATGTAAATTAGCAGATCATTCGATTGAGGATATAGATGTATTTATGTAAGGATAGAGTTAGCTGGGGGTGCAGTCAATTAAAACACCATAATAAGTGCATACTTATTTATTGTGGCCGACGTTTCGACCTACATTGTAGTTCATCTTCAGGGCAGTGAGAGAAAACAGACAAAACAAAATAACTATAAAATTACATTACTACAGTACTTTACATACTTGTATATCTCTCTCTTATATCTCACCTTGTTATGTCTGTATTTTTTCATTTTGTATTTCATTTTTCATTCTGTTTACCAATTTTTCTTTTTTTGTTTTTCTCTTTGTATCTTATTTGCCTTATCACCTTTCTGTACATTTATTTTTATTCATATTATTCCTTCACTATTTTGTTCAATTTTTCTGTTACTCTACATTATTATATTATCATTTTCTTGGTACTGTAATGTAATTTTATAGTTATTTTGTTTTGTCTGTTTTCTCTCACAGCCCTGCAGATGACCTACAATGTAGGCCGAAACGTCGGCACACAATAAATAAGTTTGCACTTATTATGGTGTTTTAATTGACTGCAACACCAACTATCTCTATCCTTACATTGGAAGTTCCAGTCAACTAATTTCTTCACTAACATAGATATATTTACATTTTATTCTTGAGATTCAGTCTATTCTTTTAACTTCCTTTTGGTTACATTAAGAGACTACATTCTTCTCAAAATCTTGCCAAATTGATGGCGAAATGATATTTACCACAATAATCAACCAAAAGAGATGTTCGGTAATTTTATGCATAAGTAAACATTGTTCAAGAGTTGTGATCAATGAAATATGAAGAGTTGGACATTTTTTAGACTTTTCCATAATAACTAAAGGTGTTGTCTATAAAAACTTAAATACAAATTGAGATATTATTAAGGGAATAATTAATATTATATATCTACAGCCCCGGTGAATAAGTGGTTAAGTCCATTTTTCTCCAAAATGAATTTCTTGTACTTAATTAAGCGAAATCAAGTTATTTTCGTAGTGAATAAAGGACTAAGTAAGGCATTGGTTGTGGTATTTTTTATACTACAACACCATTTAAAGTACAAAACTACGAAAATGATACGATTCCGTTAATTTGAAAGCAGTTAACTCTCTCTGAACAAAATCTAACTTAACCACTTATTCACCGGAGCTGTAGATATGGAATATATATTTATAGATTGGAACAAAAAAAAAGAAAGATTTATAATATTAAAATATTTATACGGAAAAATCATTTGAACAATGAATAGTAATATCAGTGAACTGACCAAATCCAAATTGAGTAAATACTTTGAATATTTTATTTGAGAAAAGAAAAAAAAAGGTTAATATAATGGTTATTAATACCTTCTTCTAATAGAAAGATTAATCATCTTAAAATTCTTATTGGGGAGGAAATGAAGATTAACTAAAAAAAATTGTTTAATGGGAGGGAGTTAATTTAGAACCATGTAGATAATGGCAGTTTTATCTTTATTAATGAGCATAAAAACCTGGTACTTGGTAATGATTATCAATAAAATTTGTTGAGAAAATAAAGGATAGGGTGCAAAAGGAAAACAAAACAAAGACTTGGGCAATTTTTTATTATTGATATTTACAACTGTAATTATATTACATCAACTAAATCTGCTCTATGAACAAAGGACATGAAAAAAAACACTTGTGGAGAAACTATCCATTGACAGCACTCCAATAAAGTTCTATAGTAGAAGGTCTCGAGGCCATCTTCTTTTCAGACGCCTCGGAGGGATATCAGGAATGGTATGGGAAGCAACTTGAGAGACTAACGGATTCAAGTGTGTATGGAGCATTTCATGGAAGGATAGGTATCTAGTTTGGGTCAAATCAGCAACATATGGGATATTAAGATCATGATGGATGAGTTCGTTTGTGACATAATAAGTAGCATTGAGGATTGTACGAAGGATTTTGGATTGTAAGGATTGGATACGAGATGAATTGGATGGTTTAGTAGAGCCCCAAAGCTCAATTCCGTATGTCCAAATAGGTCTGATAACTGCCATGCAAATGAGTCTTTTGTAATTAATTGGGAGATTTGAACGTTTGTTCAGTAAATGTTGAAGTAGGCGAAAACGTCGATCAGTTTCATGTCTTTTCAGTCTGATTTGAGTCTTAAAAAAAGAAAAAGAAAACGTTTCTCCGATCCAGACATGACCAAGATATACAAAAAAAAAAAATCAAAGAAGGCAAAGTGCAAAACTTCTTCTAGCAACAGTCTAAACAAATTTATCAACCTTGCCCAAAGACGCTCCACAACCAGCTCAATATTATTGAGTAATCTAGAAAATATTCGTTTTTCGGTGTTTTATTTTTTCTAAGCCAACATATCTACTGGCCGAAAAAAATGAGTGAATTACCGTTAGCAATCAATAAATAATTATCGATGTGCAAAATTTTATTAACGCACATCCAGTCGATTTCTACGTTAATCATTACATCAATGGTCAACCATTTCTTCATGAGATGGTCAACCATGGATAATTTGAAGAGTTATCCCTAACGCCATAAATTAGTTAATGCCTTGAGATATGGCGCAGTATTAAGTACGCTTCCACCAGCAACTCACTAAACAGGAATATGACATCATATATTAGAGAAAATAATCAGTATTAAATCAATTACCTTCTCATGTCAGAGGTCTGTCAACCGTGAGTGGCACCGCCAGCCACATAGATTAGGCACCTGCTCCAACCACCTGAAACATAATTGAAGGTGCATAAATTATATATTATAGCTCGTTTAATATACTACTGACGGCGGTGCCCTCTGGCGGTGTGGGTGGAGGAAGCTTGGTCGAGACAAAAAATCAACTTGAACATCCCAATTTAACAAGGTAAGCTGTAATACAATAAACATTCATTGTAAGCCAACTCGGCAACAGTACGGCCCTTGAATGTCTCTATCCGGGTCTGTTTCAGAAAACGCATAATGATTACTTATATGAAATAACTCCATATTTTTCAGAAATTTAACATGTAACCTTATTATAAATGCAGTTATAACTTTTATTGATAACTGTTATAATCTAATAGAAATAAAATAACATATGTGTGTATTTATGTATAATTTAAAACACGACAAATAACCAAGACAATTATAGATATACATTTTCAATTTGGAGGACAAAAATCCACAATATTCTTCAGGATCTGCTCAAATAAATACCTTTTTCGTACCTCCTTCTCCGAATATATTCACATAGATACGAATCTGTCATCGGTGGGTACCGCATCTCTCTTGTTCCTTCTGTTGAGGTATGATCATAGAGACTCGATTCTTTAAGTATGAGCTCCTGAGGTTACTTCATGTGCCTCGGAACAGAGTCTTTTTTGATGTATAATACCCTTATCTTGTGCATATTTATTCTTGATTCTTGATTTTTAACTATTTCCGCCAATAATAAATTTTAATGACTGAGTAAATCATATGTACAATAAGAAAACTACATGATTTTTTTTTTTACATTTTTTTTTCTATAAGAGTAGGTATAACATTTATCAAAAAAAGAAAATGATACTAAATAACATATATTTAAAAACTAATTCCGAAGCAGACCCCTTTACCCATTAAGTATAGTACATAGTAGAGTGTTTCTAAGATAACTGTTGTCCAAACAGGTCCGCAGATCACATAGTTTTCTACGACATCAGCTGCTACAGACAGAAGTAAACGTGGAATCCTGAGCAATCTACAAAGTGAGATGCCCCGCTCCAAGAATAGCCATTCCTAGATTAGGTCAATCAACTAATGCACTAGAAGTTCATGTGCAGTGTTTTCCATGCTCAATTCTGCTGAATCATGCTGATTTCAGACAAGCGATTTCCACTTTAGACTCCCTATTATGCACCGATTTTTTGTAATTGCTTACTTTTTGAAAACCATGAGATGGTGTAAAAATATATATATAAATAAATAAAATTAAAAACAAATAACTAAATGTTCTTAGAAATCTCTGTAAAATTATTTTGAAGCACAAATACAAATATGAACATAATGAATTCGTGTCGATATGAACTCCAATCAATCTTAGTTTTAATAGCTGAGATACAAAGCCTATAATTGTGTGTTTAATATTTTATTTAGCAAATATGTTTCTTGTAATTCCAAAAAGTTGAGTCGAGTAGATCAGTGTGTAGAGTGCTGAGTTGCTGTGCTGAGGATCCCTGATTCAAATCCGGCTGTTGCAGATACATTGATTAACTTGTTAATAGTCAAGGATGGACACGGTGGGGATTCCTGTGGCTCATCCAGCCTCTGTAAAGTGTGTACCTTTATTTGGGAGAAAACCTCGAGGTTAAGCATGGCCTCGCACAAACATTTCCATGCACTACTATTGTTCTAAAAACAGTTCAGTCTCCATCAGGTACTGGCCCAAGACCCTTCATAATAGTAGAGCTATGTTTTTTTTATTAATTCCAAAAACAAGAACTGACTAGACGGTACAAACAACTATCACATCTTCTGAACTACAGATCTTCACTTGACTTGAGGAACAAACGACTTATCTATAATAGTATACTAAAATCTATTTGGACATATGGAGCAGAACTTTAGGGTTCAGCAAAAAAAGTTCACATACACAAGATACAAACAACACAATCCAAAATTCTCAGAAAAATTATTAATTCACCATGGTATGTTTCGAATCACACTATACACAACGACATGAACATTCACACTATAAAATCATATATTCATAACAAATACATAACATTCCACTCATCGACACAATATCATCCAACCCCACTCGTTCTTCCGCTTTCCTACTCCCTGTTACCTGGACTTGATAAAAAAGATTAAACAGACATTGGCCAAGAAACCTACTCAACAATTGATATATTTGTTTCCCCAAATAACATATATCATGGAGAAAAGCGAAGAGAAATCACTTCATCAAATTTGCTGGATGCGCAATTGCGCAGGTGCAAATGAAAATTAAATAATAATAATAATAATAATAATTAATTCCAAAAATGCTATTTTTTTGGTACAGTCTTAATTTATAGTAAGAAAACAATATGATACCAACAGTTTTAACCGCAGGCAGAACTTAATTGCCATAACAACTAGTGGTTTGTTTCTTTTTTATTTTACCTAAAAACTGGAAGAGCCTCCAGACGAGACGACGGAAGACATCCACGAGACACGACGGATAAAGAATGGGTGAAAAAGAGTCACTAATTTCTGTGGAAACGGGTCTGTCAGCGCGCGCTCCACGGACCAGTTGCCTCACCAATTAATAGCGGCGCTTAACAACTATCAGGCGCCGCTCGCAAAAACACAAACTAACTGCCGCATTAGTTAAGCTCCCTTAGCGCTGATGACTTCTTCGCTTTGGGATGGAACTTTTTCACAGTAAGGCACATAAGTACTAATTTGTACGGCTCGTTTGAGGCAAAATCGTCCGGCTTCCAGCCATTTGAGCACCTTGGGGTTCTGAATAGGGTTGGGAATTTTTTTTTAGCAATTAAGAGATTGCATTATAAAAATGAGTCTGTTGGTAACAGGTTAAGCTAAATTTAAAAAAAAAGTAAAACCTTCAAAAACGAGTAAATACCAGAATAACAAAAATATATCATAAATTGAATAATAATATATATATATATATATATATATATATATATATATATATATATATAAGAGTTCGTCCTGACTGAAAAGACCTTCGCAGAGCCAACGGTATAAGCTACAGACATGAAACTCGGACATTAGGTACACCGACCCGCACTAAGAAAGGATTTTGGAAAATTCGTCCCCTACGAGGGTGAAATGGGTGACAAACTTTTGTAATGAAAATAAATGTCATTTTTAAAGAGAGCACCAAGAAATTTTAGATTTAGAGTTTTTATAATTATACATTATAGATTTAGAGTTTTTATAATAGCACTAGCTGACCCGGCCACGTGTTACTGTGGCTGTTGTAATAGTTTAAAAATATATTACGTTAAAATTTGAATTTTAAAGAACGATGAATGAATGGAAAAAATGAATTTAATAGATTTTTGATTTTATATTTTATTGATCTTATATCTAATTATGGTATATAAAAAATAAATAATATTCAAAATTCTTAACTGATAAAATATAAATATTTGTTTAATGAATGAGGTATATCATGGTTGATTTTTAATTATGGCTGGTGAAAATATTTAAAATATTATTTAAAATTATAACTATTTATTTAAATTTAATTGAGCACTAATCGATGTACAATATTTTTGTTTATCTGTCCTTTTCTTATACAAATAGATTTACACTTGAGCAGGCAACATTTAATTGCCTGTGGGAGAAACAATGATAGCTTCTACATTAAAAGTAAAGAAATAAGTGTTTTTTTATTTTTTTGAAAATCGACTCCTAAACGAGTAAAATACGGGAAATCCTATCATGTTATCTATACATATAAAATGCTTAGTCCTGAATGACTGACGGATCAACGCGTGCTTAAACCGCTGATCGTAGACCCCTGCAATTTGGAGGATGTGTTCTTTGTATGAAGTAGGATTCCGATGAGAAAGGATTTTCCGAAATACTACAACTAAGGGGGGTGAAAAAGGGGGGCAAACATTTTAATAAAAAAAACGTCATTTTTAAAGCGAGCACCATGAAATTTTATATTCAGCTTCTACATCAAAAATAAAAAACGGATGGGAAAACTTTTGGTGGTCGAAAAACCTCGAAACAGGAGTAATTTTATTGATACATCGATGCTTGTATTTTTAATATTTTTAAATGAGAGAGTATTGGAGTAGAAGAAAGGTGGAGAGTGTGAAAAAGATTATTAAGTGATATTCGCGTGGTCCTTGCTGGCCGATTTGTGTAAAAAAAAAAGTTTTAATATATTTTTAAAATCAATGCTTGTATGTATTATTTTAATTTACCTATATGTATAATTTTAATTTGTCTGTATTTAGTATATTTAATTAGTATAATTAGCCTTGCAATGTGGGTCGAAACGTTGGCTTTTCAATAAACAGTTCTCCAATTTCCATTTAAAAGAATTTTGTTTACCTCCGCCCGGACCATTTTCTTTATATTTGATTTGGTCAATTAACTTTGATATACAAGTTTATAGCAAAAAAACATTATTTTTTTTATAATACCTCATCGTTGACGGATAAGGTCCAATACTAAAAATGATTTCTATTATAAACACGTATTAAGTTGAAAAACAGTAGATGCTTTATTATGTATTCTACTTTATTATTCTCTTTATGAATAATAATTTTAAAAACTCTAGTTCCTTTTTCTCGTACTAAGGATTTTATATAAAAATAAACAAGCAAGAAACAATTAATATAGTATTTACATTTATTTAAATTAATATTTAAATCTTAAATGCACTCCTATAATTAAAAGACAATACAATATGGAATCTTTTATACGTTATCTACCGAATGGAATATTAACGTTTGTCAACACAATAAACAAAGATAAAACTGGATATAAATAAACAAAGAAATTGGGGCATCTATAAAGATTTCCGCAAATAATCAGCATAATTGAACAAACATTCCTGCGGTGTGATCTTAACAACTTTAATTCTGCTTTAAAATGACTCCTAATCTTTAAGTGCCCATCACGTATTAAATCGTTTGAACTCACCATCTTTAATTACCTTGTTTTTGTGTACACATTCAAAGTTTTAGACGTTAACAGTTCTATATTATCTCTTTAATCACAATCTTTATTGCGTATTATAGAACTCTATAATTACCACACAATTATATTTTTTTCAAGACAACTGTTTTCCTAATTATTATCAAAGATTAGCGAAGAACAAACTATTACTGAAAAATTGAGGAAATTACATTAAAATCATTTACGTAACGAATCTTGGACTGATTACAAGTGATTTTTGAAGAATATGGAGTGAAAAAACTTCTTTTAAAAATCAGTTAATTGGCGTGTGATTCAATTGTAACTCTAGTACAAAATATACTTCAGGCTTTGGAAAAGCGGCAGAAATTATCTATTTGGTCCAGTTTAAGCTTAAACCAGGTGTAGAATATTATAACTGATTTTTAATGAATATAATTTTTTAATATTTACTTCGAGAAACCGCTCGACGTTTCAGGCTACTTCAACACTTACTAGACAAACGCTCTAAGCTCCCAATTAACTACAAAAGACTCATCGACATGACCATCATACGACCTATTTGGACTTACGGAGTAGAGCTTTGGAGCTCCACTAAACCATCGAATTCTTCTCGTATCCAATCCCTACAATCCAAAATCCTTCGTAAAATCCGCAATGCTCCCATCTATCCTTTCATAACAAACTTCATTCCCACTCAAACCTTCTCGTTTCAAACCTTCCTCTTCAATTCCCGATAATCCTCCGAGGCGTCTGAAAAGAAGATGGCCTTAGTTAAACCTGTGATTTAAGTACTACTAGTGGGTAGTTTCTCTACTTGTTGTTATGTATCACTTTATAATACACAATATTTACTTGATGTATTATTGTAATACAGTTGTAAATATCAATACATTTAAAAAAAAACATTAACTTCAGGATGCTGGATTTTGTTTATAAAATAAACAATAATATGGTTTATTATATCATATAAAACGAACAAGGGGTTTATTACAGTTGCCTGAAGTCTTCTGTAATAATTTGAAAATTTGTGCGATAATTATTAGCCTTAATAATAGTGTTTAATATAAAATGGTTCCGCAGTGTTAAAAAATAGAGTACATAACAAATTTGGGTGACTAGAACATAGTTGAAGAACCAATTTTGTGATTATTTATATTCATTTTTGTTCGTCGTTCTATGAATATTATTGCAGTTAAATTTATCATTGTTTTAATTTTACAATTTGTAGAGTGCTGGATTGGTTCGCAGAAGATTCCGGTTTCAAAACAGCTGTGGCAGAAATTTTTTTTTTAACAGTTAACCAAAAGTGGTTAGAACCATTGGGATCTAACGAGACTTCTGGGGCTCACCCAACCTTTATAAAGTGGTTATCCTTATTTTGGGAGATAAGCCAAGCAGTTTAGCTTGATTTTGGTCTTATCATCTCCTTGTACTAACGTTTTCACAATATAGTACAGTCTCTACTACGTACTGAACCAAGACCCTTCAAGTATCGTAGTGTTATAGGTAAAAAAAATAATAACGTAGTTCACTAAAATAATTATAACTGATGAGGGTCTTTCAGAGTTGCCGTAATGTGCTTCAAGCGTGAAATATATGGCCTTATTCATTAAAAATGTTTTAAAAAAACGTAGATTATATTCTGACGAAATTGGCAATAATTTGTGTGTTCTCTACCCCTTCTTTAGTTATCCTCACAATAAGAAAAACAGCATATTTTTATGAAACAGAAAACTGTCAAGCATTAGACATCAGACTTGACATCTTAAGTTTAAATACTAAAAAAAAAAAAAAAAAAAAAAAAAAAAAAAAAAAAAAAAAAATACTACGACCCAGAAGGCTCTTAGGTTCAGTACATGGTAGAGACTGTACTGTTTCATGGACAATGGTTTCATTGCAAGGAGGTGATTTGTCCGCGATCACGCTCACCCGCCAGATTTTTCCCCTAGTTTGTGTACACACTTTACAGATGCTGGGTTAGCCCCAGGAAGGCTTCAGGACCTGAAGGGTCCATCCCCAGATGTGAAAGGATTAAATAAATTCTGATACAGCCGGATTTGGACCCGCAACCTTGGGCACGGGAACTCAGCGCACTACCACTGAGCCATTCCTCTCCTTCTTAAATACCAAACTGGTACTTTTAGTCACACCATGGATTCTTCTTCCGAAGTAAGTTTGATAGGGGCCTTTATAACGAGGCCTCCATCGACTACCACCATAAAGGAGATAATAATACCTTTATGACCACCATGGCAATAAAATTATAATACAAAAGGTATATTGTCGAACGGGTGGCGGACAGTAATACCTACCAATATTACAAGAAGCAATAGGGGCGAAATATTCATGTCCAATTAAAAAAAATATATGACGAAAGAATTTTATTGTATTACTATTATTACTATTGCAATTTTTAAAATATTATGCATGATATTTCAAATAAATGAACAGTTTCCAGTATAAATACGTTTTCGCATTTAGTATCTCCTTAAATTTCTGCCCTATTATTTATTTTATTTTTTTTAATGTTTTCAGTCCTTGTATGGATCATGTAGGTTATTCGTGGGATTATCCAGAGTTAAAAGAATACAATTATATTAAAACGTTTTCTAAAAATATGTGTACGGTAGTGACGTAAAAAATAATGCATATATTTTCAGTCACAATGATCAGGTTATACAGATATATCCTACATATTGATCAATAACATATAAAAATACATAACTTCTTTCAGTCAAGCCCCCATTAGAAAATACTGTTTAGTATTTTTGATGTATCCATACAACTTTTGTAACTAGCGGGGTAGCTGAGTGATAAAGCACTGAGAAACCCGGACTCAAAATCGGTAATGAAAGATGAATTATTTAATCTATTAACAGCCGATGAACCCTGTGGGATGTAGAAACACTCCTATGGCCTGTAAAGTGGATACCCTTTATTTATTGGGTGAAAATCTGGTGGTTCATATTGATCTTGGAAAAATCACCTCTCTATACTGCCCTACAAGGAAAAAAGGCCTTAAGTAAAAAAAAAAAAATGAAAATTGAGTTAAGGTCAAATTACGGTTTTGTAGGTGGTTTTCTATATTCTGTATTTAATAAGTAATTATTTGTCAGTCTTATAAGTTCATTAATTAGCCTATCAACAAAAATATATTATGAGCCAACATGGGAGTTATGTTACGGTTTTCATTCCTGTTTGGAGATAACAAGACCTTAAGTTCCATTTTATACCTAAAAAAAGCCAATATCGATTTTTTTTTTAACTAAAACTACTTTTTTATTTTTTATATCAAATTATTTGATCATTTAAATGTATATTTTAGAGAAAAAAGGGTGTGAAATAGTATATATTACGTTTTATTGAATATCTCAATTTCAAGTGAAGTGGAGTTAAGGCTTTCTTCCTAAGCAGGGCAGCACAGAACCTGTTTAGTCTCTGACCTGTACTACCCACCTGTAGGAACAAACCGATCCTTGCCTCTACGATCGGAAATATACTTTACCGCCAAAATCGAAGGAGAGGGGGAGTGACGCTTGGAGCGGGCCGGGCACTTGCTGTTAGGACGCCGTGCTGGACTGTTCTACTAGATCTTCGCAGCTACGACCGCTTGCCGCTTTCAAGTCGATATTCTTTATCGAGAACGTCCAGCATCCAGGAGGTCTTGAAGCCTGTCACGCACCAGGAGTTCTGCTGAGACACCAGATGAGGGGATAATTGTGTATAGAGAACACATAAATCGTAAGTCCCATTTCATTATCATAAGGCCTCAAATCGCCGCTTAATACTGCTGCTGATGGTCAACAACTCATTGTGGTTATATGATAACCAAAGGACGATTCAAGCTAATTAATCGTATTAACCCTTAGGCCGTGACAAATTAAATTCTTCATTACATCATTCCTGTTTATTTTGTTATATCTTGGCCATAATGCTAGCACATGGAGCAATTTCTGTTAAAATTTATTATCGCTCCTATTAAATGTTAATCTTCAGTATTAGTCATTAATCATATTAGTTCATTAGATCGTTATTTTGCATGTTTAGTTTGTAAGGTCTTCTTGTATATCTACTACTATTAAGTTTAATCATTAATCACCTGTGTATTTGTTTAGTTAAGAGAAAGATATTCATATGTCCTTAAAATTAATAAACGCTATGTTAATATCAGAGATTTCAATCAAATTCCCGGTGTACTTCAATTTACTTCATATTAAATTTTATTCAGTCTAATCACGCCCTAACAGAACCGTTGGGATAAAAATAGTACATGGACACACTGTCCATTTTGAATCAAAACCTTTCAGTGGGTGCTGTAGTATAGTTTTATTTTATTTTTTAATGTATGATATTAGCTGTTTATCGCATTTTGTCAGGCCTAGAATGCGATGGCTAGACGATGTGAAAGCAGACCTCAGTCTCCTTGAGGTGAGAACATGGAGAAGAGCAGCGGAAGATCAGTCAGAGTGGAGAAAAATTGTGGAGGAGGCCAAAATTCTCCATAGACCATAGCGCTATGTGATGATATGTATTTTGTTGTTTACATACGTTCTGAAAATATAGAAATTGCCTGATAAGACTTAAAATAAGGTTTATTTTTTAATATGTTTCGAGGAAGAAATTTACTTGATAAAAACCAAACAAGCTTTTTTTTTTTTCCTTTTTCCTTGCAATACTTTAAAAGAGGAACTAAAGAATTCGATTCCAGCAACCCTAATTTTTTTTCACCAACTTCCTATGAATGAAACACCTGCGAGGGAGTTTTGGCAATAATTACACGCTGCGATACCCGAACCAGGGCGATCTTAAGTAGTTCACAATTATACGTAACCCAGTCACTAATTTCATTTAAAAAAATTGCCCAGGTGAGTAATGGTTTAGCGGGAAGGGAGCCTCAATTAGGAATACCTGAGGCTGATGGTACACGGATCCACTGAGGACTGATGTGGGAACAAGTGATCCCCTGCAATCAACTCGTCGTATCTTGTTGAGATGGATTGCTTTTGCTCTATTGAATCTTCTTTTTATTTCGGATTAAAAAAGTACAGTAAATCTCGATCTGGAGTTAACCAATTAGCGCAATTTCATGGGGAAGGATTACAAAAAAAAACAAAGAGTAAACTACTCTAGACCCAGACGTGGGTGGGAGGTTTGCGCTAAATGATCTAACGGATTTAGCCTGAGGTCGTAATATTGTAGCGCTGTATTCAATTTATGCACTATCTCTCACTATTATAGATAGCGTCATAATTAATTTTCTCAAAACATTATTTCCTGTTTTTGAGAGAATAGATTTGCCTCCTTATTGCGCATGATACCACTGTTGTTATCAATGGTAGATATAACATAATAGTATTATTAGACAATTTCCTAAGAGTTTTCCTGTCCTTTTTAAGCAATGATAAGAGGCTTTGAATTTAACATTATCAAGTCTGTAAACGATATACTTAATTCAAATGAGTTAATAAAGCACAAATAAAAACAACAATTCCTTGTCGTTTGATATGTTTAAATGAATCTAGAAAAGAAATAACATATGTCACACGTATTGGAAAATATGTTTAATTTTTTAGATTACTCCAAAACTATTTAATCTTTTTCGGCGGTTCTATTATTTTAATGGGTTTTAATTTTTCCAAAAAAAAAAAAAAAACTGACAAGAAACCGCTCGACGCTTCAGGCTACGCTCTGAGCTCCCAATTTAATTACAAAATACTCATCTACATGACCATCATACGACCTATCTAGGACTTACGGAGTAGAGCTTTGGGGCTCCACTAAGCCATCGAATTCCTCTCCTATCCAACCCCTACAATCCAAAATCCTTCGTAAAATCCGCAATGCTCCTTACTTTGCTAATAATAAAGTCATCCATAATGATCTTAATGCCCATTTGTTGCTGATTTGACCTGAACCCGGTATCTATCCTTTCATAACAAACTTCATTCTCGTTCAAACTCTCTAGTTTCAAACCTAGCTTGCTCTTCAATTACCGATAATCCTCCGTGGCGTCTGAACTGAAGATGACCTTCTTAGTTGAACTTGTGATTTGAGGACTACCAGTGGGTAGTTTCTATACTTGTCATTATGTATCACTTAGCCTATTTCTAATGAATTTTGAAACTGCAGATTTATTTCGGTGTATTTCGGCCAGTTTCAGATATCTTTTTTTGTTCTCGTAAATTCACTTTATTGTGAATGTTATGGATTGGCTAATTTTGTTCGTAAAAGTCAACTGTTTGTATTGGTCCATCCTTTTGACGTGTCCATAAAATCTTTATCAACATTTCCTGATAAGGCTATGAATATCACTTTTGTGCTTCTGAACCGATGTTGCTCCTAAATTTGGGACCTGAAATTTGTCCTATGATCTTTCGTTCCTTTTTCTGAAAGTTACTTAATTAATCTCTTCCTCTCTACCGCTTTAAGCAGTGTGAGGAGCCTGCTTAAAGGCCTCCTATGTTCCTCAACGATGTCTGCTACTGGTCGTATGCCCAGATTGGTTCTTATCGTCGTGAGGGTCCAAGATTCACTTGAGTATGTCAGGTTTGGGAGAAAGGTATTTTTAAATACTGTTCTTGATGCCTTTTGTAACTTCTCTTTTTCCAATAAAACCTTTCTTAAGAGATTTGAAGCATTTTTCGGAAAGTTTTATACATATATCTGTGTGCATTTGTGAGCATATAAGTGTTTTTGTTAATTAGTTTTTCTTTTTTTTTCATTTACTTAGTCTAATAACTATCGGAAGATGCTATACACACAGACGGCCATTAGAGAAGAGAGTGCCGGGAGGTATAAATAAATAAAATATAAAACGGGAGCATGAGCCCCGACTGCTATCTCAAGCTAACTACTGTATAAACACTATTTAGATAAAGGCAGAGATGAAAGGTGCCGCTATCTCCTGAGTTCATTTCCACGCAATGATTTAGTGCGCGCTATTTAGTTATTTAGATAGTACTCTCGTACCGGGTTCATTATGGTACTCCACACTGGTTCCTGAAGATATTGAGGTGTCGGTCGTATAAATAACATAATTCTATGTATTGTGAAACAATCAAATCTCGAATTCACAACCCTGAAATCCGCAAATCCTAAGCACAACTGTAGCAATAGCTTATTGATAGCAAATACCGATAGTGAATTATTCACAACAAAATAGTAATTGGGATCCGTTCATTATTAACGATTTTTATTTTTTTATTAGTATAAATTAAAGAATAAATTTTAGTATCTGAAACAACAATAAACAAAATATCTGCCGATATTTCGCAGAATTACAAACCTGAAAGTTCAAGTGTTACTCGAATTTACCAAATATGGCATGAATGTTTCTTGAAGAGTTACCTATTTTTTTTTTAAGTAAAAATTTTTTCAGCCGCGATTAGCGACTTTTGTTAGAGGATAAACTAGGAGATTTGCATCATCATCGGGGCATGCTCGTCAGGTATTGCGCGAGACTGATGACACGAAGTGCCCTGTTCCTTAGCTATACAATTCCTTTTAACCAACTTTAGTTGGAGGTTTAGAATTCCATCGATATAAGAAAAATTATATTTATCTAAAAAGTCGTTTAACAGTTGTCCAATTGATAATAATAATAAATTAAAGCATCAATAACTGGGTGAAGTTTTCGTTTCCCTTAAAATATTTTATTTGTCATGTTTAAATGTCTTCTCTTATGAAATGATTGAAAGTACAAATGATCTGTGTGCCGATGAACTTAAAGGATGATAACATTGCTAAAACAGAAAATATAATCTATGTACATACCTAAAACACAAGGTATACAATAATATAACTATGTACTAATTATTATTAAAATGAAATTATAGATATTTTGTGTAGTGCAATTCATCATGTGTTAAAACCTTAATCAATTTAATGAAATAATAAAATTAATTACACAGGTTGGACATGATACTGTCCATAGACAGCATCCCACCATCATCAAGACTTCAGTGCCACTCCAGTTTGTAAATGTTGTTTTAAAAACGTTTGAATGTCTTGTGTATTAATAAATACTCTTTATCATTTACTTCCCAATTTAATTGTTATGTATAACATTAGCAGATGCCGAAACAAAGATCAGTCTATCCCAAACATTAATAAAAAATACAGTATTTTATACTGTATACAGCCTTAGATATTATCCGGACTAAAAGAAATGTAAATAAAAACAGTTCAAACAAGGAATAAGACACATCTCACGCCAGCAACAATTAAATCTCAGAAATTTGGCAACTGTCTTAATTAATGTTGCCACCCAATAGTTAGTTGCTACCATACTTCACTTATGAATTATTATTTTTATTTTGAGCCTACATAAAGAAGTAAAAAGTCAATTTTTATTCAATCATTAATTATATATATATATATATGATTAATGACAAAGAAATTTATAAATTTTATAATTTATTTTATTTTATTTTTTATTAATTGTTTTAATTTTTTTAAGATTTTATTTTGAAGAGATTTGGGAAAGATTTGTCCAGGGCCGGGATTCAACCCGTCTCCGCCGTGGTGCTCTAACGAACTGAGATAGCCTGCCTCGTAACACGGCCAGACAATTCCAATCTCTTCACCGATCCTATATACCCGTGTTCTCGCAATTTTGCGATGTATACAAGGGGAAGAATGTTCATTGAACATTACTTTAATTAGGATCTTGTTGACTTGCGCCATTATATTATTTATAATTTATTTTATTTTATTTTTTTATTTGTTTCTAACAAAAAAAAAATGTAAAAAAATATATTGGGCAAGGGAATGTTCTTATTTTAAGAGATTGCATAAATGATGTTTTTCTCTGATACTTTAACACATATTCCAGGAAAAATCTCTGAATTAATAAACCACTATATTCATTAACTATTTTTTTTTAATAACAAAACAAACATGAAATTCCATTATATAACAACAATTGCGAAATCGAACTATGATTTTATCATCAATACTCGAAATGCGCTTATAAATTTATTTTTAAAGCGGCACATTCATACAAATGCATAAATCAAACGTTTTAAAAAAAAAAAACTTCAAGGAGCTTCTTTCATTATTGTTTGTTCTAGATAACGCGAGTATTAGAGGGCGTAATGGCGTCTTAGAAACGCTGTAAAAACCTAGGAATATTTCACGAAGTGCTTTAAAAAGTTAATAAAACAAGTGGGCGATTGCTAATTCGTTTAAGATTATTTGGCAATTATAACGCTAATACCTCCTTTGATTTCATCCGCTATCAATAATAATATTTGAGAATCCTATCTGATTAATCTGACCTCAAAAACAAATAAATCCTAAGCTAATACAAGAAATATGATATATTTTAGATTACTTAAAATGTTCTTTTTATAAATAAGAATGTGAATCGTCAAAAAAAAAAAAAATATATATATATATATATATATATATATATATAAGAGAAAAGCGTCAAAAGAAGAAACAATTAGGCAAATAAATTGCTTTGAAGAAAGTAGCTGAAAAAACTGGACTTCAAAATCTCCGTTCAAAAGTCTGCAGACCCCCACTTTAGTAAGAAAGAAGTAAAAACAGAATTCGGTAAAATTCAGGTGGTTAAAAGTTTTAAATATCTGGGCGAAATAATAAGCAGAAACTTGTCTGAAAAGGAAAGCATGGAGTACAGAATTAAAAATTTGGAGAATTTATGCTACTTAACGAGTCGTATGAATAATAAAAAATGCCTTTCCAAAAAGGCCAAAATCAGGCACTACAGTACAGTGATAAAACCAGGGACGGAGACCATGTGCTTTCCCAGTTTAGACAAACTTCTTAAAATAGAGAGAAGGATTCTCCTAAGAATCGGGCCCAAAGTAACACCAGAAGGATACCAGAAGGATACCGGCTGAGATCTAACAAAGAAATTTACTTTGAAATGAATGACTTGAAAACAGAAATGAGGGTTAGAAGACTCAGATTTTATGGGATGATGAAGATGAAAGAGGAGAGACTAAACAAAAAATGTTCACCAAAATTATAGACTACAAATTCAAACAAGGAAACACAGAACAAATAAAACAAGAAACACAGAAACACCAGATTTATTAGAAAACAGACCTGAACACCAAAAATTCCTCAAAAATGTGGTTCTAGTGGCAGACAGAAAAACATTTTCATCCAAGACCTGAATAGAAGAAAGAAAAACCTTCAGTGAAAAATTCAGAAGAGATTGGCCGAGAAAAAAAAAACCCTGCATCATAGTCCTGTAGTCTTTCATGGCTGTTTCGCGTCAAATAAATAAATTATATATATATATATATATATATATATATATATATATATATATACATGTACAACGTTACAAAATATTTTTTGTACAAAGGCAATTGAAATTTAAACTTTTTCCTTATAATCCAAATTAAGTTGTGTTTCCATTAAATTATATTCCGTTAAATTAAGTTAAATAATATATTCACATTATCGTTCACATATTCAAATCATTCGTCATGCATTTGAATATTCTTTACGTTCTAAATTTATTATGGATCAGACATAAAAATTGTAAATATCATTCTGCATTTTTTAAATTAGAAAATATTCATCTGGAATCTGCTGCGTAATTAGAAAATGAATTATTATCTAAATTGAATCCAAAACATGACTTTTCGAAAAATATTTGTATTTTAATATAAATGCTTATATGTATACGTTGTTAATAATTTTTTCAAGAAGACATTATAATAAATACAAACATTACAGCATATCCATTTAACATAAATTTTTAAAAATGGATGCATTATTAGTAAATCACTGAAAACCTGTATGAGATTATCTTGGCGACTCAAAAATTTATTGAAATATTAAATACGTTTGAAAAATGACTGGAGTCTGCATTGTAAAAATTTCTATTCAAAATTATATTATTATATTCAATTAGAACGTATTCAAAACAAATTAAATTTATGTAAAGGAGTCCAGTCAACTATTTTCATCTCATACATAAATTAAATTTATATTTCTTTATTAATTATTCTTTAATTTCAAATTGTAAACTCTGTTCAATATGTATATTTTGTATATTGTTGATGCGAGATGTATGTGGCGTTTACAATTTATTTATTTTTTTACAATTTATTAGTCTACAGTACTTTTTTCAGATATAACATTAATTATAGTTCTATATTTTGCATTATTATTTCATAATATCTATTTTTTTTGATACTTCGTCAACAATTTTAGGTTTAACAACCTTATACAGTAATTATAAAATTGTTTGTTTAGTATAATTTCAATTTACATTATTTTATACATTCAACTTAAAAATGTTTTCATTTTTTGAATTGCTGATAATTTCTGAATTGGCTAAATGTTGGCTAGTTTGTTGTTTGCGATGTAATGCACGTTTTCAAGATATAGAAGGCTTTCATAAATTATTACTTAGTAATTTTAACAAAAATAAATATTATAACAAAAATATAATAAAGACCGACGTAGTATACATCACCTTGTTAAAATTTAGTAATAAATACATATCCACTGAGCATGTTACAGTGTACAAAAAATAAATCTTTCTTCATGATTTTTTTTTTCTTTTTTCGCATAGATAATCTACAGATTATGCTTAATTAATTAGAATTTTTCCTTTTCCCAGAATTTTTTCATTTGTTGCTTCTTCCTTTTATCCGGTCCATTTTCTATCCGAATCACATTGAATTTTGTTGGTAACTTTCTATTGTGTTATTTTTAAAATTTGCATTTGTTCGTAATTACGTTGTAATTTTTAAACTTTTTGAACGTAAATAAACTGCTGTGAACCATTTAGGTTTGTTTTTCTTTTATCAAAAGAGATTTATATAATTTTAGTCAGTAAATTATCGCCCTTCTACTAATATGACCAATAGACCTTAACCTTCTATTTATAATATTACAGATTTTTTTTTTTAAATTAACATATTTACTGTGCTATCTTAATGATTTTTACAATTTACAATTGAAGAAAGTTATATGAATTAAAAAAAGTAATGTCACCCGTGACGAAGATTCCATTCCCAGAAGCAGGTCGGGAGTAGATTGGTGCCGGTGGCAGTAAACCTGTCAGCAGTTCTGGCCCGTGACAAAATGAGGACTGTAAATAAACAAAAAACATATCTTTTATGGTCCCCCCGTGACAACAGCTTTTAAATTGAAAGTTTAAACTTCGCTAATTTTATTTAATTTTTAATATCGATTTGACCGAGATCAGACTCTATCTCATGAGCACACCGACAAAATTATAGATCTCTAAAAAAAATTGTATAAGTGTTATAAGAATATCTGAGTTGAAACTATAATGATAATTATTTTCATCAAAATAGTTACAAAAATCATTAAAATCTTAGATCTAGATAATAAATAATGGAAATTCGGGTTAAAAAAAAAAACATTATAAATTATCAGTATTAAAATTAAAAATTTTACCTGGCAATTATATGGCACTTTTTTGGCTGTATGACTACATCCATTGAAAGGTCTTGAGTTAGAACGTAATAGAGACTGTAATGGTTCTATAAACCAACAGGCCTTTCCCCAATTAAGGGTGCCCGATTTATTTAGGCTGAATGAGCCCCATAAGGGATTCCAGGTCCCACAGTACGTTCTCTGCTGTTAAGATATTAAAACGCTTACTACAGCCGAATTTGAACATATAGTATGTTGTAACAAGACCTTTGACAACACAACAAATATGTAGATACAAAAAGATCTCTGGAAAAAAAAACAGCACCACTTCAACCAATAAAGGATTGGGTCAGTCAGCAGTAGAAACTGTGATGTGATTTGACCTAAATCATGATCAGCATCTAGATTTTCCCCGCTATTTTTATTGAGACTGGGTGAGACCCAGGTGTGTCCCAAATCTATTATGATCGATCCCCGGCTGTTAAACAGATTAAATAATATCTACCACACAACACTAAATACTCCGGTTGCCCGGGATCTTTGGCGCGGTAGCTCAGTGCTCTCCCTTTACAGGACCCTATAATAAACCAGAAGGTTACATTATCCTATGAAAACCTGAAGAGATAGGATGTGTTTTTGGGATAACGCTGAGCACCCTGCAATGTTTTGTTATTCGCCCTGAGGAAGGAGTGAAATTTAGCTAGTTTTTAAATCCGTGAGATATTTTATGTTATCTTTTCGTCGACACCTTGTTTCCCAATGTCTCTGTATAGGCCTGTAATGCGAACTCTTCAACTGAGGCAGTAGCAGCCCTTCCCCGACGATACCCCTGGGATTACACTGCAGATTGTTCCTCACCCCTGGCCTGCCTCCGGCTAAGAGAAAAAGCTAACCGCTTTAGATCTCGCTTTGTGGGCGTGGCGTTATTAAATCGCGCCGCCCCTTTGAGATGCTAACCCAATCAGAGCTGCCTCTCAAGCGACCTCTATGTATATTTTACCGGGCAATTGGGATTTGCATCGCTTTAGGCTATCCCTTGCCCCGCGTCTTTCAGGAATACTCTTGTATATCTTTTGCCTTCTAGGAAGAAGGCGCATGTTTATGTATAGTGAGGATATTTAAAAACCCCTTTGAAGAATGTTTTTCCTGGTAATATTGAAATACAGTATACAACAGTGGAACACCTGGTACATAACCTAAATTTGATGTTTAATGTGATATTTATCGTTGCTATCCAACCGTCAACCGTAAAAATCAGCATCGGACACGCTAATCATTTAATCAATTTTAATTTTCAAATTGAAATTTTTTCACACTCTGTTATATATATGGCCTGATCTATGAACAGAAGGGTCACTTTCTATTTTTTAAAATAATGAAAACAAGAAAGTCATAGTTTAGGGAACAGTTGACTTTAAATGAGGAGAAAGCAGAGTAAAAATACAAAAAAAAAATTTTCAAACCTTAAAAAAATATTATTTGCCAGAAAAAACCTTGGTACGTGTTGGTTTGGTCCACACCGAATTTGTGAATGAGAAGTCTTGGTCAAACATATTTTTATAATAAAAAAATATTTTAGTGAATAATGAAAATATTTTATCAAGAAAATAGTGGACATTATTTATAAGCTTTCTGTTTCTTTGCTAATGGTTATGTTTTATGATTTATTTTTGTATATTATAATTTATTTTCTGAAGTAAAATGGGTCACTTGATATGATTAAATGTTTGCATATGTTTCCCCACTCCGGTACCAAATAACAAATAAATTAAATATATACACGAGTATTTTACAAAAATTTTATATCCTTTTTTCAATTTTTTTATTTAACGTAAAACTGCTATGCAATGCATAATCACATAGGGTGTAGGAAAGAGTTTCAATATAAAGGCTTATTTTAGTGGCTGGCTTTACAATGTTTGGAAAGTTAAGTCTACCTTAGCCCTCAGAGGACCGGCAATAAAGGGCATAATAAGTCGGAGTTGAACCCTTGGGTGCCCTTCCAACCCTAATAAATTCTGTTTCCGGTAAGAGTTATAAAAATTATTCAGGTATACAGATCTTTTTTTTTTAAGTTACAGTCCTAGGAAAGAAAAAAAACTTTTCGATGTCCATTAGTTAATTATGCATTTCCAGTATAACAAAATATTTGTTTTTGTTTTTTTATCTAATGTATTACTACTATAACCACAGTTCCGGTGAATTAGTGGTTAAGTAAAATTTTCACCAAAATTAGTTCCTTGTACTTAGGAAAACGGAATATTGTTATTTTCGTAGTGAATAAGCGGATATGCCAGGGATTTGCATAAGCAAAGAGTTATTGCTTATACTATAAATCCATTGCTTATACAATTAACTTTTTCAGTATAAATATAAATATAATGTAAATAAACATAACATATAATATATATATTTTAATGCCCGATTCAACAATTTATGAGCCTTGTTGAATATGAGTTAGCCAATACTGCATTGGGGAATTAAATATTATTTATTTATTTTTGATTATATATATATTTATTATTTATATATATTCTTTATATATATATATCTTTTTTTTTTTTATAATAAGAAAAGGAGACGCCCTACCATGATATTTATTCAACTTCGCATTAGAAAGGCTGCACGTAATACAGAAAGGCAATCAAAAAATAAAAAATTAACAGACCATTTACTCAATTTATAGAGGCTATGTTAGTGTACAAGCGAGCGGAACTCAGCGCTCTACCACTTAACCACTCCGCTGCCATAGTATAAAGAGAAGATACAGCTAATTATTGGAATTATTTCAAATAGGTAGGTTTAATTTATAATTAAAGGTGACCGAGGGAAAAGTAGAGATAACTACGAAACTTTTCAAGCTGTGAAATTCCACAAGTTTCGTTATTTGCTCTTCTTCTAGAATAATTTGCTGTATTTAATATTTATGGCACGAACATAAATCCAATCGTATGACACTTGCCCACAGTGGCAATTTAGCAATTGTACTTTCATTTGTTCCGCGACTTTCGAAGATTTAGGTAAGTGAAGGGTCGGGAGACAGTAAGTGAAATCAGTACAACTACTGCCATAGCTTCCGAAAAATCATAAACGTCCAGACTGTGAAATTCGGGTCGTTCGGAGTATACCTGGACGTGAACTAGTAGAGCAATAAAACAATAAAAGTTAGTGCTACTGTAATAAAGCGGCACCGGTTCACCCAAACCTTCCACTTTTCCAAAGTTTCTATTGAAAAAAAAAAGTGGGGATGGACAAAGGACAGACGTGGAGATCTTCTTGTATCCATATTAAGGATATTGGATTCCTAATCCAGAGTTTCCAATATGCCGCTAATGCTGAAAGTCTTAAGCTATTCGAAAATAAGGTGTTGCATACAATATACGGTACGAAAAAGGATGAGACCACTGGAGAATTTAGGAGATTACACAACCTGGATCATGGAGTATGGATTAATACAACCAGTTAATAATATTGCACTGATAGTCTCACGAATATTACGATAGGCACGTGCCTTTGAGCACTTCGCTGGCTGGTAAACGACTGTGGGGTAGACCGATGTGTAGTTGAGGATGGGTAAAGAGTGATTTGGCGGATTGAGGTTTGGATAGTGGTCCCAGGATGCAAGTTTGTAAGCAGTTATTGTGGTATCGGCATCAAGCCTTCGGGTTTGCTAAGCCTTGTTTTTATTATTATGTTAAAAACTTCAATAATCATGAAATTACTAAGAGAGGAATGTGATATTAAGTTATTACTTACTAAAGCTGAGTAATTATCTATTTCTTTATCTTAATTATTCATCCACTTATATTATTTAATTACCTATGAATATGGTACTATATAGTGAATTCTATAATACAATTCAAAAACAGTTTATAAAGACCGTGGAAAAAATTCCAACGAAAAGTCCTTAAGTCTCCAAACTAAAATAAATTCAAATTATCTGTCCAAATACTTCGCTCATTTAGGCATCCTCAGTGTAGAAAGGGGTTAACAGCAAACCAAAAACATGAATAATGCACCCAAGAAACATCCCACCACCTCCAAGGCTTGGAGGATTTAAACAGTTTATTCTTTTTTAATACCTATCTTCGGCGTTATAGTCGTATCTCTTCGATGGTAAATTTATTAAAATTTTAATTGAATGTAATTAAATTATGCTTTTAGACATAATAGAATATATGATAATATTTGTATTGTTATTCTAAAGGGACTTGTCCCAGAATAAGTAAAGACTTTATTATTAAACAAAAATTGGAACAGTGCTAATGTATCATGTGAAAGATGACTGAAGTACCTTCGTTGTCACTATGTGAATTTTTTAAATTTGAGGCTATTTCTATTTTATTTATTGTTGGAAGATATAGTACATGTCTAAAAAATATATTTTAATTTAAGAATGACATTACAATATTGGCATGAGGGAAGGCGCAGAGTTATCTATTCCCCTATTCTCAAGCGGGCCAACCTACTCTGTACGGCTGCTGCGGTAGGATATAGTAGAGACAAGGCTCTTACTGTTTTTTAATTTACTAGAATGACTTTCTTCCCAGGTGGCTTGCCATTCCTCTGAAGTTTCCATTTTATGAGGTCTACTGGGTTCTGATGGAGTGAGAACCGTGGTTCTTCGGCCAGGTAGCGTATGTGCCTCACGGGCTGCCTTATCAGCGAGCTCAATGCCATAAATGCCAGGAATCCATACGAAATATATGGTCTTGCCATGTTCAACGGGTCTGGTATGATAAGAATTGGCTATATTTACCAGGAACGGTTTGGGTACCTATCTTTTGAACCCTCTGCTCCAAGGACCTTACAAATGTGCTGATGACTACAGTATTCTAAGGTAACGATAAGCAAAAATATAGGGCTGAAGATAACGTATACAGTTCACCAGGAAAAATATTAACTGACTTATATAGGTAGTTTAAATGCCTATGTTTAGTGGACGGTTAAAACAGACGAAGTTTATAACGATTTTCTCATTTGGAGAAATTGCTATAAACTAAAAAATGATTCGTGATGGTACACCCGAACGTAGTTCGAATAATTCAAAAGCGATTATTTGTAAAAATATTGGGGATTGTTGCAATCTAGTTCTGCAAATTCACATTGCGATCACTACATCAAAATCGGATGTTATATTTCATTTATATAAATTTTTAAATGTTCTCGAAAAACAACACAAAGGATTTATTTTTAAAATCCATTAAATCATATTGTAACCTTTTTTCTTTTCCTCATAAGGTCCTTTCTGACACAACGTTCAATAAAGGTACGAGTCAGCGAAGAGCTGTCCGACCCCTTTCCACTCACGTGTGGTGTACCTCAAGGGTCTGTGCTATCACCGGTATTATTCTCAGTTTATACGGCGGACATCGTTGGTGCCAAATACAAAAAAGCTACTGTGGCGGCGTATGCAGATGACATTGCCATCTACAGTAGCTCATTGAATGCAGAGAGAGCTCTACGGCAGGCGGAGGTGGCCTGTGAGGAAAGAACTAAAAGACTGGACGGATTGAATATTACAGTTAATCCCAAGAAGACCGACTGTATTATTCTCTCCTTCCAAAAGAATAAGCGCCCTCTACCTAAGGTTTATAGAGTAGCAGGCAAAGTTAACAAACCTGCGAATAGGATAACGTATCTCGGTGTCACCCTCGACCGGCACTTGACGTTATCCCAACATTGCAATAAGAAGATCAGGTCGGTGAGAACCAAATCTTACAGGCTAAATCATCTTTTAACCTCACCGAACTTATCACTCCGCCTCAAAGTAATGATCTATAAGGCAGTTATTAGACCAGCACTCCTTTATGGGGCGCCTATGTTGAATAACATTTCGCCAACAACTTCAAAAAGGCTCCAACAATTTCAAAACCGTATGCTGAGGCGTATAGTAAGGCACACTTCTCTACAAAGGACGAAATCAGACATAATACACGAGACTCTCGGACTCCCGACGGTAACGGACTTCATCACACGGAGGCATATCAAATATTTTGATAGCCTCCAACACTGCACGAACCCACTATTCAACGCACTTACACCGACAGGCCGACCTCAGCGCTGGCAAACACACGTACAGACACTCAACATGGACTGAGTAAACTACTAACAAACTCCAATCAGACAGAACTAGTGAGCCCCATCACTGGATCTCCCACTCCTTCCATTTAATTAATGTTCAGAAAATCCTTCAGACAATCCTCTCTTAAAATGCAGCTGGTGCAGTAGAAGAGATACAATGTATCAAATTTTAATATGTTATTTTTTTCAAATATTAATAACAACCAAAGGGGTTAAGAAATAAAAAAAAAGAAAAGAAAATTTTCTTTCCCATACATTGCTTTATTTTTAATTAAGTAGGTTTTATATTCAAAGTATTAACTAATAGTGTAATTAATGTTTTGATGGTGTAATAAATGTTCTTTCAGATATTAATAATACTATAACATCATATTGTAATTTTTTTCTTCTATCACATACATTCCTATTTAATGCTGTTCTGTTCAAATTATTCACTAGTGACAGTTATGTTTTAATACTGTAATAAATGTTCTTTCGGGTGTTAATAAAATGTTTACGAGCCCTAAAAAATGGGGAGCAGAAAAGTGGAGAGTAAAAAAGAGTCATGTTGCTGAAAAACTAAAAAAATATAATGCGAAAAATAATTTTTTCGTAAATTCTTTGCTGAGATTAAAAATTTTTAAAGGCGCTTCAGAGACCTTTTAGCAGATTCTTTAAACGAAATTTACTAAACTTTAATTGATTATTATTTATGCCATGATATCTATGTTAAATCGAAATTATGGTTTGAAGGATGATGGTGAAAACAAATTGTAAAAGAAAAAAATTGAGGCATTAACATAAATTTTATTTACTATGCACAGAATTTTTAATTATCTGAATCTCCATTTATTATCATGGTAATAAAATCATCACCTTATGTGAAGAACAATTAAAAAAATTACGCAATCTTCGCGATAACCGTAATTTCAGTAGCAGATAAGATTCGGTGGCAAACATGATATAATTATATAACCATTTCATCATCGTTCTCGAAATATATTATTTATTTAAGCTACTGCACATTTTCTTTTCAATAAACTTAATCGATTCTAAAAGAAATATTTTCTTAATTCTTGTCTTGACACAAGGAAGATTCAAGATGGCATCAGTCTTGCGCAGAAGCGCTAATCGAAGAAGCTTCTTAGGGTAACTTACAGGAGACAGTTATTGCTTCCTGAAGTGCTTCTATACGTAGTAAGCATCAAGTCCATTATTTAAGTGACTCAAATTGCAATTTTCCGATATTTATTTTAGAAATTTTAAAGTAAAATACATGAACTAGATTAAATATATATATATATATATATATATATATATATATATATATATATGCACAGATCCCACAGACTCTACCTATGACTGTTAACAGGTTATAAAAACACCTAGCTTAGCCGGATTGTAACCTCGAAATCTCAACTAATTGGCGCTAACACGCTGAGCTTCTGCCCTCTCTGAATAAATAAAAAAGTATTTTTTGTTTAAAAAAATATTCTCTTCTGAACCATTTATATTTTCTATGAATTACTTTTTCCTCAAAAAATTGACTAAAGGGATGGGATAAAAAATGCCAAAGTGTTAGTTATAGTGACACCGATGCGTGCGATGGCCTACTCCAAATCCTCTTCTGTTTATTTAGGCTCGCCGATGAAATGTTTCTCCTAATAAATTAGACATGTGGTTATGAGGAATCATCGCTTCCAGATTTTCCTTCTCCGTAACTAACATTTTTGTATATTTTTGTTGACTTTAAAAGAGACTTTAAAATTTTTTCGCCTTGAGATGGAACTGTTTTGGAGCGCGACCCGTGTTCTGTGACTCGAGGTCGTAGATTAGTGAAGTTTACGATCCCACGTGTCCGAGGGACACCCGGGAATCGTCAGCTCTGTCAGTTGTGTCATCTTCACACCTACGTCGTGCCCTTTAGGGAAGGAGTTATAGCCTTCGGAGAGGCATCGATCCCATGATCGGACCAATAAAACGGATTATAAACTATCAATAGACTTTCTTAAGGAAAGATAGAACATCATAATTTTTCTTATGTATAATATTTGTCACATACAGTCTGATTAAATCTTATGAAGTCCGGATAGAGGTCAGAAAAAAATCTCTTTAGTAAGAAGAACTGTTTATTTTAAAGCCAAAGTTTCCACCCACATTTCAGTTCTTTTTAAGGATCGAATATACAAGGTATATATAAATTAAAATAATAAATAGTAAAGAATAACTATATATATAGTCATCTAGGAATATGGGTGATTAAAAATATACAATAAAAATGGGGAATCTTTAGGTAGATAAAAAAAAAACTGAGGGAATATTTATAGAGAATTATCGAATAAGTCAGCGGTTCCCAAACTGGGGGACGCCCTCACCCCTGGGGGGAGCTTGAGGACATGCCAGGGGGGGGGGGCGCGAGGCGAGTTGAACATTAAATTAAATTTAAGTAGTCTTTCTAAAATTCTAAATTAACCACAATGTTCAGAAAATTGACCACTTTGATATAATGGACAAACCTTCATTTTGGTTAAAATATTTCAAAGTGTATCCTAGTGCATCACGGGAAGCTCTTTGTTTATATTTGCCTTTTTCAAGCATCTATTTGTGCGAAAAAGCATTTCCAACAGTTTTGGTAATTAAAACAAAGTATTGGAATAAACTTGATGTTGCTAGTGACTTGCGTTGTCTCAGCCACGAATAGGCATACTAGTAAGAAAAATAGAAGCCCATCCATCTCACTAACCAACCTAATCTATTTTTCTCTAATTAATAATTTTTGTATTTTATGAAAACTGATATTAAATTATACCTTATGGCAGTATAAATAAATGTTTTGTTTTTAATGTAATAATTATTCGTTTTTGTTTTGTTCCTAGGCCCACACAATTTATTGTTAAGGGAGGGGGGGCGCGAGAAGCTTTCATTTAATAAAAGGGGGGCGTGGCACAAAAAAGTTTGGGAATCCCTGGAATAAGTAATAAAGAATAACATGACATAAAGACACAAGGTTTTCTATAATTACCATAAAGAATGACTTTATGTCATGTTATTCTTATGTTATTTTATTGCTTCATGTAATTCTGAAGAAGATCTACAATATGGGTCGAAACGTTGACTTTAAATTAACAGTTCTGCCAACTTAAGAGAATTTTTTTTTTATCTCCATCAGGACCATTTTCTTCATGAATCAGTCTTTTACCTTCCTATTTACTTCCTATTATATTATAAATTATATATATATTTCCTTTTGATTGATTGAAATGGTAATATTATTTCGTCTTCAATTTGTAAGTGAGATAAATGTACTAACATCGTAAAAGTGTCGATTTTATATTTGGACTAGTGTGTTATATACTGTAAGAAAAATTTAGTCTCGAAGCTAAATGGAAGTTTAAAGAATAGGACTGAATCTCAGGAACAAAAAGTAAAAATTAAATATATATTTCGATATTCATATTATTTTTTCAGTCAATCGGACCACCTACACGTTGAAAAAACACAGCATAATAATCTAATCTTAAAAACTTAAATTACTTATTTAGTTTATCAATATAGAAACGAGATATACCCATAGTTCATTAAATCGATACTAATTTGATGAAATTTTGACCTGTATAATGAAGAAATTTTATGAATTTATGACACATCGCAGGACCATAAGTACTAGAATAACAAAAAAAATGTAGGATTGTCTAATTAAAACTTGATTATATAAAATTATTGCCGTCTGATGTTGATGGTGTAGCAGTAGTCGATTCAAAACATTATTTGGATATTTTACAATAAAGATCAATAAATAAAGTTTTCATTTAATTTTCCATTATAAAAATCTAGATCTATAATACTAATAACCCTAAGTGTGGCAGATGAGTTACAATGGTATAAAAAATAATAATATTTTTAAATCATAATACAAATAATGGGGTGTATAAAAAAATCATATTCCAGAGCTCAAAAGTCTGTAAATATTTTAATGCTATTTATTATTTACCAACACTTAATAATCCCTTTAGAACATTCTCTAAGCTTGTTTACTAGCACTGGACTTCTTAAAAAAAAAGCCTCAGTTTATTATTTATTTCAAAGAAGAAACATGGCAGTGCCCTATGAAATGCACGTAATTTTAAGACATTACTCGAAAAAAAATTTCACAGCCATTGGAGCAACTCGTGAAATTATTAAATATGAAGGGGAAGGTGATGATCAGCGCACCGCGCGGCGTTGGTTTGAAAAATTTAGCAGTGAAGACACGATGTTGGAAAGAAGGGCTCCGGGCGACCATTAATGGATATTGATGGGGTTCTGAAGGAAGCTGTAGAGTCAAATCCGTCCACAAGTACTCGCGAACTTGTCAGGGAGTGTGGTATGTCGAAAGATACTGTTTCTTTTTAGAAATTTAGTTAAAAAACGGTTATTTTTTTATACATCTCATTATTTTTATACACCGCATTAGAAACAAATAGTTGAAAATGTTTTAAATTATTTGCTAGTTTATTCATTTAACGTCACTTTATGCTGCTGTAGCTAATAGGACGCCGCTAAATTTTGCCTATCCAGGTATAAAAGGCTAGGGATCTTTCGCGGGAACCTAAAACCGCTCAGGCTTGGCCTACTCAGTTTACGTATCTTCCGAAGGATGGCAAAACAAAGATTTTTTTTACTCCCTTTAAAAAATCCTATAGCCACCTGCCGAGCTGTGGATCCCGATATTGGTCTCAGTAGGTTGTTATGCTAACCGCTAGACCATAGGTGGCCTTACAATATTAAAAAACTTAATTTAATATTTGCAAATAAAATTATTTTGTTTTTTAAAAGCGATATAGCTCTATATTTATTTATTGTAAAGTTATCCATATACTAGAAAAAAAAAAGTTTTTAAGAAATTACAAAATCAGCAGCCTTATCACCGAATGAATTCAAGAAAGTGTATGTAAATGTTTATTGTGCTTTGAGTATTGAATCTCAACAGGAAACCGAAACATTTATGACTATTAGTGGCAGCCGGAGATTGGAGGTATTAGCTACTATTTAAAAATCCCTCCATAAATTTAAAAATCTTTGGGATTATAACTCAAAAGACACCAGGTCATTCCCTTGTCAGTTAGCTTCAACCTACTACCCTAAGAAGTAAAAGGGATGGTCGTATTCTTGTCCCAATAAGGTGAGAATATAGGCTCTGTTTTTATATTCATAATACAAGGTGATAAACTTCAGTTAGCGACCACAAACTTTGGGAAGTTCGTTGAAAAGACCAATCTATACTACTACAGCTCACGAAGGCTATTGGGGTTCAGAGCATAGTATAGAATTTACTGTTTTTGAACCAACGGTTGTACAGGCTGAATGGCCGAGATCATGCTTTGCAAGTTTTTCCCTCTAATTATGGAGTACTCAAATTTAGAGACTGTGAAAGCCGCAAGGGTTCGTACATACGTAAATCCCTCTGAGTCTTGGCTGAAAACAGAACTAGAAAAGCGCAATTCAAGAGGAAATAAAGCTTAGAATGAGAAGCTTCTGAAGGATAGAGCGAGGTGTAGGTGGGAAGATCGCGTTAATGTTTGTAAGCAGAGATGGTTGATATCGGCATTGGGCCTTCGGGTTCACTAAGCCTTACTATTATAATTCTACAGCCGAATTTGAACCCGGAACCTTTATCATAGCAACTCAGCACTCTACACTCTCCTCTACCTCACTCCCATTTAAACATTTAATCAAGTCCATAAATTCAAACACAAAATAAGTTGTGCTTATTATGCGTAATCTTTTATTGCACCCCCTGACCAATTTAATCTACTATTAGTATATGAAGATTATTCAGATTGTCAATATATATAAACCAGACTTGTTAATAATTTAAGAATTTGAAATTTAATTAATTTAGACAATAATTGATTTAGAAATTCTAAAAGGAACATAGTTTCTAAAGTCTTGAATTTTCACTTCTGTCGGCAGTCCTCATGACTGCCTATTTAATTTTTTAAATAAGCATTTGCTTGATTTTCAAACTCTGTTTAATACAAAATTAAAATTGAGGGGGGCGCAACTGGGGGTAAAAATGAATCGTTTTTCGCTAGGAGAGCGACTAACATCGCCCCGCCTTAAGCTTTGATGGAAACAACTGACTCCTTTGTGAGTTAATAATCCATTTGTGAGGGGCCCTCCAACTCAATTGCCCTTTCATCCGGCTAATATGCCAGTTTGCAGGACGGTAAAGAGCAACCAGCTGCTCTCCCTAATCAAGTTAAGCGGTTATATACTTCAGTCGTTTACTGAAGTAATTGCATGTATTTAAAATATGTTTATCAACCAGTTTTAACGTCGTATAATTATAATTCCAGTCAGCTTGAGATTGATTTATTAATTTCTCACAAAAGTTGAAAATTAGAAAAGCTATTCGCAGCAAGAACTTACTACCGTGGCAGTTCTTGATTTCCTCAGTAATCCTCCGCCATCTTGGTTCTATCTTATGCAGCCGTTCCCCAGACAACTCTAATCTCAAGGAGGCCCCTAGCATCAGTTGCTACCATATTCATCCAACGTAAGTACGGATCTCAAGGTCTCCAGAACATCACTGATGGTGTTCCTCGGCATCTCTGTTTCGCATACTCTTGAAACATGATCCAGCTTCGTCTCCCAAGCTTAAGGGCTCTAACCACGTCGATATCAAAGAATAGATTATAGAACTTCTGATTCTTCCGACTACCTAGATCCTTCTATGTATCGTCAAAAAGAGATACATAAAAAGTAAAAAAAGATATTAAAAAATCCGTTTTCATCAATCGGGATGATGAATATTTACGTCCCGAGAGAGAGAGAGAGAGTGAGAGAGAGAGAGGAAGAGAGAGAGAGAGAGAGAGAGAGAGAGAGAGAGAGAGAGAGAGAGAAGAGAGAGAGAGAGAGAGAGAGAGAGAGAGAGAGAGAGAGAGAGAGAGAGAGAGAGAGAGAGAGAGAGAGAGAGAGAGAGAGAGAGAGAGAGAGAGAGAGAGAGAGAGAGAGAGAGAGAGAGAATGAACAGATAAGTAGCAGTAAAGCAGCCTTGATGGTAACTCATGAACTCATAATTTATTATATAATGCTAGTCAATAGTAATTTGTCAAGTTAATTCGTACCAAAGTTCTTCTTTATAATCCATACCACAATAAATAGATCTTACAAATCAAGTCTCTGTTTGTTTAAAAAATGTGCAGTTTGCCTTCCAAAATGTTCACAAATTCTCGACATTTTGCATATTGCAATATTGAGTTAGGGAATTGATGTTAGGAGGAAGACTATTTCAGATTTTTTTTTCCACTTGTCTACATGTACTCAACAATTATCTATACAAGTAAATCAAAGAGAATTAACTCTACCAATTTTAGAGGTCATTGAGCCTGATTATTTATTTACATAACGTTATAGAAGAGACTTTTCTAAAAACGATAATGCTAATTAAAATGTTGTACTTGAAGGATAATCAATTTAACGCTAATGTCTCCAAAATAAAAAAACCGTTGAGCAGTTGCAAATGCTGGCTATTCAGAAATGGGAAGGTAGGAGGTAATTTTTTTAATGGTTTTGAGACATCTTACTAAATAATAGAATAATCATATAAAAAATCAAAATATTAATGGCCAAGCAATCCTGATTGGATGACTTTATATAGATTTATCCTTGTTATTATTTCGCCTTCTTCTTCAAACGATGCAATGGTCCATGGAGGACCTTGGTCTTCTCGACAATTTTCCTCTACTCTGACCGATCTTCAGCGACTCTTCTGCATGTTCTCACCCCCAGGAGCCGAAGGTCTGCTTCCACATCGTCCTCTATAGCAGGCCTAATAATCATATAGTATTAAAACTGTTTGAATTTAAATTGTAATGATGAAGTTCTGGCAGATTCCTTCCTCTATGGTTTTGTGAGTCCCCGGACGATTTGTCAAGTAAGCCAAAGCTGAATCCAGCGCTTCCAGTGACAGAATGCTTCAACCGGAATCTGCCAGATGTGGCGACTAATTAAAGGGCAGAAACGGCTGTTTGCAGAGAGATAAGAGAGAATACGACTGTTATTGGAGTCCGTCAGTCAATTCGATATCGCTAGGATTATATTACTATCTACTATCTGGATCCTTCTGCGCTCAACACGTGGTAGTTACGCGCCGCATTGTTAATCTATCTGTTTCACTTATCTATGTTAACCTTGTTCATTTCCACTGACAGCTTTCAGCTTCGTATCTGACAGCGCCTGGGAAAAAATGGTTTAAGAGAATTCCGGAGCGTGGGGAAAGATTGCAGGACAGGTAACGTAATTGGTTCGATGTCGAAAAATTGCGAAATGCAGAGTTCCAGATAGTAAAACAAGGATATAATTTTAATAATTATAATAATATGTCTCATCGAACCTTGTATATCATTCTGTTAAACGAACAACGTCATAACTCAAAAAAATCAATTTTTCTATTGTATATATATATTTTTTTGTAGCACTACAGCCCGTTAAAGATCTGAAATTCAGTACATGGTAGAGACAGTACTGTTTCATAGACAATGATTGTGCAGGGAGGTGATTCGTCCTAAATCACGCTCGGCCGCTAGATTCCCCTTATTATGCATACCCATTTTACAGAGACGGGAGAATCCCCAGGAGGGTCCTAAATCCCATAGGATCCATCTCCGGCTACGGACAGACTAAATAAAAGTCTTACCAGCAGCGGGATTTAAACCAAGGATCTTTGGCATTACAACTACGAGTTCAACCACTGAGCCACCCCGCTCCGTACATATGGTAGTAATTAATATAAAAAACAGTTTATTAATTACAGCTCATTAAAATCTGTAAACATAGTAAGCAACCGAAGTCCAATAATTCCACATATCTTAGAAATAATAAAATCATTTTTCCGATCAAACTACCACATACTAATTTTTAAATTACGGGCCAAAATACGAGGGAGAAGTATTATAAGCATACGCGAAAAAATAATAAAATGACCCAGAAGAGATAAGTCAGAACGATTGAAACATGTAGTTATTCTAAACGCAAAATAACCAAATTGGCGGCGATCGCTCAGAGGGAAAACGTTCAGAGCAATACAATCAACACTATTATCCTCCATTGAGTATCATTGAGCATTTCGTACAATTTAACCCGCAAAATCCCGTACTTCATTACACAAAATTACATCAATTTTTGTGTTTCAGAAGTATCGGCTCGGCTCCAGGGAGAGTCTAGACGGCAATAAACTGGGGGTAATAAGCGTAATAGCAGTAGCCATTAGATCGGGCGAAGTAGCAACGGGACCTTTAGCAGTTCGATCCAATCATATCTGGCGCCCCGAAGGTTCGTCTCCGACAAAAACCTCCCAGAGGACTCCACTAATTGTAAACAGATCCTGAAGAGGGTGTTTGCTTTCGTATCTATCTCCCTCATTAGCGCCCTGATCTTGGAGGCACTTCAAGCGGGGCATGGCCACTTCCAAAGCGTCGCACTTAAATCGGGGTGTGGTCTCTCGAGGGGTTTGGAAAAGGGCTGTCTTGTTTTTATAGTCTCTAAACTTTATATTTGTATATTAGCTTCGCCTGTAGGTACGTACGTATGTAAAGGAATAATTGAACTAGATTTTTGGCCACTTCAAAACACCGATTTAAATTGAAACTTTGCACAATTTACAAGGGCCGATGACAATAAAATAATTTAGTAACTTCCTTACATTATTCTGACCAAATCATCAGGTCTATGGGAATTTCTAGCTTTCATATTAAACCAAAGTTTTAAATCTCCCAAAGAAAATAATAAGTAGTACTGATTTTTAAATCCTTCTTAGGCAGAGCTGATATTGACAGAATGAATATTCACTGACATTCGAGGCTTTGATTTTAACACGCTTTTATTCGTTTCGCCTATCTTCTTTCTTTGAACTCGATTTTGGGCCCGTTTAAAACATTGAAACTTTGCGCACTTCTTAACCAATGGCAATAAAACAGTTTGATATGTTTTTGTCATTATCCTGACCAGGAGTTTCAGGATTAGCGATTTTTTCATACCCGGAAGACACGGTGATCTCTTGTGCTATTACATCTACTAAGGAATACATGGCTTAAAATAACAGTAGTAGTGAAAGAAACAATTAATTTGCTTGTTTATCACTATATTCAAATTTCAAACTTATTGAAAATTATTTTCTTCTTTTTAGTTTTGTTTCATAAGCGTGTTTGTTAGATTTTCTTTAGCTTCTGGGAGTGAGAAGATGGGGAAGTGCTGCAGAGGCACGACGCAGAGGGCCGTAGCTCAGTCAGAGATAAAGTAATTAAGAGTAGACATTTTATTTTTATTTTTATTTTTTTTAATTTCCCATCTTTCACAGGAAGATTAATTTGGTTAATTTTCAAGTTTGCGCCTCATTTAGTCAGAAGGTTAGAATTGCAGTGAACTAAGGATAAAACCTGAGCTTGACTGAATGATAAAGCCATGCATGAGGTTCACCAGTAATCACTGGTGATTACTGGTGATCACTATACAAGTATTGGTGATCACTATACAAGTATTTTTTTGAAATATTATTAATTTTGAATAACCGTTTGCATGGAACAAGTGACTGGTTGGGTAGCGAAACTGAAGTATCACGATTTATTTAGTATGTGATTTTTTTAATCTTCGAGTAAATACAGTGCAACATGATCCACCGAGGTTAGATGATCCTTAACGACAGTGACTCAGTGAAGCAATAAGGAAGATCCCTTGTTTACATTGTGCTTCCAATCAGCTGAGGGTACACAGCCTTTACTGCCTCTGCTCCTGATCAGATGGCCAAGGCTGTTCTGGTCAATATCATGTAGGGGGAGGGGAAATAACTTCGCGTGTCAGCAGGTGTAGGGGTGGATGGGTAAGTATCGTACAGAGTATTAGCAGAAGAAATAAATACGCCATCGAAGGTTTAGGTCAGAAAGAGGGATCATAGTTCAGCTGAAGGAACTGACCAGAGATCGAGATGTGTGGACCAAGTGGTTCTCAGAAAGGCACAAAAGGAGGAAGAAAAAGAACGACTAGAAATGATTAATCCAGTACCTAATGTACTTAGTTCCCCGAACTTTGCTATAAATAACAATTATTATTTTATTTTAAATTATTTCAAAAATTAGATTCTGGGAGGTTATTATAAACAATATCAATTTAAACACTTCAGTGACCAATAGGAGGCGAGCATCCCGGACACCCAATCGCATTTCTCTAGATTTTTCAGATATCCTCGAAATTGTGATTCATTAACTTTGTCGGGGATGGTTTCTGTGGGATCTGAAGATCCTCCTGGGGACCACCAAATCTCTAAAAAGTGAGTACCCTTGTTTGGGGGAAAACCTTGCGGTTCTGCAAGATCTAGGACAAATCGCCACTCTTCATAGCCGTTGTCCAAGAAATAGTATAGTACTGAACCCAAGATACTTCATAGGTTGTAGCGGTACAGTTTTTTTTTAATCCAAAGGACACCACCTGCCGGGCAGCGAACCCGCGATTTCGGGTATAGTAGATTTTTGTGGTAACTACTACATCATAGATTAGTCCATAGTTTGTATTCATCTATAGCAGTCATATCGTATTTAGTGTAATAGTTTGAATTGTTTTAAAAATCTAAAATCGCTAAATAATGTTTGACGGGGGTATCGCAACTGCTATCACAACTACCAGAGCAGGGGTTCCGACAATTCGATAAGCACTATCAGTGAATGGAGCTAAGAGGTACGAATTATAATCTAATCTGGAACGTTTCATTAACGATCGATCAGGCTGGCATTGGTTCGATTGTTCACACCGAAGCCTCTCTATCTGCGATCAAACTGGCAGTCCATATGGTTCAACTCTGGGTCTCTGTCACTTCTTTGATGGCAGATAATGAAGTATAATATCGATTTAAATCGACTTTGACGCTTTCTCTTCATAAATTATAAGAATTATAACTAATCGTTTCTATTTCTATTATTAATATTATCCCAGGGAGCGGAGTGACCAAGTAGTAGAGCGCTGAGTTGCCGGGCCGAAGGTTCTTGTTTCAAATCCTTTCGTTGATAGACTTTTATTTCATCTGTTAGCGGCCGGGATGGATCCTATGGGATCTACAGGTGGGGCTCATCCAGCTTCGATGAAGTGGGTATCCAAAATGAGGTGGAGAATCTGGCGGTGGAGCGTAATTTAGGATAAATCACCTCCCTGTCCTATAAACAGTATCTACCATTTAATGAGCCCCAGACACTTCAAGGGTTGTGCTGGTAAAGACTTTTTAAAATAATATTTTCCCTATATTGTTCGTGGCGTTCAGGATCAATAATAGCAGATGACCCAGAAATTTAAAAAAATTGGCTTATTCAAATTATTCAGTATTTAGTTAAAGTTATGGTGAGGGTTGAATGGGTAGCATTTCCCTTTTAAGTTCTAATCGTTTCTATAAAAATATTAATAACGATTAATAAATACCCTATTATGTAGTAATAAAATATGTAAATGGAATAATTAATTAAAGAATATTTAAGGATCTCCTTTGGTTAACAACCTTTTAAGCATAAGATAGCGGGTTCGCAGTCCGGCAGGTGGCCCTAAGATTTTTATGAGAGTAAAATATCCTTGGTTGAACGCAAGATAAGGGGGGCGATGTCAGTCACTCGTTATAGATTTCTATCCTAATTATATCTAGATATGCAAAATTTATGACTCCCATTGTAGTATCGTCCGAATAGCCGTAGCAGCATTAAGCGACATTAAATGAATAAACAAACAAACTTAAGTAAAGGTTATGGGGAGGGAAAATAATGAAGCAGTCTACTAGCATGTTTTTAAACATTTTTAAAAAAAAACACTTCTGACGTATAATAAATGATCCATTTAAGCAGTAATATAAATAGAAAATAAAAGTTGTACGACTAAAACCGGGTTTTGGATTTGGGGCATGATACTCTGAAATTTTCTAGAGATTGAGATTAGATACTCTACGGTTTCTAGAGAGTTTCTTTGGTAAGTAGTTGACTTTTCATAAATCAGGTTCAACGATCAAGTTTATTCGAGAATATCCAATTTATAGAGGAAGGTAGAGCCTCATTAGCTCCGCTGATAACAAGAGCCATGAATGAATGAATGAATGAATTAAGCCTTTATTATAAAGAGAATCATAAAACAAGATGGTTTACAAAAAACTACTAATATTTACAAAAACATATACATACTTGTATAGCACCTCATATTGTAACTTAAATAACAATAATAAATAATAACATTTTTCTTGTTGAATGATGAATTAATTAATGTAATAATATAATAGCTCATTATTGGCTTTCCCTTATAACTCTATTGGGAAGTGAAGTTTGACATTAATTTCCGCTACTAAACTTTATTTTGAGCAATTCTTGTCCTATTTTATCTTCTTCTGTCGAATCAGCAGTTGGCGCGTGGACTTGAACAATGCTTAGGATTTTCTTCTTAAAAATTAGTCTGACTAGAGATATACTATGGTTAATTTCTTTAAATTCTAAAATATTTTCTTTTAGTGTTTTTATACCAAAAAATCCCACTCCATATTGGCCAGTTTTCAGAAGAGGTGTGCATAAGTATCCCACTGTCTCTTTCAATAATCGTAATGCTTTCCTTTCTTATTTCTGAAATACCTATAATGTCCCAATTGATTTTATTTCAGGCATTTTCTAATTCCATTGTTGTCTGTTCTGAACTTTTTGATTGATTTGAATTTAAGTTCCATTATTTTTGGACCCTTCCTTCTTACTTCACATAAACTAATAATATCTCTATTTTATTTTATTTCTAGCCGTTTCAAATTCCGTTAGCATGTCCTCTCCCAGCAACGTTCTCACGTTTAAGGTGCATCAACAAGGGCCATATAATGGCTATTAAAGATTAAGTAATATATCTGTCACAGCGGATTTGAACCCGGGATCTTCAGCATAGCAACTCAGCACTCTACTGAACTACCCCATTCCTAATGGGATACAGAAATACATTTTTTAATGGAACTATATTTATTTTCTTTTAAATTAAACGACAAGAATAAGAAATCTGATAATTATTTACAAGTGCTACAGGCAGTTTATCCACCATACCACGTTTTGTATCGGCGCCCATTACTAAACGGCATACGCTCGACCCTTGCCTGTTCCTGGAATGCCGCCATGACGGACCCGGAGGCAGTGGGGCGAAATCCGGGGGCGGCGCTAAGGAAGCGAAGCGTTATCGAACGACCACACCCTCCCCCTCCAGTTCCAGTTTCATTCACCAATCGCGGTTACTTTAAAATAACGACAGTAAAAATAATGTATGAATTAAAATGAATTGCAGGACAAGGCAACACATAAGGGAGCAGGAGAAGCACTTCGAAAATATTTATTTATATTTTGGAGAAAAAAAAATGTAAAAATTGAGAAATAATGATAATAAAAATAATGGGTATCAGTTTCGCAGGTTGTTGCTTCGAGTTCAGTCACAACAAGTTTTTACATTTCATACATTTCTTTTTTAATATTCTCGAAAATGAAATCAATAGTGAATTTTACTAGAAAAAAAAAAGTGTAATTATGGAAAAATGTATAATTTGGTAATCATTTCATCTAGAAATTCTTGGTGGATATTATGGAAAACGTAGCATGGTATATAGTATATAACTATTATGTAGAATATAAGAATAAAATGAAATAGTAAAAACTATATTAAGATGCACTGAGCCCAAGACCCTTCATGGGTTGTAATGGTACAGTTTTTTTTCTTCTGACCTTCGAACTAATATAAATAAGCTATTATAAATGAAATAATTCAAAGGAATGGTCTGTCTGCGTGTTTGTATGTTTTAAGTCAACTCCAAGACGAAAAATGATATGAAATTGAAATTACCCATTAATTAGTTACGATTTTAATTTTAATAATTAGTTACCGAAATCTACCCTACTCCCAAGTTGTAATATTGTTACATTGTAAATTGTAATCTATTGGATTACTATTATTATGGATTGGTAGGAGAAACTTTTAAAATTTGTGTACTACTTTTTTACCATATTAGTTATCGTTTTTTAAGTATGCATTAGTGGTGTAGATAGCTGATTTTTTGTAATGTAAACAGCATAGAAACTCAGATTATTTTGATGGCTTCAGGCCTAAATCCAACAGTGAAAGAAGCATCAAGATGAAACTGAATTACTCACTTAAAACTAGGCACATTCTTATAATTTACAACTTCTGAAATATGCATTCGACATTTTTTTAAATTATATTTATTGGTTCATACAAGACTGAAAAGACAAGAAACTGCTCAAAGTTTTCGCCTACTTCAACATTTACTGGACAAACGCTCTAAGCTCCCAATTAATTACAAAAGACTCATTTACATGACAGTTATCAGGCTTATTTGGACATACGGAGTTGAGCTTTGGGGCTCTACTAAACCATGCAATTCATCTCGTATCCAATGCTTACAATCCAAAATCCTTCGTAAAATCCTCAATGCTCCTTATTATGTCACAAACAAACCCATCCATCATGATCTTAATATCCCATGTGTTGCTGATTTGGCCCAAACTAGATACCTATCCTTCCATGACAAGCTCCTCCATGACACTTGAATCCGCTAGTCTCTCAACTTGCTTCCCATACTATTCTTGATCAGCCTCCAAGGCGTCTAAAAAGAAGATGGCCTCGAGACCTTCTACTATAGAACTTTATTGGAGTGCTATCAATGGGTAGTTTCTCCACAAGTGTTTTTTTTTTTTCATGTCATTTCTTCATATTAGCAAATTTACTTGTTGTAATATTATTACAGTTGTAAATATCAACAAATTAATCTAAGTAAAAGTAAAATATTTATTGGTATTTTAAGATTTTAGATTGGAGATAAGTTTTGTGGAATATATTTTTAAGTATTGAATTAATAAGTTGGTAATAATGTGAGACACAAGGATATCAATGAAAATATGTTCCCTCAAATAGGAGATGAAAAATGAAGAATATAGTTACATCACAAACGAAGGCTCTAATAAACGGGTTCCTTTTTGGATTGGAGATGGATTCAAACCATTTACACAAGCAAATATGTGTAGCGAAAAAGATAATAAGACTAATCTATTGCATATTCAGTGTTGAGGAGCATTATGCAATGAGTTGTGCCTGAAAAGGTTTTAATGTTCAATGTACCAAAGGAAAGACTAACATCTATATTTTGATACGGTACGGTGATTTAAGTTTATTTCACGACTTCAAGCGAAATCGTCACATTATTTTTCTCCAGTTCTTTCATTAACTTTCCCTTGAAGGGCAAGAAGTGAAACAAATGGAAAGTGAATAGTTTTGCCCTTTTCCTTTCAGAGGTTGATTAGTCACAGAAGGCAGTGTTTGCTGACCTAGTGGCATGTTTACTTACATTGTTTTGGACCTGCTGCCCTGAAAGTAAAACCTAGTTCCATCGAAATCGACCCTTAGTCCTTCGCCCTTGACAAGGATGGTAAAAGTGTTAGTAGACAAAAGTGCAAGTCCTCCTGACCTAGTTGATGTGACAGTCTCGACAATGGGCAGAGGATCTGAAGGAGTTTTTTCTCGGTACGTCCAAGGACGCCCTTTTTAGGGAGAACTACTGCTTTGACACACTGCTCCACATTTATGTTTAGTTATTACTTTGTTAGGGCCATGAGGTCGATTTTTTTTTTTTTTGTATTGTGTCTTTTGCATACCCCACCTTTGAATAGAACATGACATCAGTTACAATGCGAATACGCATAGTTTTCAAAACAATTCCTCATACTGAGCCTACAGAAGACTATATTATGGGTTTTTTTTCTGTTTATAACAAAGATTAATCGTGCCAACATATATATATATATATATATATATATATATATATATATATATATATATATATATGTATATAAAAGTTTTTATTAACCACTAGCTGCTTACTTGTTTGTTTGTTCTCGAGTGTTTAATCAGCAGCAGTTGACTTTAAATGCAAATGCAGAAATGGGTGCGGTCAATGAAGAACTAAGAAACTAGCAACCGCAATTACTTATTCTCCATCGTTAAAGCTGGCAAAAACAAAATAAGAACAATATCAAGATTGAATGTACCAATGACAGTAATATAATATTAAAAAATATATAAAAAATTATTAGTAAGGTAAAAAATAGAATAAATGGAAAACATAATAATAATAATAAATAAAAACATAAGTAATTACAGCTAATTTATTAATAATAAAGTACCATTACAATCCATGAAGAGTCTTGCATTCAGTACCTATGAATAACCTAATTTTGATAAGGTAGATTAATTTCAAATCCAGGGCAATATTTCAAGATAAAGTTTGTTATAATGTAATATATTTTATATTTTGAAAATTTACTATTATGCAAAAATATACAGTTTACTCTTCCTTTTATGATTTTCAATATCATTAATAAGTTGAATAAATTAAAAAATACAAAAATTTAATGACCGAACTAAATTTTCCTAAATAATAATGAAAAATGGAAATTCAGTATTTGTAAAAATGAGAAAAAGTATTACAAAATTGGGAAAAGATAAACGATAAACTATCTTGATTTATAAAATTCTAAAGAATGAGAAAACGAAACCAAGAAAGTAAAAGAAAAGGAGGAGGGAATATTCGAGCACTATAAATTTAAAATTAAATAGAAGACCCAAGTATATACATTTAAAAAAAAATTAAAACAAAACGATAGGAATGATAAATGTGATGTGCTTTACTACCCAGCATTTTTAGTGGTGAAAAATTGAAACAAAGACTTGTAATACTGTTCCAATTTTGTTATTATTACAAACTATTATTTTTAATTATTCCAATCTATTATTCTTAGAAGCATAGATAATATAACAATAACAATACTCATCGCAAATTATAATCAACTGACTTTATCTCATGATTTCGACCGTTAATTTTTGAATTTATGGATGCATACTGATGCATATTTTAATACATTGGCAATTATAAAATAAATTTATTATGCTCATTATGTGTCTCCACAATCCTTTCATTAAGCATAGTGTTTAATTTGCCTAAATATTGTTTTATTTAACTAACTTTGTTATGTTGTATGAAGCCTGATAAATAATGAATATTTGTTATTTCACTTTTCCCTATTTAACATATGTATTCAGTTTTGATGATACTAACAATAAAAAAAAGTTGTGTGGTTTTAAGAAACCAAGATGCAAGTGAAACTTTTTTCGGTTTGTAGGCATTTAACTAAACATTTTTGGAAAATTATTCGATTTAGGGTATTAAAATTGCGTTTTTAATCTTAAATTAATTATTGAAAAATGGGAATGATAATGGGAAATCAATAGTAGAAAAAATATTCAATTATAAAATTTAATTTCAATTTGCGTATTAGAGTACAGAATACATAATTAATACAATCATTTAGATGATAAACGCATATTACAAAGTAAGAGTAATATTTATTTAAATCTGGAATATAGATATTGTATCTCGACTCGTACTCGTATCACTGCCGCTCATGTCTTGATTAAAACTGGCGCCCGATTTTAGCCGCTTGCTTTTCTGACGATATCTGCGGCATCTTTCCGTATTTAGTCGCTTTCAATGCAGATTTTTTTCTGTAACAATATTTTCAGATATAGATTCGCCACTTTGAACAATAAACGTATTAAATCCAACACTCGACGCTGGACTCCTACTAGTACTCGGCATGTCATCTGTCGGCAGTCTACTAATTTTTTTCGGCGGCTCAGAGTGTAGTTCAGCTTGTGAAGATGACTGATGGTCTAAATAAAATTAAATATATTGAATGAATCGGATAAAAATTAAAATACTTCGTCAAATATTCATATGAAATAAATAATGCGAGAAGGTAATGTAATGCGACATGCGATAGATAAACGAAAAATTTTGGGGCGATAGAAAAAAAAAGTTTCACTTTAAAAATACCTAACACAAAGAAACCTTCAAGTTGGCAAAACAATATGGCAGCCTTATACAACATTTATGGCTCCGAGTCTGGCATTGGTCTGTTGCTACCTATTTGACTTGATTTCTACAGCACAATACCATGCGACGTAACCTGTTTAATAAGCAGAATATTGTGATTATAAACAAATGAGTTAGTTATTAATTGTAATATTACAAGGTAAAATAAATGGTAAGTAATCGCAATTATATTCTAAAGTATATTTTCTAAAATTACACGTATGTCGAATGTTTACACGGTCATATTTGATGGCATACTAACCAATGTTAGCTCAATTTTAGCGATAGTAAATATTAACAAAAAAGAGGTCATTAATAACAGCTCATTATAATGAGTTAACGTAACATAGTGATCAACAGAAGTCCACTAATTCCACTTTGAATATTAGAAACGATAAAAACTTTTCATATTAAATGAATCAATATAAATATAGTTAAAAATAACATTACCACTGCAACCCATGAAAGGTCTTAGGTTACTGAACCTGTAGTAAAGACTGTAATATTTCTTGGACAACGGTAGTGGAGAGAGGTGGCCTGTCCTAGATTTCCCGGCAATTTTTGGTTCCCATTTAATGGGGTACCATAAATATCGTGTGTTATGATATTAAGGGACCGGAGTAGCAAGGTGGTAGAGTGGCCATGCTGAAGATCCTGGATTCAAAACCCGTTGCTAGCGAGACTTTTATTTAATCTGTTAGCGGCCGGAGATGGAGGATCCTCCTGGGGCTCCCCCAGCCTCTATAAAGTCACCCAATTTGGGTATACCCAAAATAAGGGTGAAAATATGGCAGTTGAGCGTGATATAGGACAATTAACCCCCCTGCACAATCGTTGTCCAAGAAACAGTACAGTCTCACCCCTAACAACTTTCATAGATAGTAAACAATATAAGTCTACTAATACCACTTTAAATTTTAGGAATAATAAAAATGGACATTTCGTATGAAACGACCCGTAAGTAATCACACTTATATTAAATAAGTACAAAGCGGCTGTTAAGCGTATCGGGATAATTTATCTGGTTCCGAACAAAAGTGAAACGGACTTCAAGACTGTGGCGTTCTTCGAAAGGGAAAAGAAAAAAAGATGTTTTCACCTGTACAAAAGTCAATTATCAGGTAACTAGGTTCCCACGGTCCGGCCAAGGACAACCCAAGGCCCAACGCGAAAGTAAAAGTAGGTCAGAGTTGAAATATAGGTCCACGGTGGTCTATTGTACTCCCATTATTGTTTAAATTGCTGTCATAAACTTCTCCACTGCTACTTCAACTCCTACTGGTGACACAATAACCCAGAGGATACACAGAACAGAAAATATTAAGGGCGACTTCTAGCGAGCCGTTGTGAAAGTTGCATTGCGAACGGTGGAAAAGTGAAAACTTTCTCTATTTAACCGATTGTAGTCATTGTTTACGGTGTTGTGTTGGTACACATGCCACCTCAAAACAGCTCAATGTAAATGGAGGTATTTAAATTAAAATAAATAACAATCAAAAGTGTCATGGAACTTTAAGGATAAATAAAGTATTACTGGATACTTGCATTTTAAGGTAGAGTCCAATTGAATCCAAATAATGACTTTGTGAGACCATGATAACATTTTGGTATAATGAAGTATAAACAATAATGTACCTCGAATTACCATTATACCATGGTAATTCGATATGGTTAAGTTTAATGACTTATGAAGATATCAAGTACAATAATTGACTTAGTTGGGTATTTCAACTTCTGAAGTTGAGGGCTTCATCGAAAAGATTCTCTAAATAGTCAATTGTAGTCATTGTCATTGTTGTTAGTATTGCTTTTGTTCACCAACAAACTCAAAACATCTCTACGTAGAAGGGATATGTAAAATTTAAAAAAAATATTAAAAAATGAGAAGAGGAATAATCGTGTTACTAGATCCATAACCTGAACAGTAAGGACTGGCCTCTTTGATATAATGAAGAATTAACGGTGATGTATAACAAATAATCCAAGAGAGTTTGCTTAGTTGAAGTAAAACGAGTTCTTTCCCAATATTTGAAAAGTGTTCTACAGACTTTATTATAATGAATGTTGTTCCTATAAATACAAAATTGCTGTTTCAAAAAAACAAAGATGTTAAAGTTATATAATAGTCAACACTGTACAATGTAACCAGTAGGGGAGTTTAAAAAATATAATTTCATTGTTCCAAATTAACATGTGTTATTTATGCCCCTAAGTCTTAATATGTTTAACATAAACTTGAAAAAGTTCTATGCAGGAGGGTACTTATAAATTATAAATAAATGACAATAAAAAGAATCATGTTAAATATGGTAATGAGCGCTTTCGGGATAAGTGCACCAACCGTCTCATTACATCCAACTTTTGAACTTATTTTTTGGGATCATAAACTCTAAACAATGATCTTCCTCAAATAAGAAATGGAAATTCACTAAGGTATAGTATAACTGTTTATATAAAAATCAAGTTCAGTCAGTTGACTTAAAAATAAATATAACAGAAATCATGTAAATTTTGGTAACGAGCGTTTCTGGGTAATTGCGCTTACTGTCTCATTACATCCAAATTTTTCCCTCGCAAGATCTACCTTTTTTGTATCATGAAGTCTCAACAGTTAAGTACCTCACAAAAGGCATTGGAATTTGCTAAGGTGGTTGGAAGTTGACTTGGATGGATTTGTAGGGAGGGCTACCGAAACGGTGAGTAGATACCGACTTTTCCACTGTTCGAACAAATTTTATTTTATCTCAATTTCGGATTCAACGATTTAAATAGAATTAATAAAAAATAATGATAATAAACTTAAAAGATAAAGACAAATATCAAAGTAACCTCAGGACGAAACTTCTGATAAGTCTAAGGCCATACGGGTATACAACAGGTGCGCGAACATCTCCTTTTATGTCAGTGTTATTCCACTAGCGTAAGCTTTTGGATTAATCAACAAAAAAAGGTTTAAAAGGCATTTCAAGAAAAATAATCTTTAAAAAAATATTCAATTGGAGTAAAGACTATTCTCAAACGTTTTGAATGGATTTATATTTCTCACCTCTCACTATAATAAGGATGTTGCGTACACTTATGCTTGTGGTTGAAAGAAAGTTTTTGGAAGATGAAGATTCGGACGAAATGGATGATTGATAGTCCACTCCCGCCCAACTTATCTGCAGTATGCTTCAAGCTGATACAGATTTGTTGTAAGAGAAACGGTACATGAAGATCCCTGTATTGATTCCAGCTGTGGCAAATATTTATTTAAACAGCCATGGATGGACCCTGCGGAACCTGCAGAGGCGTATAGCATTGTAGACTACATCTAACGTAAAGACTACGCTTTACATACTATAAATAGTCTACTACATCTCTACTCTCTTACTTTCTACCTTCTCTCCTAATCTTTGAGCTAGTATTTATACATGTAAAAGAAAAGCAGAGGTCAAGGAAGTTACATTTCTGACAACACGGAAGATAGTTCATAAATTAGGGGTAAGAAGCCCGCAAGTATACATAATATCCCTAGGTCATCAACGCAATCCAACAATCCATTAACTGAGTAAAGGAAAAGTTTACTCCAAGATATTCCAAACAATGGATAGCCGATTTCGTTAAATCATTAATAAAGCCTATTAAAATATATATTATAATGTAAAAAGTAATATATTCACAAAGAGTTAGTTAGTTATGCAAAAGACTTATTGGGATGGCAGTGCTTAATTTTCTCGACGGGAAGGAAGCGAGCAGCTGATTAGGAAACGCGGCTGCTTTTTAATTACAAGATGGCCGGGGGCTAGGACGGTGATCTATGCGCAGGTGCGGCGGCGGCCTGCCACCGATAAACCCACTCTGTAAACATACACCTGTAAGCCACCTGCCTCCTTGCCTTCTACTATAATAACTGCTCATCGGTTATGGATCAGGCACCCTAAGCAGGTATCCGTGTCCTCAGGCCACCGCTACATCAGAGGAACATTATGGAAGCTCTGATGGTTGATTCATCGGGCAGCTGGAAAAGGTGATAAGACTGCCATAGTGCCCCGGGTTTCATCCAAAACTAAGCCAAATCTTTGCATGTGCAGTACTGTTTCCTAGCATGCGCAATACAGAGTTTGGAGTCGCAAAACTTATTGTGCATGCTTCAAGACACTTTTGACAAGATGCTGGAACAAACCAAAAATCGTGATCTACCAAGCCCAAAGGGTATCAGTTCCGCTTAAACTTTACTTAGCCTCTCCTGTATGGATCTTTTTCTTTTTTTTCCTACTGTTATAAATATATTACAGCTTTTATTTATTATGTTATTCAACTTGCAGTGTAAATTGTTATACTTCAACATGCATTAAATAATTGTTACAAAATTGTAAAAAAAAAAATAATAAAATAAAGGAAAAAAAAAAGTTCCGCTTAGAGTTAAGTTACAAGATGTTTCATTTTTTTATCCGTTTCTTTTTTTATATTCTCGAATATAAAAATAATCATGAGTTTTAGCATGACAAAAAAAAAAAGAGTGTAATTGTGGGACATGTGTATATTTTGGTAATCATTTCACAAGAAAGGAATGATTCAGCAAGTGTTTCGAAGAATATATGATATAGCATGTTAGCCTAAGGAGCATGTTTCAGTCAGTTCTCTGATTAATTAGCAATTAATAATAACTGTATACAATCAGCGATAAAGTTACTTTTATCATAATAAAAATGCTAACAAGGAAACGAACGATAAGCTAAAACTTGTTGCAGTTTAACTGGAACTGACTACGGAACTAATGCCGCCCAGAGAATAGAGAATAACACAGGCAGGGCCTTTACCTTATTGCAGGGTGTGCGGCGCGCACGGGCGCCGGGTCCCAAAAAATTTCATTTCATGTTGATCCCATTGCAAAATTTGTTTAGTTTCATGGGCGCACTCTCCCCCTTAGGGGATTTGCCGTTTTTTGTAACACCTTGTATAACTCTAAGTGTTAAATTTTAATCGCCTGCCTACTAGAGGGCGCCTAGGTCACGATTGCACACGAGCGCGACACGGGCTAGAGCCGGGGCTGAAAACAGGGTGGCTTTCAGGTCGATGGGTTTGTGCTAAGTACGAACTTCCTAATAATTTAATGCCATCATTACAGCAGTTTGTTTACATGTTATTTTTGCCTTCTACAGCTTTTAGTTTCTACGCCTCCACACCGCCAACATAATAATACTACATGTCTGTAGATCATAATACTACAAATATCAGGTAATAAAAATAATACTGTAAAAAAAAAAAAACAGTACCACTACAATCCATGGGGGGTCTTGGGTTCAGTACAAGGTAGAGACTATTATGTTTCTTGGACAACGGTTGTAAAGGGAGCTAATTTGTCCTAGATCATGCTCAACGACAAGGGCGGATCCAGGATTTTTTTCTGGGGGCACAACGGGCAGACGGGCAAAACAATTTTATTCATATATTTTAACAACTATGATCATGTGATTTGCCAATAAGTATGTGCTGTAATGGATTCTCCACAGTACAAAAAAAACCGTCTAGGGTTTTTCACATGCCCCCGTGACCCCCTTAAATACACCCTTGCTCAACGTCACTCTCAACATATTAATATTATATTAGGAGGATACTTCCTCATAGCTTAATGTAAACACTAATAGCACTTTTCTTTTTTATTGTTTCTCCTTGTCATCTCCAACTATTATTTCTTTGGACTCCTAACATAATCATACTACACTCGTAAAGTGATCAGGGTAAGACTACCGTATTATTTTATTATATTATTAGTTAGCAGCCACAGATGGATCCAATGGGATCTAGGACTCTCCTGGTACATGCTAATTTTTTTAAAAATTGCTAATGGCTACAAAAAATTGAAATATATTAACTATGAAATAAATTTATTATTAACTACAATAAAAATTAGTTCCCTTTTTAAAAACAAGTTTTAAGGAAACAAAAATAGCGTAGTAGACACATAAGAAACCATAGGAAAGCTAAAAGATATAGATCGAATAAAACGCAATACATTAGATCAGAGAAAGCAATAGAGAATGAAGTAAAACTAAGTAATAGTAATAAATCAGAATTTCTATTAATTGATATAAAAATATAAATATATATCCATTTCTACATTTCTCAACTCCTATAGATAATATAAACTTTTAGCTTTTGGCGAGTTTCAGTCAGTCTTTAAACTTCTTTTGGCGATTGATTTATGTAGTAATTAACTTTATTCATCAAATTGTAACTACCATTTATGTATTAATATCTTACAAATATCACTTTATATTTATATTAGTGTGTTATTTAACGTTTTTACTAAAAGCTCATTTTTTCACTGTTAGGGTATGAGTATGAGACCAACATAGTCTCGAAACGTCACCAAAAGATGTTTAAAGAGTTGACTGAAACTTGAGAACCAAGGTGTGTGTGTGTGTGTGTCTGTATAAATATATATCTATATATATATATATATTTTTTTTTTTGTCAGTTTCACCTGACTTAGGGGTACTCTGGATCAATCATAATTGAATGTTCTGTGAACATGCTTTTTCTCTCCACCCAGCATAGCTTTATCCCTCTCTGATCTGCAACTCCTTTCCTCGTAGGAGATTTGGATTATTCGCTTAGTTCTTGCCTCAAACATTATGGGACTGCCAAGAGTGTAACCAGAGAAAATGTTATACTCTTGACAGTTCCATCCTTAAGCATATCCTCCGTAACCTCGAATTCTCTCAAGTCCTTAAGCAAGTTCGGTTTAGTTTTTTTGTTAAGGAATTACTTCTTGCAGTTACTTGCAGGATAACCCTCATTTTCCTCATTGTGGTGGTGATCTTTCTGTTGCTTTGAAAAGGGTCTCATTTCACTTATGGACTAATTTGCCGTAGGAGAATTTAGGGCTTAAAATTGTCATATATAATAGTTTCTCTCCTCAATAGTTTCTCTTCTTTAATCTCCCACTTTTCAATTAGCCCCTTATTGGGTGATGGACAGTGTATCCGATGCATAGAGTGCTTCCGGTTATCATAATGCATTATTTTTTAATTCCAAGAGTGGGACTTTTTATTATTAGTTGAGTTGGATGGCTACTTCGATCTTGTATTTTCTTTCCTCAATTGCATTTTTCTTGAGGATGTTCCAGCTGATCCACTCCCCAAGATATTGAAACTCCTAGACTATTTCTATTCTTTGTTCCCACATTAAAGAATTTCTTTAGGCTTTTGATGTTTGTTATTATATTCGTCTTTCCATAAGAAATACTGAGACCTATCTTTGCTGCATGTTTTTGAAGTTCAAGGATCTATGCTTCATCCCATGTTTCAGCCAATAAGGCTATGTCTTCCACAAAAGCTAGGCAGTTTATTTCAATTTCTTTATTCTTTTTTCCTTGCCAGATTCCACAGTGGCTACTTTCTTTCCACTCGCTAACCACTTTTTGCAAGGCACAATCAAATAGCCAGTGGAGATAGTCCATCTCCTTGACCTATGCCTGTTTTTATCTGAAAGGGGTTTGAAAGTTACCCCACGAATATAACTTTGGAATGCAAATTTCTAAGAGCTTCTTTGATTAAGTTTCTAATTTTGTTATCAAGATTCTTGTTATATATAAATATATTGAGAGAGATTCTTGGATTAATACATTATTTAATATAATCAAATTTTTCCATGGATACAAAAAGTTAGAAGATAAAGGTAAGTTGTTTGTTTGATTATTCATTTAACGTCACTTTATACTGCTATGATTCACCGTACAATGCTTTAGTGGGAGTTCTGAATTTGGACTATTCATCCATAATTAGAAAAGAAATCTTTAACGAGTACATGGCACTGCACTGGCTCCATTTTACGTCCACTCTGAAGGATGGAATAACCAAGGATCTTTACATCCTTTAAATAATCCCAAGGCCAGGGTAAGTTGTGAGATGTGTTCACCGGATTTGAATTATTTTATTTTATTTAAAATAATGGAGAGTAATGGAAATGAATGGATGAGATATTTGCCAAGAAAAAATGGTTTCATAATTCTATAACAAACAATACAGTTATATAATTAGATATTAATCAAATTTGCTTAAGCATAAATTCATTTCTACTCAAAGCAGAGTGGAAAGTAAAAGTTGTAACATGCACTCACCATACCATATTTATTATTTATCAGCCATCGAGTGGCTTCAGGAGTAGTAATAAAACCCTTAATTAAAATTGATTAAGAAATTAGTAACTAGTTTATTAATAACCAACTTATGATAATTAATTTACTGGGCCTAAGGAGTTCATACATAAAATAAATTTAGAGCTATTTCTAAGGTAAAAGAATTTTTACCTTCTTATGAAAAAAATATTGTAAATGAAGAAAAACTTAGATTTTCTTCATTCAATCAACAAACAAATATTATAGATTGTAATTAAAATAATAATTGTGTGGATAGAGATGTGAGAGATATCCAGGGAGATAGGAGCTGGATGACGGCTGCAAAAAACAGAGTGGAAGAAGCTGTGGAAGAGGCCAGGACTCATCACCGAGTTGTAGCGTGGTAGAGTAGTAGTAGTAGTATTAATTAAAGTATTTTAATAAATCCTATTTCATTGCACTTATAAAAAAACATTATTTTTTACCAAGCAGAGAGTAAGTAAAACTTACATTAATAACAGGTGAATCATCTGAACACTTTGTTCCAGCATTGGTGGTACAAGCTTTTTCACCAATCAAAAACGCAATTTTAAAAATCAAGATATGATTACAAGTAACCTATTTTCAAACAACAATCATAACTTCTGGACTACAGATCTTCAATTGACTAATGAAACAAACGAATAAACTATAACAGTATACTACGACCTATTTGGACATATGGGCCAGAACTTCATGGTTCAGGAAAACAAGTCCATATACACATGATACAAACAACACAATCCAAAATTGTTAATTCACCTTGGTTTATTTTGCATCACACAATGCAAAACGACATGAACATTCCCACTGTAAAATCATATCTTCACAACATTCCACCACTCATCAACACAAAATCCACTTGTTCTTCTTCTTTCCTACTCCCTGTTACATGGGTTGATTGGAAAAGATTAAAAAGATAATGGCTAAGAGACTTGCTCAATCATAGATGTTTCCATTTCCAAAACTTGATGTTCCAGCAGCAAAGCAAAGAGAAAAAGAAACACTTCAATTAAATTTGCTGGATACACAATTAGACAGATGCAAGTGATCAACTTTGCATTCATGATGTTAAAATTTACAATTAGTTATGAATAGTTGATAAAAGTTTTTAAAGAATAATAAAAATAAAAACTCAGGAAACAGCTTTTATATCTTACAAACCTATTCATCCTAAACTGGACAACATATAAAATAGAGCCAAAAACTCAAAAAGAAACACTATTATTTAATATAATACAATTGGGAAAAACCAGGTAATTTGATGGGACTAGCTGGAATTTATTTTATAGAAAATATAATTGTATATTTTAACATTTTAGTGAGTAGTTGTTCATGAAAATTAAAATTTGATTTGTTGGGTGTATATCTATAAAAGCCTTAACTCAATGATTTAATTTACTTTCTTTTTGTCTACATTTACAGATACTATTAGATCTCTGTACTTTTAAATGTACAATTACATGGAAAATCTATTACAAGTATATACTTCAATGAAGACATAATGTTTTAGAACAATAAAATGCTTCTGGCTATAATACTAAGCATACATTTTCATAAATGTCAACACCATTTTGTATGTTAAAGTAGATATGCAAAAAATTCAGCATCTCATGATGAATTTGGTCAAAACATATAAATATTATGTCCATTGCTGCAGTTTTCATTTTTTGGTAAATTTGTTTAATTTTAACATTTTTAATTTTTAAGGTTTTGGCAATTATGATATGACCAGAAGTATATAAATAAAATAGAAAGAAATATGAAGAGAAATATTTAAAATACAAGGGATTATTGTTTAAAAACATTCACATAAATTCATCAAGTATTTTGTCGGCTATTGTAATTCATAAGTGGTCATTAATTAAGCTTAAAATTAATTATTCATCCTTAAATGAACAAACTAAAGGTACTTAATGATATATTCTTCTAATATTTTGAGATCAAAATATTTCAAAACATTCACAGCACTGCAATGATTAATTTGACTAATCCGATTTGAAAATCAGTTGAGCAGTTTGTTAAAAAAAATTTGTTAAATATCATAGAATGTATATTACCACATTATAGAAATTTTGTAACTTTGTTCTTTATCTTTCTGTAAGTCTATAATCTTAATCACCCATCCTCATGCAACTCTTCTACACTTAATTTTTTTTTTAAATTTCAATTTTTTATGATTAGGTTTCACTACTAGTTTTACTATTTTCGATCATCCTATAATTGTTCCTTATTTTTTTTCTTTTGGTTTTTAAATAGATTTGTTCTTACATAATTAAATCCCTTCTGTTGTAAATTTTCAATAATTTGCATTTATGTCATGTTATTATTTATTATTTCATATCATTTCTTATTAATTATTCAATTATTCGCTATAACTATTCCCCTTGTTTTTGGTTATATCTACCTAAAGTATTACCTATTTGTTTCTATATTTTTTTAACACCCATATCCCTAGATATGTATAGTTATTCTTTACTATATATTATTTTAATTTATATCTACCTTGTATATATAGGCCTGAATAAGACCAGCAATATGGTTTACTTGGATTTATAATATAAGTTCTTACTAAAGAGAATTTTTTCTGACCACTACCCGGGCCAACATTTTCATGACATATTATATAAATATTTATATATATATATATATATATATATATATATATATATATATATATATATATATATATATATACATATACAAGATCAACTAATATTATTCAAGAAAAAGCAAAAACTGTATAGCTTCTCAAAATATAATTTTAGACATTAAACTTGAAAATTAGTCGAGGAGTTTGTGCAAAAACTATCTGATGCTTACAATCTCCAATCTAAACACTATATCCTCCTTTGTCATAGTCAGATAATGAAACAAATCAATGTCTGGCAATGAGCTAGCATTATTTATCAATTTTGGTACACTTGAAAATTTAATATATAATTTCCCTTAAATGAGGTTTTAGAAAATTACAAATAATACCTAATTTGCTGAAAAGGGACATGGATGTCAAGACATTGCAGAAGGCAAATCAGAGCGATCTACAAAATATGGAAGAGTTTGTAAAGAATAACAGAAAGTAATGAACTGATCAAAAATATAAATTTCTGTTATTATAAAAAATTCTTGGTTATGCCGTCCTTTGGAAGGGATGTTAAACAGAGATCCCGAGCCTTTACGATGTCAGGTACTCGTTAAAATCCCTATCCTAATTAAACCTGGATAGGCAAAATTTAGAGCTCCCACTGTAGCATCATTCGATTAGTCATAGCAGCATAAAGTGACGTTAACTAAACAAACATCAGCAAAATGTGTTTAAGGAAAATATGAAATATCCCTTTTCATTCATCAACACAAAAAACTTGTGACTAAAATTTTGGATAAAAAATTATGTTATAGACTTAATAATAATAAGCATGATGATAATAATAAATGAGAAAAACTATATACAAGAGGATATAAAAAATACATACATATACGTATATACAAATATATCTCACAAGTATCTTTATGGTCCCTATAAGAAGTAATAACGGTTTTGAAATAATCTGCTTTTCATATTACTTTAAACTTTACTTTCCTCAAAACTGAAATCATTGAACCACTATCTTGTAAACTTCCCCAAGTTATAAGCAGGATCATAACTTAAATAGTAAGTAACTGAATAATCAGTATTTACATCACAATATTACTTTTTATTCTTTATTCATTATTGTTTCAATCATAGATGAGTTCACTTCTTTAATAGTGACTTCAATGATTATTAGTGATTCAGACCCCACACTTTATTGAATTTAAATGAAAATCCATAATTATTTACAACCAGTGGTTCTTTCCATGCCTTACTCCACAAAAAAGTAATATCTCCATATGATCAGATTAGAAAAAATATGAATAAGATCAGGAACTAGAAGAAATAGAAAGCATTGAAAATAAATGGGAGAAAATAAAGAAAGCTGATGTAAAAGCTACTGAGGAAACAATATCAGATAAGAGAAATAGGAAAAATTATATAATAACAGGAATGTCAGAGTTTAGTTGTTGAAAAGAAGAAGTTACATGATGATATAGAAGAAGATCTAAATTCAATGATAGAAGATTTTGAGGGTAAAAACAGTAGAAGCTTCTGCCAATGCTAAAAAAAGGATTTCAATCCAGAATAGGTTTCAGCAAAGATAGGGATGACACACTACTGGGACATTAAATAGACATATCTGAAAGACGTGAAAACAATTTCAGCTATTTGCTTAACCTCAGTTCAGAAAATTCTTCAGAAACCCCAATGATTAATCTATCAGGCATTAGAAGATGATATGTCTCTAGAACCACCAGCCTTAGAAGAAGAGGAACAAGTTCTTGTAAAATTAAAAAATAACAAGGCATAAGGAGATGATGAGATTCCTGCTGAAATACTTAAATATGGTGGAGACCTGTTGCATCATGAAATTTATGAACTAATCCTGGAGCATCTCTTACAATTAAGTTGGAACTTTCTTTTTTATTAGGGATGCATCAAAATTTAGCAGACTGCTAAGGCACAGATATTCCTAGCAGGCTACTTTTTCTATTAATTTTAATCCATTTATAAACAACAATTTTTATGATCAGTTAATGATTAATACTGCTCCCAATGCTGACTTAGTGGAAAATATAACCTTCATTTAGAAGAAATAAGTCTGCTAGCTAATTCGCAATGGTTTCTGACTAGTGTGGAAGTGGTAATCACCTTCGGTCAGATTTAAAAATTAATTAGTCATATTGTATGTGTCTTACCATGATCCAGCTTCTCTTACAATTAAGTTGGAATTTTCTTTTATATTAGGGATGCATCAAAATTTAGCAGACTGCTAAGGCACAGATATTCCTAGCAGGCTACTTTTTCTATCACTTTTATTCCATTAATAAAAAAAAAAATATTTATGATCCGTTAATGATTAATACTGGTCCCAATACTGACTTAGTGGAAAGTATTACATTCATTTAGAAAAAATATGTCTGCTGGCTAATTCACAATGGTTTCTGACTAGTGGGGGAGTGCTAATCACCTTCGGTCAGAATTAAATATTATTAGTCGTATTGTATGTGTCCCAGGATGATCCAGCATCGCTTACAATTAAGTTGGAACATTCTTTTTTATTAGGGATGCATTAAAATTTAGCAGACTGTTAAGGCACTGAAATTCCTAGCAGACTACTTTTTCTATTACTTTTATTCCATTTATAAAAAAACATTATTTATGAATGGATAATGATTAATACTGGTCCGAATAATGACTTAGTGGAAAATATTTCCTTCATTTAGAAAGATTAAGTCAACTGTCTAATTCGCACTGGTATATGTCTAGTGTGGAAGTAGTCACCTTCGGTCAAATTTAAAAATTAATTAGTCATGTTGTATGTATCCCTGGATGATTCAGCATGGCTTACAATTAAGTTGGAACTTTCTTTTTTATTAGAGATGCATTAAAATTTAACAGACTGTTAAGGCACTGAAATTCCTAGCAGACTACTTTTTCTATTACTTTTATTCTATTTATAAAAAAACATTATTTATGATCGGTTAATGATTAATACTGGTCCGAATAATGACTTAGTGGAAAATATTTCCTTTATATAGAAAGATTAAATCAACTGGCTTATTCGCACTGGTTTCTGGCTAGTGTGGAAGTGGTAATCACTTTCGGTCAGATATAAAAATTAATTAGTCGTACTGTATGTGTCCCACAATGATCCAGCTTCTCTTACAATTAAGTTGGAACTTTCTTTTTTATTAGGGATGCATCAAAATTTAGCAGACTGCTAAGGCACAGATATTCCTAGCAGGCTACTTTTTCTATTAATTTTAATCCATTTATAAACAACAATTTTTATGATCAGTTAATGATTAATACTGCTCCCAATGCTGACTTAGTGGAAAATATTTCCTTCATTTAGAAAGATTAAATCAACTGGCTTATTCGCACTGGTTTCTGGCTAGTGTGGAAGTGGTAATCACCTTCGGTCAGATTTAAAAATTAATTAGTCATATTGTATGTGTCCAAGGATGATCCGGCATGGCTTAGAATTAAATTTTGACGTTCTTTTTTATGAGGGATGCATTAAAATTTAACAGACTGTTAAGGCACGGAAATTCCTAGCAGACTACTTTTTCTATCACTTTAATACCATTTATGAAAAAACAATATTTATGATCGGTTACTGATTAATTCTGGTCCCAATGCTGACTTAGTGGAAAATATAACCTTCATTTAGAAAGATTAAGTCAACTGGCTAATTCGCACTGGTTTATGTCTAGTGTGGAAGTAGTCACCTTCGGTCAAATTTAAAAATTAATTAGTCATATTGTATGTGTCCCTGGATGATTCAGCATGGCTTACAATTAAATTGGAACTTTCTTTTTTATTAGAGGTGCATTAAAATTTAACAGACTGTTAAGGCACTGAAATTCATAGCAGACTACTTTTTCTATTACTTTTATTCCATTTATAAAAAAACATTATTTATGATCGGTTAATGATTAATACTGGTCCGAATAATGAGTTAGTGGAAAATATTTCCTTTATATAGAAAGATTAAATCAACTGGCTTATTCGCACTGGTTTCTGTCTAGTGTGGAAGTGGTAATCACCTTCGGTCAGATTTAAAAATTAATTAGTCGTATTGTATGTGTCCCAGGATGATCCAGCATCGCTTACAATTAAGTTGGAACATTCTTTTTTATTAGGGATGCATTAAAATTTAGCAGACTGTTAAGGCACTGAAATTCCTAGCATACTACTTTTTCTATTACTTTTATTCCATTTATAAAAAAACATTATTTATGATCGGTTAATGATTAATACTGGTCCGAATAATGACTTAGTGGAAAATATTTCCTTTATATAGAAAGATTAAATCAACTGGCTTATTCGCACTGGTTTCTGGCTAGTGTGGAAGTGGTAATCACCTTCGGTCAGATTTAAAAATTAATTAGTCGTACTGTATGTGTCCCACAATGATCCAGCTTCTCTTACAATTAAGTTGGAACTTTCTTTTTTATTAGGGATGCATCAAAATTTAGCAGACTGCTAAGGCACAGATATTCCTAGCAGACTACTTTTTCTATTACTTTTATTTCTGATATAAAAAAACATTATTTATGATCGTTTAATGATTAATACTGGTCCCAATGCTGACTTAGTTGAAAATATTACCTTTTTTCTGACTAGTGGAGAAGTGAAAATAACTTTCGGTCAAAATTAAAAATTAATTAGTCGTATTGTATGTGTCCCTGGATGATCCAGCATGGCTTACAATTAAGTTGGAACTTTCTTTTTTATGAGGGATGCATTAAAATTTAACAGACTGTTAAGGCACTGAAATTCCTAGCAGACTACTTTTTCTATTACTTTTATTCCATTTATAAAAAAACATTATTTATGATCGGTTAATGATTAATACTGGTCCGAATAATGAGTTAGTGGAAAATATTTCCTTTATATAGAAAGATTAAATCAACTGGCTTATTCGCACTGGTGTCTGGCTAGTGTGGAAGTGGTAATCACCTTCGGTCAGATTTAAAAATTAATTAGTCGTACTGTATGTGTCCCACGATGATCCAGCTTCTCTTACAATTAAGTTGGAACTTTCTTTTTTATTAGGGATGCATCAAAATTTAGCAGACTGCTAAGGCACAGATATTCCTAGCAGACTACTTCTTCTATTACTTTTATTTCTTTTATAAAAAACATTATTTATGATCGTTTAATGATTAATACTGGTCCGAATAATGAGTTAGTGGAAAATATTTCCTTTATATAGAAAGATTAAATCAACTGGCTTATTCGCACTGGTTTCTGGCTAGTGTGGAAGTGGTAATCATCTTCGGTCAGATTTAAAAATTAATTAGTCGTGTTGTATGTGTCCCAGGATGACCCAGCATCGCTTACAATTAAGTTGGAAGGTTCTTTTTTATTACGGATGCATTAAAGTTTAGCAGACTGTTAAGGCACTGAAATTCCTAGCAGACTACTTTTTCTATTAATTTTATTCCATTTATAAAAAAACATTATTTATGAATGAATAATGATTAATACTGGTCCGAATAATGACTTAGTGGAAAATATCTCCTTCATTTAGAAAGATTAAGTCAACTGGCTAATTCGCACTGGTATATGTCTAGTGTGGAAGTGGTAATCACCTTCGGTCAGATTTAAAAATTAATTAGTCGTACTGTATGTGTCCCACAATGATCCAGCTTCTCTTACAATTAAGTTGGAACTTTCTTTTTTATTAGGGATGCATCAAAATTTAGCAGACTGCTAAGGCACAGATATTCCTAGCAGACTACTTTTTCTATTACTTTTATTTCTTTTATAAAAAAACATTATTTATGATCGTTTAATGATTAATACTGGTCCCAATGCTGACTTAGTTGAAAATATTACCTTTTTTCTGACTAGTGGAGAAGTGAAAATAACTTTCGGTCAAAATTAAAAATTAATTAGTCGTATTGTATGTGTCCCTGGATGATCCAGCATGGCTTACAATTAAGTTGGAACTTTCTTTTTTATGAGGGATGCATTAAAATTTAACAGACTGTTAAGGCACTGAAATTCCTAGCAGACTACTTTTTCTATTACTTTTATTCCATTTATAAAAAAACATTTTTTATGATCGGTTAATGATTAATACTGGTCCGAATAATGAGTTAGTGGAAAATATTTCCTTTATATAGAAAGATTAAATCAACTGGCTTATTCGCACTGGTTTCTGGCTAGTGTGGAAGTGGTAATCACCTTCGGTCAGATTTAAAAATTAATTAGTCGTACTGTATGTGTCCCACGATGATCCAGCTTCTCTTACAATTAAGTTGGAACTTTCTTTTTTATTAGGGATGCATCAAAATTTAGCAGACTGCTAAGGCACTGAAATTCCTAGCAGACTACTTTTTCCATTACTTTTATTCCATTTATAAAAAAACATTATTTATGATCGGCTAATGATTAATACTGGTCCGAATAATGAGTTAGTGGAAAATATTTCCTTTATATAGAAAGATTAAATCAACTGGCTTATTCGCACTGGTTTCTGGCTAGTGTGGAAGTGGTAATCATCTTCGGTCAGATTTAGAAATTAATTAGTCGTATTGTATGTGTCCCAGGATGATCCAGCATGGCTTACAATTAAGTTGGAACTTTCTTTTTTATTAGGGATGCATTAAAATTTAGCAGACTGTTAAGGCACTTAAATTCCTAGCAGACTACTTTTTCTATTACTTTTATTCCATTTATAAAAAAACATTATTTATGAATGGATAATGATTAATACTGGTCCGAATAATGACTTAGTGGAAAATATTTCCTTCATTTAGAAAGATTAAGTCAACTGTCTAATTCGCACTGGTATATGTCTAGTGTGGAAGTAGTCACCTTCGGTCAAATTTAAAAATTAATTAGTCATGTTGTATGTATCCCTGGATGATTCAGCATGGCTTACAATTAAGTTGGAACTTTCTTTTTTATTAGAGATGCATTAAAATTTAACAGACTGTTAAGGCACTGAAATTCCTAGCAGACTACTTTTTCTATTACTTTTATTCCATTTATAAAAAAACATTATTTATGATCGGTTAATGATTAATACTGGTCCGAATAATGACTTAGTGGAAAATATTTCCTTTATATAGAAAGATTAAATCAACTGGCTTATTCGCACTGGTTTCTGTCTAGTGTGGAAGTGGTAATCACCTTCGGTCAGATTTAAAAATTAATTAGTCGTATTGTATGTGTCCCAGGATGATCCAGCATCGCTTACAATTAAGTTGGAACTTTCTTTTTTATTAGGGATGCATTAAAATTTAGCAGACTGTTAAGGCACTGAAATTCCTAGCATACTACTTTTTCTATTACTTTTATTCCATTTATAAAAAAACATTATTTATGATCGGCTAATGATTAATACTGGTCCGAATAATGAGTTAGTGGAAAATATTTCCTTTATATAGAAAGATTAAATCAACTGTCTAATTCGCACTGGTATATGTCTAGTGTGGAAGTAGTCACCTTCGGTCAAATTTAAAAATTAATTAGTCATGTTGTATGTATCCCTGGATGATTCAGCATGGCTTACAATTAAGTTGGAACTTTCTTTTTTATTAGAGATGCATTAAAATTTAACAGACTGTTAAGGCACTGAAATTCCTAGCAGACTACTTTTTCTATTACTTTTATTCCATTTATAAAAAAACATTATTTATGATCGGTTAATGATTAATACTGGTCCGAATAATGACTTAGTGGAAAATATTTCCTTTATATAGAAAGATTAAATCAACTGGCTTATTCGCACTGGTTTCTGGCTAGTGTGGAAGTGGTAATCACTTTCGGTCAGATATAAAAATTAATTAGTCGTACTGTATGTGTCCCACAATGATCCAGCTTCTCTTACAATTAAGTTGGAACTTTCTTTTTTATTAGGGATGCATCAAAATTTAGCAGACTGCTAAGGCACAGATATTCCTAGCAGGCTACTTTTTCTATTAATTTTAATCCATTTATAAACAACAATTTTTATGATCAGTTAATGATTAATACTGCTCCCAATGCTGACTTAGTGGAAAATATTTCCTTCATTTAGAAAGATTAAATCAACTGGCTTATTCGCACTGGTTTCTGGCTAGTGTGGAAGTGGTAATCACCTTCGGTCAGATTTAAAAATTAATTAGTCATATTGTATGTGTCCAAGGATGATCCGGCATGGCTTAGAATTAAATTTTGACGTTCTTTTTTATGAGGGATGCATTAAAATTTAACAGACTGTAAAGGCACGGAAATTCCTAGCAGACTACTTTTTCTATCACTTTAATACCATTTATGAAAAAACAATATTCATGATCGGTTACTGATTAATTCTGGTCCCAATGCTGACTTAGTGGAAAATATAACCTTCATTTAGAAAGATTAATTCAACTGGCTAATTCGCACTGGTTTATGTCTAGTGTGGAAGTAGTCACCTTCGGTCAAATTTAAAAATTAATTAGTCATATTGTATGTGTCCCTGGATGATTCAGCATGGCTTACAATTAAATTGGAACTTTCTTTTTTATTAGAGGTGCATTAAAATTTAACAGACTGTTAAGGCACTGAAATTCATAGCAGACTACTTTTTCTATTACTTTTATTCCATTTATAAAAAAACATTATTTATGATCGGTTAATGATTAATACTGGTCCGAATAATGAGTTAGTGGAAAATATTTCCTTTATATAGAAAGATTAAATCAACTGGCTTATTCGCACTGGTTTCTGTCTAGTGTGGAAGTGGTAATCACCTTCGGTCAGATTTAAAAATTAATTAGTCGTATTGTATGTGTCCCAGGATGATCCAGCATCGCTTACAATTAAGTTGGAACATTCTTTTTTATTAGGGATGCATTAAAATTTAGCAGACTGTTAAGGCACTGAAATTCCTAGCATACTACTTTTTCTATTACTTTTATTCCATTTATAAAAAAACATTATTTATGATCGGTTAATGATTAATACTGGTCCGAATAATGACTTAGTGGAAAATATTTCCTTTATATAGAAAGATTAAATCAACTGGCTTATTCGCACTGGTTTCTGGCTAGTGTGGAAGTGGTAATCACCTTCGGTCAGATTTAAAAATTAATTAGTCGTACTGTATGTGTCCCACAATGATCCAGCTTCTCTTACAATTAAGTTGGAACTTTCTTTTTTATTAGGGATGCATCAAAATTTAGCAGACTGCTAAGGCACAGATATTCCTAGCAGACTACTTTTTCTATTACTTTTATTTCTGATATAAAAAAACATTATTTATGATCGTTTAATGATTAATACTGGTCCCAATGCTGACTTAGTTGAAAATATTACCTTTTTTCTGACTAGTGGAGAAGTGAAAATAACTTTCGGTCAAAATTAAAAATTAATTAGTCGTATTGTATGTGTCCCTGGATGATCCAGCATGGCTTACAATTAAGTTGGAACTTTCTTTTTTATGAGGGATGCATTAAAATTTAACAGACTGTTAAGGCACTGAAATTCCTAGCAGACTACTTTTTCTATTACTTTTATTCCATTTATAAAAAAACATTATTTATGATCGGTTAATGATTAATACTGGTCCGAATAATGAGTTAGTGGAAAATATTTCCTTTATATAGAAAGATTAAATCAACTGGCTTATTCGCACTGGTGTCTGGCTAGTGTGGAAGTGGTAATCACCTTCGGTCAGATTTAAAAATTAATTAGTCGTACTGTATGTGTCCCACGATGATCCAGCTTCTCTTACAATTAAGTTGGAACTTTCTTTTTTATTAGGGATGCATCAAAATTTAGCAGACTGCTAAGGCACAGATATTCCTAGCAGACTACTTCTTCTATTACTTTTATTTCTTTTATAAAAAACATTATTTATGATCGTTTAATGATTAATACTGGTCCGAATAATGAGTTAGTGGAAAATATTTCCTTTATATAGAAAGATTAAATCAACTGGCTTATTCGCACTGGTTTCTGGCTAGTGTGGAAGTGGTAATCATCTTCGGTCAGATTTAAAAATTAATTAGTCGTGTTGTATGTGTCCCAGGATGACCCAGCATCGCTTACAATTAAGTTGGAAGGTTCTTTTTTATTACGGATGCATTAAAGTTTAGCAGACTGTTAAGGCACTGAAATTCCTAGCAGACTACTTTTTCTATTAATTTTATTCCATTTATAAAAAAACATTATTTATGAATGAATAATGATTAATACTGGTCCGAATAATGACTTAGTGGAAAATATCTCCTTCATTTAGAAAGATTAAGTCAACTGGCAAATTCGCACTGGTATATGTCTAGTGTGGAAGTGGTAATCACCTTCGGTCAGATTTAAAAATTAATTAGTCGTACTGTATGTGTCCCACAATGATCCAGCTTCTCTTACAATTAAGTTGGAACTTTCTTTTTTATTAGGGATGCATCAAAATTTAGCAGACTGCTAAGGCACAGATATTCCTAGCAGACTACTTTTTCTATTACTTTTATTTCTTTTATAAAAAAACATTATTTATGATCGTTTAATGATTAATACTGGTCCCAATGCTGACTTAGTTGAAAATATTACCTTTTTTCTGACTAGTGGAGAAGTGAAAATAACTTTCGGTCAAAATTAAAAATTAATTAGTCGTATTGTATGTGTCCCTGGATGATCCAGCATGGCTTACAATTAAGTTGGAACTTTCTTTTTTATGAGGGATGCATTAAAATTTAACAGACTGTTAAGGCACTGAAATTCCTAGCAGACTACTTTTTCTATTACTTTTATTCCATTTATAAAAAAACATTTTTTATGATCGGTTAATGATTAATACTGGTCCGAATAATGAGTTAGTGGAAAATATTTCCTTTATATAGAAAGATTAAATCAACTGGCTTATTCGCACTGGTTTCTGGCTAGTGTGGAAGTGGTAATCACCTTCGGTCAGATTTAAAAATTAATTAGTCGTACTGTATGTGTCCCACGATGATCCAGCTTCTCTTACAATTAAGTTGGAACTTTCTTTTTTATTAGGGATGCATCAAAATTTAGCAGACTGCTAAGGCACTGAAATTCCTAGCAGACTACTTTTTCCATTACTTTTATTCCATTTATAAAAAAACATTATTTATGATCGGCTAATGATTAATACTGGTCCGAATAATGAGTTAGTGGAAAATATTTCCTTTATATAGAAAGATTAAATCAACTGGCTTATTCGCACTGGTTTCTGGCTAGTGTGGAAGTGGTAATCATCTTCGGTCAGATTTAGAAATTAATTAGTCGTATTGTATGTGTCCCAGGATGATCCAGCATGGCTTACAATTAAGTTGGAACTTTCTTTTTTATTAGGGATGCATTAAAATTTAGCAGACTGTTAAGGCACTTAAATTCCTAGCAGACTACTTTTTCTATTACTTTTATTCCATTTATAAAAAAACATTATTTATGAATGGATAATGATTAATACTGGTCCGAATAATGACTTAGTGGAAAATATTTCCTTCATTTAGAAAGATTAAGTCAACTGTCTAATTCGCACTGGTATATGTCTAGTGTGGAAGTAGTCACCTTCGGTCAAATTTAAAAATTAATTAGTCATGTTGTATGTATCCCTGGATGATTCAGCATGGCTTACAATTAAGTTGGAACTTTCTTTTTTATTAGAGATGCATTAAAATTTAACAGACTGTTAAGGCACTGAAATTCCTAGCAGACTACTTTTTCTATTACTTTTATTCCATTTATAAAAAAACATTATTTATGATCGGTTAATGATTAATACTGGTCCGAATAATGACTTAGTGGAAAATATTTCCTTTATATAGAAAGATTAAATCAACTGGCTTATTCGCACTGGTTTCTGTCTAGTGTGGAAGTGGTAATCACCTTCGGTCAGATTTAAAAATTAATTAGTCGTATTGTATGTGTCCCAGGATGATCCAGCATCGCTTACAATTAAGTTGGAACTTTCTTTTTTATTAGGGATGCATTAAAATTTAGCAGACTGTTAAGGCACTGAAATTCCTAGCATACTACTTTTTCTATTACTTTTATTCCATTTATAAAAAAACATTATTTATGATCGGCTAATGATTAATACTGGTCCGAATAATGAGTTAGTGGAAAATATTTCCTTTATATAGAAAGATTAAATCAACTGGCTTATTCGCACTGGTTTCTGGCTAGTGTGGAAGTGGTAATCATCTTCGGTCAGATTTAGAAATTAATTAGTCGTATTGTATGTGTCCCAGGATGATCCAGCATGGCTTACAATTAAGTTGGAACTTTCTTTTTTATTAGGGATGCATTAAAATTTAGCAGACTGTTAAGGCACTTAAATTCCTAGCAGACTACTTTTTCTATTACTTTTATTCCATTTATAAAAAAACATTATTTATGATCGGTTAATGATTAATACTGGTCCGAATAATGACTTAGTGGAAAATATTTCCTTTATATAGAAAGATTAAATCAACTGGCTTATTCGCACTGGTTTCTGGCTAGTGTGGAAGTGGTAATCACTTTCGGTCAGATATAAAAATTAATTAGTCGTACTGTATGTGTCCCACAATGATCCAGCTTCTCTTACAATTAAGTTGGAACTTTCTTTTTTATTAGGGATGCATCAAAATTTAGCAGACTGCTAAGGCACAGATATTCCTAGCAGGCTACTTTTTCTATTAATTTTAATCCATTTATAAACAACAATTTTTATGATCAGTTAATGATTAATACTGCTCCCAATGCTGACTTAGTGGAAAATATTTCCTTCATTTAGAAAGATTAAATCAACTGGCTTATTCGCACTGGTTTCTGGCTAGTGTGGAAGTGGTAATCACCTTCGGTCAGATTTAAAAATTAATTAGTCATATTGTATGTGTCCAAGGATGATCCGGCATGGCTTAGAATTAAATTTTGACGTTCTTTTTTATGAGGGATGCATTAAAATTTAACAGACTGTTAAGGCACGGAAATTCCTAGCAGACTACTTTTTCTATCACTTTAATACCATTTATGAAAAAACAATATTTATGATCGGTTACTGATTAATTCTGGTCCCAATGCTGACTTAGTGGAAAATATAACCTTCATTTAGAAAGATTAAGTCAACTGGCTAATTCGCACTGGTTTATGTCTAGTGTGGAAGTAGTCACCTTCGGTCAAATTTAAAAATTAATTAGTCATATTGTATGTGTCCCTGGATGATTCAGCATGGCTTACAATTAAATTGGAACTTTCTTTTTTATTAGAGGTGCATTAAAATTTAACAGACTGTTAAGGCACTGAAATTCATAGCAGACTACTTTTTCTATTACTTTTATTCCATTTATAAAAAAACATTATTTATGATCGGTTAATGATTAATACTGGTCCGAATAATGAGTTAGTGGAAAATATTTCCTTTATATAGAAAGATTAAATCAACTGGCTTATTCGCACTGGTTTCTGTCTAGTGTGGAAGTGGTAATCACCTTCGGTCAGATTTAAAAATTAATTAGTCGTATTGTATGTGTCCCAGGATGATCCAGCATCGCTTACAATTAAGTTGGAACATTCTTTTTTATTAGGGATGCATTAAAATTTAGCAGACTGTTAAGGCACTGAAATTCCTAGCATACTACTTTTTCTATTACTTTTATTCCATTTATAAAAAAACATTATTTATGATCGGTTAATGATTAATACTGGTCCGAATAATGACTTAGTGGAAAATATTTCCTTTATATAGAAAGATTAAATCAACTGGCTTATTCGCACTGGTTTCTGGCTAGTGTGGAAGTGGTAATCACCTTCGGTCAGATTTAAAAATTAATTAGTCGTACTGTATGTGTCCCACAATGATCCAGCTTCTCTTACAATTAAGTTGGAACTTTCTTTTTTATTAGGGATGCATCAAAATTTAGCAGACTGCTAAGGCACAGATATTCCTAGCAGACTACTTTTTCTATTACTTTTATTTCTGATATAAAAAAACATTATTTATGATCGTTTAATGATTAATACTGGTCCCAATGCTGACTTAGTTGAAAATATTACCTTTTTTCTGACTAGTGGAGAAGTGAAAATAACTTTCGGTCAAAATTAAAAATTAATTAGTCGTATTGTATGTGTCCCTGGATGATCCAGCATGGCTTACAATTAAGTTGGAACTTTCTTTTTTATGAGGGATGCATTAAAATTTAACAGACTGTTAAGGCACTGAAATTCCTAGCAGACTACTTTTTCTATTACTTTTATTCCATTTATAAAAAAACATTATTTATGATCGGTTAATGATTAATACTGGTCCGAATAATGAGTTAGTGGAAAATATTTCCTTTATATAGAAAGATTAAATCAACTGGCTTATTCGCACTGGTGTCTGGCTAGTGTGGAAGTGGTAATCACCTTCGGTCAGATTTAAAAATTAATTAGTCGTACTGTATGTGTCCCACGATGATCCAGCTTCTCTTACAATTAAGTTGGAACTTTCTTTTTTATTAGGGATGCATCAAAATTTAGCAGACTGCTAAGGCACAGATATTCCTAGCAGACTACTTTTTCTATTACTTTTATTTCTTTTATAAAAAACATTATTTATGATCGTTTAATGATTAATACTGGTCCGAATAATGAGTTAGTGGAAAATATTTCCTTTATATAGAAAGATTAAATCAACTGGCTTATTCGCACTGGTTTCTGGCTAGTGTGGAAGTGGTAATCATCTTCGGTCAGATTTAAAAATTAATTAGTCGTGTTGTATGTGTCCCAGGATGACCCAGCATCGCTTACAATTAAGTTGGAAGGTTCTTTTTTATTACGGATGCATTAAAGTTTAGCAGACTGTTAAGGCACTGAAATTCCTAGCAGACTACTTTTTCTATTAATTTTATTCCATTTATAAAAAAACATTATTTATGAATGAATAATGATTAATACTGGTCCGAATAATGACTTAGTGGAAAATATCTCCTTCATTTAGAAAGATTAAGTCAACTGGCTAATTCGCACTGGTATATGTCTAGTGTGGAAGTGGTAATCACCTTCGGTCAGATTTAAAAATTAATTAGTCGTACTGTATGTGTCCCACAATGATCCAGCTTCTCTTACAATTAAGTTGGAACTTTCTTTTTTATTAGGGATGCATCAAAATTTAGCAGACTGCTAAGGCACAGATATTCCTAGCAGACTACTTTTTCTATTACTTTTATTTCTTTTATAAAAAAACATTATTTATGATCGTTTAATGATTAATACTGGTCCCAATGCTGACTTAGTTGAAAATATTACCTTTTTTCTGACTAGTGGAGAAGTGAAAATAACTTTCGGTCAAAATTAAAAATTAATTAGTCGTATTGTATGTGTCCCTGGATGATCCAGCATGGCTTACAATTAAGTTGGAACTTTCTTTTTTATGAGGGATGCATTAAAATTTAACAGACTGTTAAGGCACTGAAATTCCTAGCAGACTACTTTTTCTATTACTTTTATTCCATTTATAAAAAAACATTTTTTATGATCGGTTAATGATTAATACTGGTCCGAATAATGAGTTAGTGGAAAATATTTCCTTTATATAGAAAGATTAAATCAACTGGCTTATTCGCACTGGTTTCTGGCTAGTGTGGAAGTGGTAATCACCTTCGGTCAGATTTAAAAATTAATTAGTCGTACTGTATGTGTCCCACGATGATCCAGCTTTTCTTACAATTAAGTTGGATCTTTCTTTTTTATTAGGGATGCATCAAAATTTAGCAGACTGCTAAGGCACTGAAATTCCTAGCAGACTACTTTTTCCATTACTTTTATTCCATTTATAAAAAAACATTATTTATGATCGGCTAATGATTAATACTGGTCCGAATAATGAGTTAGTGGAAAATATTTCCTTTATATAGAAAGATTAAATCAACTGGCTTATTCGCACTGGTTTCTGGCTAGTGTGGAAGTGGTAATCATCTTCGGTCAGATTTAGAAATTAATTAGTCGTATTGTATGTGTCCCAGGATGATCCAGCATGGCTTACAATTAAGTTGGAACTTTCTTTTTTATTAGGGATGCATTAAAATTTAGCAGACTGTTAAGGCACTTAAATTCCTAGCAGACTACTTTTTCTATTAATTTTATTCCATTTATAAAAAAACATTATTTATGAATGGATAATGATTAATACTGGTCCGAATAATGACTTAGTGGAAAATATTTCCTTCATTTAGAAAGATTAAGTCAACTGGCTAATTCGCACTGGTATATGTCTAGTGTGGAAGTAGTCACCTTCGGTCAAATTTAAAAATTAATTAGTCATGTTGTATGTATCCCTGGATGATTCAGCATGGCTTACAATTAAGTTGGAACTTTCTTTTTTATTAGAGATGCATTAAAATTTAACAGACTGTTAAGGCACTGAAATTCCTAGCAGACTACTTTTTCTATTACTTTTATTCCATTTATAAAAAAACATTATTTATGATCGGTTAATGATTAATACTGGTCCGAATAATGACTTAGTGGAAAATATTTCCTTTATATAGAAAGATTAAATCAACTGGCTTATTCGCACTGGTTTCTGGCTAGTGTGGAAGTGGTAATCACTTTCGGTCAGATATAAAAATTAATTAGTCGTAATGTATGTGTCCCACAATGATCCAGCTTCTCTTACAATTAAGTTGGAACTTTCTTTTTTATTAGGGATGCATCAAAATTTAGCAGACTGCTAAGGCACAGATATTCCTAGCAGGCTACTTTTTCTATTAATTTTAATCCATTTATAAACAACAATTTTTATGATCAGTTAATGATTAATACTGCTCCCAATGCTGACTTAGTGGAAAATATTTCCTTCATTAACAAAGATTAAGTCAACTGGCTAATTCGCACTGGTTTCTGGCTAGTGTGGAAGTGGTAATCATCTTCGGTCAGATTTAAAAATTAATTAGTCATATTGTATGTGTCCAAGGATGATCCGGCATGGCTTGGAATTAAATTTTGAACGTTCTTTTTTATGAGGGATGCATTAAAATTTAGCAGACTGCTAAGGCACAGATATTCCTAGCAGGCTACTTTTTCTATTAATTTTAATCCATTTATAAACAACAATTTTTATGATCAGTTAATGATTAATACTGCTCCCAATGCTGACTTAGTGGAAAATATAACCTTCATTTAGAAAGATTAAGTCAACTGGCTAATTCGCACTGGTTTATGTCTAGTGTGGAAGTAGTCACCTTCGGTCAAATTTAAAAATTAATTAGTCATATTGTATGTGTCCCTGGATGATCCAGCATCGCTTACAATTAGGTTGGAACATTCTTTTTTATTAGGGATGCATTAAAATTTAGCAGACTGTTAAGGCACTGAAATTCCTAGCATACTACTTTTTCTATTACTTTTATTCCATTTATAAAAAAACATTATTTATGATCGGTTAATGATTAATACTGGTCCGAATAATGACTTAGTGGAAAATATTTCCTTTATATAGAAAGATTAAATCAACTGGCTTATTCGCACTGGTTTCTGGCTAGTGTGGAAGTGGTAATCACCTTCGGTCAGATTTAAAAATTAATTAGTCGTACTGTATGTGTCCCACAATGATCCAGCTTCTCTTACAATTAAGTTGAAACTTTCTTTTTTATTAGGGATGCATCAAAATTTAGCAGACTGCTAAGGCACAGATATTCCTAGCAGACTACTTTTTCTATTACTTTTATTTCTGATATAAAAAAACATTATTTATGATCGTTTAATGATTAATACTGGTCCCAATGCTGACTTAGTTGAAAATATTACCTTTTTTCTGACTAGTGGAGAAGTGAAAATAACTTTCGGTCAAAATTAAAAATTAATTAGTCGTATTGTATGTGTCCCTGGATGATCCAGCATGGCTTACAATTAAGTTGGAACTTTCTTTTTTATGAGGGATGCATTAAAATTTAACAGACTGTTAAGGCACTGAAATTCCTAGCAGACTACTTTTTCTATTACTTTTATTCCATTTTTAAAAAAACATTATTTATGATCGGTTAATGATTAATACTGGTCCGAATAATGAGTTAGTGGAAAATATTTCCTTTATATAGAAAGATTAAATCAACTGGCTTATTCGCACTGGTTTCTGGCTAGTGTGGAAGTGGTAATCACCTTCGGTCAGATTTAAAAATTAATTAGTCGTACTGTATGTGTCCCACGATGATCCAGCTTCTCTTACAATTAAGATGGATCTTTCTTTTTTATTAGGGATGCATCAAAATTTAGCAGACTGCTAAGGCACTGAAATTCCTAGCAGACTACTTTTTCCATTACTTTTATTCCATTTATAAAAAAACATTATTTATGATCGGCTAATGATTAATACTGGTCCGAATAATGAGTTAGTGGAAAATATTTCCTTTATATAGAAAGATTAAATCAACTGGCTTATTCGCACTGGTTTCTGGCTAGTGTGGAAGTGGTAATCATCTTCGGTCAGATTTAAAAATTAATTAGTCGTATTGTATGTGTCCAAGGATGATCCAGCATGGCTTACAATTAAGTTGGAACTTTCTTTTTTATTAGGGATGCATTAAAATTTAGCAGACTGTTAGGCACTTAAATTCCTAGCAGACTACTTTTTCTATTAATTTTATTCCATTTATAAAAAAACATTATTTATGAATGGATAATGATTAATACTGGTCCGAATAATGACTTAGTGGAAAATATTTCCTTCATTTAGAAAGATTAAGTCAACTGGCTAATTCGCACTGGTATATGTCTAGTGTGGAAGTAGTCACCTTCGGTCAAATTTAAAAATTAATTAGTCATGTTGTATGTATCCCTGGATGATTCAGCATGGCTTACAATTAAGTTGGAACTTTCTTTTTTATTAGAGATGGATTAAAATTTAACAGACTGTTAAGGCACTGAAATTCCTAGCAGACTACTTTTTCTATTACTTTTATTCCATTTATAAAAAAACATTATTTATGATCGGTTAATGATTAATACTGGTCCGAATAATGACTTAGTGGAAAATATTTCCTTTATATAGAAAGATTAAATCAACTGGCTTATTCGCACTGGTTTCTGGCTAGTGTGGAAGTGGTAATCACCTTCGGTCAGATTTAAAAATTAATTAGTCGTATTGTATGTGTCCCAGGATGATCCAGCATGGCTTACAATTAAGTTGGAACTTTCTTTTTTATTAGGGATGCATTAAAATTTAGCAGACTGTTAAGGCACTTAAATTCCTAGCAGACTACTTTTTCTATTAATTTTATTCCATTTATAAAAAAACATTATTTATGAATGAATAATGATTAATACTGTCCGAATAATGACTTAGTGGAAAATATTTCCTTCATTTAGAAAGATTAAGTCAACTGGCTTATTCGCACTGGTTTCTGGCTAGTGTGGAAGTGGTAATCATCTTCGGTCAGATTTAAAAATTAATTAGTCATATTGTATGTGTCCAAGGATGATCCAGCATGGCTTAGAATTAAATTTTGAACTTTCTTTTTTATGAGGGATGCAGTAAAATTTAACAGACTGTTAAGGCACTGAAATTCCTAGCAGACTACTTTTTCTATTACTTTTATTCCATTTATAAAAAAACATTATTTATGATCGGTTAATGATTAATACTGGTCCGAATAATGAGTTAGTGGAAAATATTTCCTTTATATAGAAAGATTAAATCAACTGGCTTATTCGCACTGGTTTCTGGCTAGTGTGGAAGTGGTAATCACCTTCGGTCAGATTTAAAAATTAATTAGTCGTACTGTATGTGTCCCACAATTATCCAGCTTCTCTTACAATTAAGTTGGAACTTTCTTTTTTATGAGGGATGCATCAAAATTTAGCAGACTGCTAAGGCACAGATATTCCTAGCAGACTACTTTTTCTATTACTTTTGTTCCTTTTATAAAACAATATTATTTATGATCGTTTAATGATTAATACTGGTCCCAATGCTGTCTTAGTGGAAAATATTACCTTTTTTCTGACTAGTGGAGAAGTGAAAATAACTTTCGGTCAAAATTAAAAATTAATTAGTCGTATTGTATGTGTCCAAGGGCGATCGAACATGGCTTAGAATTAAATTTGAACTTTCTTTTTTATTATGGATGCATCAACTTAATGACTAAGGCACTGAAATTCCTAGCAGGTTTTTTTTTCTATTACGTTGTATTCCATTTTTAATAAACAATATTTCTGATCAGTTAATGTTTAATATTGGTCCCAATGCTGACTTAATGGAAAGTATTACCTTCATTTAGAACAAAAAAGTCGGCTGGGTAATTCGCACTGGTTTCTGACTGGTGGGGAAGTACTAATCACCTTCGGTTAGAATTAAATATTATTAGTCGTATTGTGTGTGTCACACGATTATCGAACATGGCTTAGAATTAAATTTGAACTTTCTTTTTTATTAGGGATGCATCAAAATTTATTATATCGGATTTATTATATCGGTCTGTCTGTTATATATTTTTCTTTATAGCTTTCAAATAATTATGAATGTTACTCATTTTTCGACTATCTGTTAATTTTAATATTATAATAAATAATATTTTGTTTCAAATTTAAATCATTGAGCATTAATTCTCTTTGTTTGATTTGCCCTAAACTTAATAAATGTTTTTATTGTCTTTTCCTATGTTTATATGAGCAAATATGGATTTATAAATCTTCCCATTGGTGGATTCCCGTTATTGATTCTACCAGCATTCTATCTCATCTAATATAAACATTTTATAATCAGTTCAAGTCTAATAGTGGCCGCTTATCACTTAATCTATCTCTGCTGAAGATATCAGATTCTTAGAAAATACATTACGCTTGATATCATTAGATAATATGTCTTTAATATTTAATTATTTACAAAATCATTATTATTTTGTATTTTGATAGTTTAATATTTTCCTATTTGGAAATCTACTTGACTGTTTAATCCATTTATAACTTAATTTGCTTCTGAAAATGTTGCTGAATACTGTACGAGGGAATTAGTAACTTGGTAGTTGACTGAGACTATCAGTGAGGTTGAGCTTTATTTTAGAGAGGAAATAAATGTGTATTTATTAGCTTATTTCGTGTAATTATTTGCCATTGAGAAATAAATCTAAAGTCTAAGTACAACACATTAAAACTTCTTCAAGTTATTGTTATCACGGGATAGGAAGTCCCTTTGTTGCTAGGGTCCTTTAGACATCTTCCTAAACTGTCTGTATGGCTAATGTGGCTCTGCTCATTGAGAATATATAGTAGAACTGTGAGAAGTAGAATACTTGCTAAAATTTTTAAATTAATTGGATAAATATAATATAAATTAATTTATATTGGAGGAATTACATTTGAATAAGTAGAGTATTTATGTTCTTGTTTATTATTCTATATATAATTAAATTTGTTGGGCAATATCAAGGACAGTGGTTACATACTTGTCTTGAAATTCTTCAATAAAAATCTTCAATATTTATATACATTAACATATAAAACAGTACTAAATTATTATTATAAAAAAAAAAAAAGAATCTAATCAATAGTAAGTGTTCGGAATGATCCATCCATTATGTTCAGTTGATTTCTCTTGTCTACTCGTTTGCTGTTATTTGCAAGCCAAGGGTTTGTCTTTAGCCAATCTCTGTTTTTCTCAACTCTTGCTTTCCATGTTTCTGTAACAGTTTATAATTCTTTAGAGACAATATTTTTTTAAGAATTTATAATTTCACTAAGATTATTTGTATGATTTATTTAAAAAATATATTATAGAAAATGAAATATGGAGAAATATATTTATTGACAGTATAAGGTATTTTGCTTAATCTAAATCTCTTGCACTATGTATTGCGTATAAGGTTTCTAAAAGATAACTATAATTAAACCATCAAAGAAATATAAAATTAAAAACTATACAATGGGTGTTACTTGTGGTATAGTAGGCTAGCATAACTATCTATTATGACCAAGATCACAGGTTCGCTGTCTGGCTGATGGTATAGAATTTTTTAAAGGAATAAAAAATCCTTAGTTATGCTACCTTTTGTAGGGGAGAAAAAATGGTGTTCCAGAGCCGGTACTATGTCAGGCACTCCATACAGATCTATCTAAAGATCCCTCCTAATTAGATCTTAATAGGCAAAGTTTTGAACTCTCATCTCCAAAGAATTATTTTACTTTGATGAGTTATTGTTAAAGGCATTGTTTTTAACCAAAACAGTTAAATTTTTAATAGAAAGCTAGGAGAGTCTTTGAAAACAATCATTGACTTGTCAGATACATGTTTTGAATTAAGACTAGAAAACAGAAGTCATTGGTTTCATCACAAGCATTCCAAAAATTACGAGCCCAGGAAATACATATTATGCAAATAATCTAAACATAAATGTTATATGTGATATTTTGTTGTGTCTGAAGATTTAAGTCCTTCTACTGCCAATGACCTGGGCTACATTACAGGTTATAACTAGCTATGGCAGAAAAAATATTTATTCACCTAACAGCGTGAATCCACACTTTGGGTTTGAAACAGTCCTTATGCTTGTAAAGTTTCTATAAATCAGGCTGCCGAGGGGAAAAAAAACCTGGTTGAGCATGATCTCGACCAAATCACATCCTTGCGTAACTATGGTCATAGAAAGAGTACCTGTCGTCATGTATATATATATACATTACGTACATAAAATATACATAAAACAACATAAAATAATAATATATATATATATATATATATATTATTATTATTTTTTTTTTTTTCTTGGTCCAACAGTAGTCGAGTTTCAAAATCCCCTACTCTAAATGTAATTATTGTTTTGAATCTAAATGATATATCATCTATAATTTTACCTCCACTTTGCATTATAGTAATAGTAGGATATATTAAGAAAAAGTATTAATGTATATTTTTAATATTAATTTTTATTAGTGTACCTAATTAATATTTATGTTGTTTTGAGTCAAGAGTCATTATGGTAAAAAATATATAGCACTAGCAAGAATTATATGTTTATATAATATTTATTTAGTTCCTTCTACAAAATATATTTTCAATGTGTTAAATTAATTTGTTCGCTATTCAGGCACAAATAGGAAGTAATAAGAAAATTAACACATCAATTATTTACATTTATTTGATTGACTCTAATTACCATTTTATTCTTCTAAAAAGTGTCATAACATTCTGATATAAGTGATGAGTACTTTAACGAATTTACTTATATTTTTAACAATCAATAAAACATTAAACTGATAATTTAATTTTACACGTCTTTTAACCGTGCCATTGACATCTCTTAGTTGTTAAGTAGATTTTATATAATGTATGTATTTATTTGTTTATTTACTATTTATTTAGAAATATCTCAGAACTTTTTTCGGAAGTGTTTTTATTTGCAAAAGTAAAGAAGAAATAGTATCAAAATTATCTATCAAACTGGTCATGGCACAATTGATATTTTGGTTAATGGTAATTTTTAAGAAATATGGCTTTATATTATGATTAGAAAAGAAATTAATAACTTCTATCAGAATGTCAATTTAACAGTTTATAAAAGAATAAAATGGTTATTAGAGTTAAATAAGTATAAATATGTTAATTTTCTCTAGGCTCCCCATTTATGGCTGAACAAGGTACAATTAATGTCAATATTTTGTATGACTTTACACAGTATAAAAAGGAATATAATCATTATTATAATAATATTTTTTTTTTTTTTTTTTATTGATATTTACAACTGTAATTATATTACATCAAGTAAATCTGCTGTATGAACAAAGGACATGAACAAAAAAATCACTTGTGGAGAAACTATCCATTGATAGCACTCCAATGAAGTTTTATAGTAGAAGGTCTCGAGGCCATCTTCTTTTCAGACGCCTCGGAGGGTTATCAGGAATATTATCAGGGAGCAAGGTTATCAGGGATATCAGGAATGTTATCAGGAAGCAGGAGGGTTATCAGGAATGTTATCAGGAAGCAAGTCGAGAGACTAGCGGATTCAAGTGTGTATGGAGCTTTTCATGGAAGGATAGGTATCTAGTTTGGGCCAAATCAGCAACATATGGGATATTAAGATCATGATGGATGAGTTTGTTTGTGACATAATAAGGAGCATTGAGGATTTTACGAAGGATTTTGGATTGTAAGGATTGGATACAAGATGAATTGGATGGTTTAGTAGAGCCCCAAAGCTCAACTCCGTATGTCCAAATAGGTCTGATAACTGTCATGTAAATGAGTCTTTTGTAATTAATTGGTAGCTTTGAACGTTTGTCCAGTAAATGTTGAAGTAGGCGAAATCGTCGAGCAGTTTCTTGTCTTTTCAGTTTTGTATGAGGATTCCAAGTGAGACGTTTGTCCAGATGGAGTCCTAGGTAACGTATCTGTTCGACAGGGATCAGTGGAATGTTATTAAAGGATACAGTAGGGCAGGAATTCATAGGTTTACGACGAAGAGTGAAGGTAATTTGGTGGGATTTGTTAGGATTTATTTTAATTCTCCAATTTTGACACCATTCTTGAAGGTTTGAGATATGGGATTGAAGATATTGGGATGCAACAAATGGATCGTTATTTACTGATAACACACATGTGTCATCAGCATACGTAGTGAGGACAGTGCTTGGATGGGTTGGGATGTCAGCTGTAAAGATTGTGTATAGGATGGGACCCAGGATACTACCTTGAGGAACACCAGCAAACTGGGTAAAGAGGCAAGAGTAGGAAAAATTATGGTTTACTTTAAAGGTTCCATTACTGAGGTTAGAACTGATAATAAGGAAGTAAGTAGAAGGTAAGAATTTACGGAGTTTGTACAGCAGACCCGGATGCCAGACTCGCCTGCTCTACATCGAGAAAAGCTCCCGTGCAGTACATTCCGCGCTCTAATGCGGATGAGACAACGTCCACCACACCATGGCATTGCTGGATTGTGGAGTGCGATGTTCTGAAACCAAATTGGTGATCTGGGATTATTTGGTTCGATTCTATTATAGGATGTAGACGTTTCAGAATGAGTTTTTCAAGTATTTTACCCATTATGGGTAGGAGAGATATAGGACGGTAAGAAGATGGGAGTTCTGGTGGTTTTTTAGGTTTTGCTATCATCTTAACTATGGATAATTTCCAGGAATCAGGAAAGTATGTGGTACGCAGTACGGCATTGTATATATATGTAAGGAGTAGGATCGCTTTCCGAGGAAGGCGTTTTAGAATATAGGATGTGATTAGGTCGTGCCCAGGGGCTTTGTTGGCGGGTAATCTGTGAATAATGTGTGAAGGATGGAATGCTTTAGGAGGAGGAGACAACTGAAGAGGAATACTTAACTCTGCTTCAATGCATTCAGACTGGGTTGGATTAAGGATATCTGGGTGAGGGGTAATTGGGTAATGTGTTGAATAGGTGCTGGCCGAAAATTTGTGATTTTTCTTCATCAGATTTTGACCAGGTTTGGGATTCGGTTAAAAGTGGGATTCGGTTGAAATTCTTATATTTTAGGAGTTTTTTAGTGATATTCCATAAGGATTTGTCAGTAGTACTGAGATTTTCTGTATGGTAACACAAATTTTGAATTTTGAATGTTCTGATCTCTGATTTTAATTTGTTTGTCAGTTTGGTATAATGACTCCTGTCCGATGGATATCTGGTGCGGTGCCACTTCGCTCTTGCCCGTCATTTTTCTTTTAACAACTCGAGAATATGAAGTGGCCAGTTATTCTGTTGATAATGATTTTTACTTGGTAAGGTGCTATCAATTATATTGGTTTGTATTCTGTAAGTTTGTCTATTGCAGAATTGATGTCTCCTTTTGTTTTAAGCGGAATTTTGAGGTTTAAATTATTTTCCAGATTAGATCGAAATTTATCCCAGTCTACATGTCCGGTAATCAGTCTGGGATGAGAGGGCTTAGGAATAGGAACTGAATGTACTTGATGTAGAACTGGACTGTGATCAGAGGAAAGGTCATCCAGGGATTTTATAGTTGTTTGATTGCAGGAAATCTGTGAGGAAACAAATATATCAAGAATATCTGGACGTTTTTTGAGCTATGTAGGCCAATAAGTAGGGTTTATGGGTGCGAGGATAGAGAAAGTATTAATAATAAAATTAAATTCAAATATTATTTATAATATTAATTATTACAATTATAGATGATTGTTCCCAAAATAATAAAAATGTTATTCAACCCACCACATTATATTACTTGCTGTAAAAATTCTTATTTCATAACAAATATATTAATATTTATTCAAATATCAATATGTTTCCTTATTATATCCTACTTTCACTATATAAGGAAGTGAAGGTAAAAATTATAGATGGTATTATATAATCATTTAAAACCATAGGCGTAACGAGAGGGTTATTGGGGATGTAACGCCCCCATTGCTTAGAAGAAATAAAAATATGTAAGTAACAATTTAAAAAAAAAATAAAACTTTGAAGGATTTTACTTTCCCAAAGTTATTATTGTGGGATTATTGTGGGGTCAATAAGTTATTGTTGTGGGGTCAATAATGCCAAAAACACAACAAAGAAAGTGCAAACACAGTTATTTTAATGAATAAAAGGTACACTAAAATGACAAACCAAAACATAATACTGTTTATTTACAATTAATTATATTATTATAGCCTCAGTAGTTGCATCTAGCGGCAAAAATAAGATCGCAAATGTGAGAAGAACAGCTTAGACAATTCTTAGAATCTAGAAGGAAAGTTCCCTATGCAATTAAGTGTAGCAAATTATTCTAACCAATAAATACTTGTACTTAAAAGCTACTTCTTGATTGCCCTTCCAAAAATAACATTTATAAAAAATTATAATCTATTTATTTAATTTGAAGCTACATGATTTTATAGTATAATACATATTATACCTATATTACGAGACATCTTTTTTGAAGGGAGGAATATATTGGAGTGGTTGACTGGTGGGGGTTAAACCCCCATGAGTCAACTCTAGTTACACCAATGTTTAAAACAGTAATTTCTGAATATCTTCTCATCTACATTGCTACTCACATTCTGGCAATCTATTTTCAGTGATGAAAAACTTGTACTATTTCTTTCATTAGTCAATTATAAAATTCATTGATAGTTTATAGTTATTACATTTTTATTACTACTGAGAATAGGGGAGGTTAAATATTTATATATCAATTAAAATTAACGTTAACTGGAAATTCTGCATTTAAGCCTTGCTAGAATACTTCAATAAGGATATGATTTAGCTGATATTCGAGAAAAGTTTAACATAAACATAATATGGAGAATGGAGATAGTTGGGGGGTGCAGTCAAAAAAACACCAAATAAGTCTTGACTGCACCCTCCAACTATCTCCATCCTCCATTTTATCATCCAGTCAACTATTTTCCTCTCTAACATAAACATAATATGTTTTATCAAAATTGTAAAAATTGAAAAATTCAGGATTGCAAAAATCTAAGGATAAACAAAATTCCCATCACAATCGCTCACAGCAGAATCATCCTCACCAACCCCACCACAACCATCCCCAGGGTTGAACAAAATATAATATTGTTCATTGATCACACCATCTCTTACTCTTCTTTGAAAAAATTAATTTCTATACTCATTAGGCCTAGTGAACTTCAGCATTTATACGGAACATTGATTTTTCTTTGATAAATTGGGGGACATAAAATGGGTGGTGTTATGAACCTATACAGTATCAGATGTATGTTAAAGATCACTTTATACTTAAATGGACAAAATTTAGGGATGCCAACGTAGCATCATCCAATTAGCCACAGCAGCATAAAGTAATGTTAAATGAAACAAACAATTTATTTGTTCTATTTAAAATAAAACCTACATTACCTGAATTAGGTAGTCCTAAACATAAAGTCTTGAATGTGTTACACAGACAAGATTGAATGTTATTACACACCGCTATAAAAAACCCATAGTGCCCTTAATTAAGAAAAAAATTATTAAAAAAAATTTCACCTTTTATATCTGCTACTGCACCAGCCTTGCCACCATATTCGTTTGGCAAAATCTCTTGTGGAATGTATTCGTAAAGCGTCGTCGAACCAGGTTGGTGGAAATGCAACTGAAACAAGAGGATGAATTGCAAGAATAAGGGATCTCTAGTACCTTCTAGGCACTTTAGACTGTATTATGCTTCAAAAACAGTAGCAAATTTTAAAATTAATTAAGAATATAACAATAAATAAAATTGTTTATTCTTATTTACCATTGCCGCAACTTCACTCTTCATGAAAGGTTTCACAAGCATCAATGTCCTGTCCAGAAGTGGCGATACGTTTATGATATGAATCTGCCTTAGACGGACGGGGTGCGCATCCTGTAAATATGCAAATAAACGTTTTAAAAATTATATAAATATTATAACATTATGCAACAATGATAACATTGTGCATTTAAGACATTCACCTGAGAGTACTGCATGTACTTCCTGACGGAAACGAGAGGGATCTTGGTGAGGTGTCGAAGCGAATAACCCTTCATGTCGAATATCACGACTTCTCCTTTTGGTATGTTCGTCTCAGTCTTGACTCTGGTATCTCCGACGAGGAAGAAGTTCTTAACGTAATCGTTGAAGCAGAACTTCTCCGGGTTAGGATCCGCGACTTTGTACATGAAGCATTTGTAACCTTCTGGCGTCAACTGAGGGAGTGGTAAAAGATCGCTGAAAAATCCATTAAATAAAATGTAGAATGATAATAATTAAAGGATCAATGAAAAAAAAACCTATTACAACCCATGAAGGGTCTTGGATTCAGAAGATTCAGAAGATTTGGATTCAGCTTCTGTTTCTAAGACCACCGTTGTGCAGATTTGCCCGAAATCAAATTCAACCGTCAGGTTTTTTCCTAATTAAGGGTACCCCAAAAATAACCCCTTACAATCTTCCCACTTGTAGTTGTCGTATACTTCTCAGACCTTAACCAATCGACTCAGACTTTATTAACTTTAGTCATACGCTTGTTACCAAGCTTCGAAAATTTACAAACCCAACTCAACCTTCGTGACGCTATTATTTCAATTATATCAGTTTCTTTACTCCGCAATTTCGCACTGATAATCCTCCCAAAATCTCCAGTGTTGCTTCATTGAACTGAGTATTCTATGCAATGACTTATTATCGAAGACCTATCGGCGTCCTTCCTTTAATGTTAGCAGTTCAAAAACAGTAATACAACAATAGTTTTCTTAGTTAAATGTATATGTTCTTTTTAAAACGTTCATCAGTCAGTAAAGCCAAGAGCTGATTGAGCGAATGTATTGGAAATTATTTCATTCTCACACACTCAATTCCTTGCTATTATTTTTTAAAATTATAATCGCGTCACGTCAACTGGCCTCCATTTTTTATAAGGGAGTAAACAAATCCTTACTTATGATGCCATTTGGAGGGGACGTAAAATAGTGGTCTCGAGCCTGTACTGTGTTAGATACTTGTTAAATATCCTTATAATTATTATATCTGGTTAGGTAAAATTTATGACTCCTATTGTAACATCGTTCGATTAGCCATAGGAGCATAAAGTGATGTTAAATGAAAAAAAAATTGCAGTGGGTACTTGAATATTTAAAGATAATTGTATATACATATCTACTTAATAGCCTGGAATGTAAATTAGGATCTTTCGATTCCAATTGGCCAAATAAAGTTTATTTGAGATACTTGTTGAAGTTGTCAGGGAGAGACTGAATGAGAAAAAGAGATGCAACAAGTGAGGGCTCGGATTTAGGATCTGCCTTGTCAAAAAAAAGAGATAATCCTTTATTTGAACGATAAACTCGCTTCGGACGAATTTTTCTTTTATTCCTTTAAAATTATATTGTAACTTTGTGGTTGAAATCTATAATTGTATAGTTATTATTAACATACTTTCTGATAAAAAATTAGATAATGGTCCACTATATTTGATTAGTCCCAATTAGATGTATTATCTCTTGTAGGATTAATGCAATTATATTTATTTAAAAACATCATGCATTTTTTTTTAAAAATCTAAACTGAATAATTGATTGATAATATTTTTAAAAAATAATCACATATGGAAATTATTCTTAAATTTGTATTTTATTTGAATGAATAATGTAATGAAGTATTGAATTAATTATAAGAATTATTATGATTGGACAACAATAAAACGACTTTGGTGAATAATAAATTGTCTGAATTCAAAAGCTGCATGTTTATTTCTTTATCTTATCAATTCGTTGGTTTATTAACATGTTTTGTATATTTTGTTCATTAATGTTTATTTTTGGATAATTATAATTTATAAATTAGTGTTCTGTGTTCAGACTAGCGTGTGATCCTAATGTCCATTACTATTTTCTGTAAACTCAATAAAAGCTTGCTTTTCACTGTTAGAACATACTTTTTAAAGCAAAAAACAAGCACGGAGTTGCTATGCTAAAGATCTCGGGTTCGAAGCCGGTCGTGACATAAATTATTTAATCTGTAAACAGTCATTGTGACGATATATATTTTTTAAATTATATTGTTTTTATTTGAGATATTGCCCCTTTGTATTTTATATTTCAGCAGGGTATTGTCAAAACAATATCGCCAATCCATAGGTTGAGGTCGAATTCTGGTCCCGGAATTCTTCAGGCATCCCTTTCAGTTATATATGATCGTCATCAACTCACAATGACCGCGTTTCGGAGTGATTACTCTACACATCTATCGAGAATAGCGCTGTGGTTATCCAGGATGTCAATCTGCCTGGGGGTTTGGTATGGGGACAGTCTCCTTAATTGCCACGTCCAATATTTGTAATCCATTCATCAAGTGTTTCTTCTGGTTTCGACCGTGTAGTCAAATTCTTTGCCAACGTTTCGGTGACAATACTTCTACTTCGGTATTTATAGCTTCCGGGTCCGTGAGCCTGATTGGTGATCTGATTGGGTCTCAGTTGGCTGATTTTTGGTTTCTTTTTGGCCACTGGTATGTTTAGGAGCCACAATTTGGTTGTAACCAACTTCTCTGTTGAAATTTTCGGGGTGGATTACGATTTCGATTGCTTCTAATATCTTTCTTTCTGCCGTCAACGAAAAATGAAACGTCGACAAAAAATTTGAGTACAAGGTCGAAACCAGAAGAAAGCTTCATGATTGGATTAAATATAGTTCCTCGTGCACCACCTATTGAACCCGAACAGCCATAATCCTTGGAATTATATAGATTTGTATTTGTGCTTGTTTCTGAGGGTACGATGAGCTCTATCGCGTTTTCTGGTATATGGTCTATCTCAGTTAATTGATCATACGTTGAGGTTCCTGTGGAGTCACATCATGTTATATATATATATATATATATATATATATATATACAGTCCATTAATGTGACCACTGGATAGATTCGTTCTTGTTACATGTTTGGATTATCTTTTTGTATGCGTAATTATGTAAATCGAGTTTAAATATTAGTTTTATGGGTAAGTTAGTTATCTGAAAATAATATGAAATTGAAAAAAATAGTTTCGAAAATAAATCTTTATTTTTTAAAAAATATTTTGTGGTGGCACCCTATTTACACCCTATTTTATATTCTATCAAAATAGTTAAAATATATGATACAAATAATAAATCAGTAATAAACTTACTGAATCCGACTTGTAGTTAATGAAAAAGAAACAATAAATCCACAAAAATTTTAAACACAAATTATGCACGCCGTCACTCGTAAATCAAAATGGCTGTACTAAAACCAATGCTGCCATTACTAAAAAAAAAACTTTAAAAACTTATAACAGTGTTGCCATTACTTAAAACAGCAATTTATTAAGACACGCGAAAGTATATAAAAAAAAATTAGGAAAAACAAAAAGAAAATAATCTTTCTTGGTGGTCACAATAATATGGCCAGGGACTGTATATACAAATATATATGTATATATATATGTATATATATGTATATATATGTATATATATGTATATATATATGTATATATATGTATATATATATATATGTATATATATATGTATATATATATGTATATATATTTTTAGCGGAAGAATATTTTAATGAATAATAGATTGGACAAACTGTTGCAGTTAGGGGTACGAGAGGTGTCCCAAACAAGCTGACCGGAGCTAGGGGGAGAGAAGTGAACAAACATTGACCCCCCCGCAGAAAGTAAATACCTATTAAGGGCCAGAATGAGTTTTTTCAGAGACGGGCTCTATTTGCGTACGGACTTTGGCGGCGGCAGGAGATGTGTTTTGTTAACCTCAGCTTTTGGCCAACTCTCTACCACCGAATTAGAAAGTTTCCTCTTTTATGTTGGCGAGGATTGGGAACAGCTTTACAGAACATCGATTCCCGGCTCCTGCCCTTTGAATAAATCAAATAACTTTGAATCATATTACAAAAGGTCCCTCTCCTCGATCCTTCTCTCCGTCCAATTCCTCCCCCCCCCCCACTTCCATCAAATAAATGTATACTCCTTTTTAAAAACTAATAAAACATTTACGTTCTTCTTCAGTAGCTCAATCAAAGTTCATTTTAATCTTTTTCCACTTAAACACCCTCTCCAAAAGATAGAGATAAAAATACCTTGTTAACGGGCTAGAGTAGGTACTTTGGGATGATGAGCATTTACAAAAAAATATAAGCAACATTACAACAGCCCATGAAGGATCCTAGGTTCAGCACATGGTAGAGACGGTTGCCTTTCTTAAACAACCGTTGAGCCGGTAGGTGAGTTGTTGGAGATCTTGCTCAATTGCCTGGTTCCCCAAATTCTCGAAGGTCCAAGTACCCACTTTATAGAGGCTAGATGAGAGAGATGAATTGGCCGAGATGATGTTCGACCACTTGGTTTCAAACAGCCCACTATTTTCTCTAAATTTTATTTATAGTCCGAATTTCGAAGGTTTTCTCCCATTCATGGGTACCTACTTTTCAGAGGCTAATAAAAGGGACAGGAACCACAGGGCTTGCGCATGCAACTGTTGGCTTATAAACGGTACTTTATTTACTATGCACTGAACCCAGAGACCCTTCTTTAGATGTAGTGTTATAGTCTTTCTTTTTTCTTTATGTCTATGGTGGCTACGTATAAAGGCAATGTTAACTGATGATCGGATTGTTATAGCAATTAAATTAACAAAGAACTGAAGAAGAAATAAATTATAAATTAGAATGCAATAGGAAAATCTCAAACAGCGAAGCCTCAAGTTTCTAAAATACTGGAAAAAACTAACCTATCATTAAAAATATTTAAAAATCAAAACTGTTGACCAAAAATTATAAATAGTAATATGACGTAAGTCAACAAAATCCTAAAATTAAACTAATATTCAAAGAACATTCGTTCTCGTGTATACTACTAATGCGATAACACGGGGATATGGGGTCGGATAAGAGAACAGCAGGCGACTCCGGTGGCTCAATTGGTTAGAGCGCTATTACGGAGAGACAGAGGATCCGGGTTCGAATCCCGGCCGAGGAAATATCTTTTCTCTTTAAAATAAAAATATTTAATAACCTATCAACGTTTCTCTAATTCATGGCATCACCAGGACTTACACCAAAAGAAGAGTTTGTTTGTGGAACGCCTTTGAGCAAGGTTGCTGTATCTATTTGAATGGTCTTCTGTTTTTTGACTGTTGATGTGAGATGGGCGTCATCAGATGGAATCTCCAAGGCTCTGGGTATATATAATTGATGTACGCTCCAAGCTACCAATAGAAAATCGTATTGCCGTTTCCCTAGTTTCAATCCTTTTCCCAGGGCATGCGTTCCGTCCGGTTTTATTTTCTTTATTTGGGTTCATAAAAAGTATTTTGGTATCTGTCCCGCAGGTAACTCGCTTTGAGTTGATTTACTCTCAGTTTTAACTGTTTTTTCGTTTCATATTCAATACTCTCCAAAAATACAAATAATTGTGAGCTTCAGTATGGAAAAGAGAATGTAATTATGGGTAATGAGTAGATTGGTCATTCCATCAAGAAATAAAAGTTTCAACAAATATTTCTTAGTTTAGATATTATATGTTTGTTGAAACGTTCTTTTCTAGATGAAGTGTATATCAAATTATACACATTTTCTCATAATTACATTCTCTTTTTGATACTTAAGCTCAGGATAACTTTTATTTTGAGAAAATATTATAAGGGAAACGAATAAAAAGTTAAAACTTGTTATTCAACTCGAAGCGACAACCTGTGGAATAATTACCAGTATTTTTTCTAGGGTGGGCTGTCAACCCTAAGCCAAATCTCCTACCTAGAGGGCCTTGTCAAGCTTTTTAAACCCAAGCTAATTACCAGAATTTTGATGACTTTAATGGATTGTGTCTTCTTTGATGTGATTTTTCTTTTTTATGTTTGTCCTGATGATAAATTGGTGAAACATTGACTAGTCGGGTTTTCATTTATTTCAGACATTAATGCTCTGTTTTTTAGATTTTCCCTATTTCATTCTAATTTATCTTTTTTTCTGTTTAACCTTTCTACTTTTCCTGAACAAATAGTATTTGGTTCTTAATGCATCTTAATGCACCAGAAGGTTCTTTTTTTTAAAAAATAATAGGCCAGATTTAGAAGTAAGCCATAACTTTAACCCAGCTACGCGTTCTAAAATTATCGAATGGTAGGATATAACTCGGCGGATTGGCATCTGATATTTACATGTAGAGGAAAGCATGTCACACAAGTGACTATATTAGCAGAGAAGGGTAGATGTCCTGTTGGGGGGGTGGATTCAGGTGTAATTGGGGAGGGGAGATGTGATGCGAGGGCAGTTCATTAATAATAGGCTAGTATCCATATTCGTATCCTGATGCAGACATGTTTCCAAAATATCGTTAGCTACAATATACCTCATGTGTCTTGTGTGTTGTCCTGAAGCAGTGATAGATCCACGTAATGGGAGATTCTTATCCTAGAGAAATATTTTAAGTTTAAAAAGAAAATCCAGGGAACAGTTTATATAAACATTTGTTTCATTTTAAAGTCACTGCTATGGATTGTCCTAAATTCCTGTCAGATAAAATTAGGAATGGATCTTTAACACTCCGAACGGGAACACTATATTACGTCCCATCCGAAAGACGGTATACCTAATATTTTATTCCATTTAAATATTCTATCACTTCCGCAGATTGTCACTTCGAGTAAGGACAGTTTTAACTTTTTATTCGTTTTCTTTTTAATAATTTTCTCGAATTATTAAATTTCATTATTGACTGTATATAAAACTAGTAATCCCAAGCCCTGATTAGAAGTTGAGCAAACACACAAGGTCAGTCGAATTGTTTGATACGAGTTAAACTGAGTTTAATTTATCTGTTAACAGTCATATTTCGACTCTATGGAGATGTTCCTGGGGCTCAACGAGCCTTAAAAATTGATAACAATGGTTATGAAAAATAGTTTATAAATATATAGATATATATAAGATATGATTTATGATTATATATATATATATATATATATATATATATATATATATATATATATATACATGCACATGATGTTTTGTAATAAATATACTTACTTTTACTTACTCGGGGCTAAGTTCAAGCTACCGAGCGGGTCCGCGGGTGGTGGATAGCGGGACGGCCTGCCAGCTCGGCAGGTCAGCTGTGAATACATTGAATAAGCAGCGCCGAACCACGAACGGCAGCGCTATCAGGGTGGGGGAGAGTGGTTGGTGGCGCGACCACTCTCACAAGTACCCCAGAAGCCCAATGACAACGCTGTGACGAGGCGAGTATGCACCGCCTCTAAATAAGTGCAGCCTCCCCTGCAGAGCGGGGGATGCCCGGGCAGACAGGGCCCGTGAGTCAGGGATGGCAGCCGGTCTAAGGGAAGGTGACCCCGACAGAAAATCCCTGGTCCTCCAGGTTGGGGGTTTCTATCAGGCCAGCACCCTGTTAGTGAAAAAAAATCAACCAGCTAAAATAATTCAGAGAAAGGAAAAGCCGGACGGAAATATTGGTAAACGGACTTGGAAACGGAAAAGGACATTACAAATCGGAAGATGGAATGTGCAGAGCCTCACAAATAAAAAAGGAGATGTGTTCGCGGAAATAGAGAAGTCCAAGCTCGACATCGTTGTTTTGACAGAAACAAAGGTGAAAGGGAGAGGTCAGGAAAGGACTGGGGATTTGGTTCACATTTGGAGTGGAGTGGATAAGGGTGAGCGGACCAGGGCTGGTGTCTCCATTGTGATCCGGTGGAAACACAGGAGATGCGTAACCTTTTATGAAATGATCTCGGAAAGGATGATAAGATTGGATGTCAAAATTTTTGGCTACAATGTTTCAATTCTGGGAGTCTATAGCCCAGATAACAATACATTAGCCACCGAGAAGGACGGTTTCGAGGATGGTCTCAGAGGCAATCTGGAGAGGATCAGGCACAAAGACCAAGTGATTATGATTGGTGATATGAATGCCCGAGTTGGAAATGAAGCCAAAGGAAATCCGGTAGTGGGTACATGCGGGGAGGAAGCTATAAATGATAATGGCTTCAGGCTTCGTGATATCTGCGAGGAATTTGACCTTAAAATACAAAATACCTTCTTCCAACACAGAAAGGAGCATCAGTTCACTTGGAGTAAACCGGGATTCAGACCTTCCATCTTGGATTACTGCATCACCAAGCAGCATAGCCTCCTACCAGTAGCAGATGTAAGAGTCCTGCGCGGTATGGAATGTGGTAGTGACCACTTTTTGGTAAGAGCCAAATGCATAGCACTGTGGAAAAGAAGCAAGCAGATGGCATCGAAGCAACCCAAATCCACACACTTGGATGTACGCAAGTATAAGCTACTCCTGCTCAATGATGAAAGCATAAACAATCTCTACAAACGCCGCCTGGAAGCAAAAATTGGCGACAATTTGGAGAGTAATGCTGTAGAATTATATGAGCACATTAAGAAATGTATCCATGAAGCAGCTAGTGAAGCCTTAGGGGAGATAGAAACTAACCCTCCAAAAGAATGGTGGAACATGGAAATAGAAGAAATGGTAGGCAAGAAAAAACGGGTCTTCAATAAATGGTTATGTAGCGGAAGCCAAGAAGATTGGAGAGAATACCGAAGCCTTAACACACAGGTAAAGCGCACTGTCACAGAAAGCAAGAACCAAGCATGGGAAGCCTGTTGCAGGAGGATTGATAATACCCTGGGCTACAATAAGATGCGCGAATCATGGAGAGTACTGAAGGCGCTCAGGACACAAGGGAAGGGAAACGTGATTCCTCTGATAGGTGAGAAGACCTGGGTGGACCATTACGAGAAATTGCTGACCGAATCAAGGCCAGAATGGTTCATATCCAACTGAGAACTATGCACAAGGAAATATTATTGTAAAAGAAGATGAAGTTCTTGCTGCTCTCAGAAATGCAAAATGTGGGAAAGCTGCAGGACCTGGAGGTATTTCAGTAGAGCTGTTAAAGGCAGGGGGGCCTGCATTGTTAAAAGCCCTTACAAAGCTTATAAATCTGATAATACAAGAGCAAGAGCTACCAAAGGACCTTAAGACAGGATTTCTTACACCTATCCATAAAAAAGGAGACAGAAATGTATGCCGAAATTATAGAGGTATTTGTGTCCAGAGTTCGGTATCAAGAATAGTGGGCAGAATTCTGAAGCAAAGATTAGAAGAGGAGTTTGTCACCCCAGAGGAACAGTTTGGTTTCACTGCAGCCAGGTCTTGCACAGACAGCATATTTGTTCTAAGGCAGCTCATAGAAAAGCGAATAGAGAAAGGAAGAGCTGTGCATATAGCTTTCATAGACCTAGAACAGGCTTATGACAGTGTGCCAAGACAAAAGATGTGGGAATCCCTTAAGAGTGCGGGCATTAGCGATGCCTTAATAAATACCGTGAGACATCTGTACAGGGAAGACGAGTACAGATTGAAGCTCGGCTCTCGCTTATCTGAGCCTTTTTCTGCCTCAAAGGGCCTTAAGCAGGGATGCAGTATGTCCCCGACCCTGTTTAAAATTTATGTACAGCAGGCTGTAAAGGAGTGGAGCGCACGTTGGAGAGGAAAGGGCATAGACATAAATGGACATATGCTTTTCTCTCTTTTCTTTGCCGATGACCAGGCATTGGTTACATATAACAGAGATGGTCTGGAAGAGTCGCTGATGGCCCTGGAAAAAGAATACAGTCTATGGGGTCTACGAATAAATTTTGATAAGACCGAATACCTGGCAGTGAACTGTAGAGAAGCCACAGACCTTCATATTAGTGGGAAAATATGCAAGCGGGTGGACTCTTTCAAGTACTTAGGGTCAACAATAGATGGTAACGGCAAGTCGGAACCCGAAGTTAGGAGGAGAGTTGGCCTGACAAGAAGAGTGACTAGAATGTTGCACCCAGTTCTTTGGAACACAGTCATCTCAATGGACAACAAAAGGCGTATTTTCAGAAGCATTGTTGAGCCCTCCCTCAGCTACGCCTCAGAGACCTGGACACTGAACCCGGGGCTCTACTCCAGATTACAAGCTGCAGAGATGGACTTTTGGAGGAGATGCCTGAGGATCATCCGCCTGGATAGAATCAGAAATGAAGATGTTAGAGACAGGCTGGGCGTGACCGAAGGAGTTCCGGAGAGGATTGGAAGGAACAGGCTGCGATGGTACGGACACTGCCAGCGGATGCCAGAACGTAGATGGCCGAAGAGACTTTTGCTGTGGGAACAGCCAGGCAGACGAAGAAGAGGAAGACCCCGAACCCGGTGGAAGGACTGCGTGGAGGAGGAGATGGCCGGCAGGGGACTTGAGGAGGATGACTGGTGGAACAGAGAAAAGTGGAGAGACGCTCTGACTTAACCAGGCAACCCATTGAGGGAAAAAACCTGTAAAAGTAAAGTAAGTGTAAACAATAAAATAATAGACCAAATTTCCGGTTCGATTTATCATTGTTCAATTCATTATAGTTTACATAAAAAATAATAATAGATTAAAAACTTGTACCATTAAAATTCACAACAGGTCTCGGATTCAGTGCATCGCATACTATACTGTTTCTACGCCAACAGTTGTGCAGGGAAGGGATTTGGCAGAAATAATGCTTAACCAAGAGTCTTTCTCCCAAATAAGGGTACCCCCTTTACAGAGCCTGAGTGAGTCCCGAGAAGGTCTACAGATGCAACAGGATCCGTCAATGGCTGTTAATAAATAAATCATTTATCTGCATGGCTAGATTCGACCCGGGACTTACTCCTTTGTATCTCAGCAGTAAAAATGAATTTTTAATTACTTTTTTTAATAAAATTAATTTTAATTTTTGATGTTCAACGAACGGACGCTTTTTTAATTATTATTATTTACGCCATTTTATTTTCTGAATAATCATGATCAGCAATCTATTCTAGATATTCAAACTTTTTCTTATCAGATTCCTTCATAAAAGGCCGTCGTGCTTTTCACCAAACTTTTCCCACATAAATTAAATTTGACATTTTAGGAAAATAAATAATTAAAACTTTGAATCGGAGAGAGACAAAACGTTTCCTCTGAATCATAAATTTTAGATATTGAGAGAAGAATTGAAGTAAATGAACGTTTCAATAAACAGAAATGAATGGCAGCGTTGAACTTTTCCTTTGACCGTGGAAAGCTCATTAATTTCCTCAATGTAGTTTCCACTCCGGGTCTTCTTAATCGCTCTTGGTCTCTCGGCTCTGTTTTACAAAATCCATGAAGATAAATATTTGTTCTGGTTGTTATATTATTTCTGTTAAGTATAATTCTAAACCCAGAGTATATCTATGGCTGTCACAGTTTTTAAGAATGGCAAATTCACATTTCCCACACGAAAGAGCTAGGAAAGTGTTGACGAATGAAAAACCGGGAAGATTACTCGTACATTGCCTTAAATGGTATCTATTCCGCAGGTTGTCACTTCGAGTTGAGTCACTAGTTGTAACTGTTTATTCGTTTCATTTTCAATATTTTCCAAAAATGCAAGTTATCGTGAGCTTTAGTAGAGAAAAATGGTGCAATTACAGGTAATGAGTATATTTCGGTTATTATTTCTTGATGAAATGATTACCAAAATCTACAAAATTACCACAATTGGATTACTCCTTTTCATGCTAAATCTCACGATAATTTGAATTTTGGAAAATATTAAAAATGATACCGATAAACAGTTAAAACCTCCTGTAACTCAACTTGAAGCGACAACCTGCGGAAAGGGATACCCATTATATCATATGTAACTTACATGAGTGAAAAGACTTCTTGCATCCTGTGGTGTAGTGGGTCCCTCTCTGTGAAGAACTCAGGGGCGTCTGATCTAAGGCAGAAGAAGTTGTCCATTGTGGCTTTCGTCTTTTCTAGGCTCCCTTCACACACGGTCAGGAATCTTTTGATGAGATGATCATCTGCAATAATACATAAAATAGTAATTAATATATTTTTTATTAGGGCTATTCGTGACTGATGTAATGATAATTATATTGATTATATAAATTGGAGCGATGCTCAAGTTGCGACTTGAGTTAGGGTAGTTTACAAAGTGCAGATTCAATTTTAATGAAGTAGAGGGGGATTGAATAATTATAAATTTTATGTATTATGTATATACGTAAATTTTACAAGGTTAATTAAGAAGACACAAATTTTATTACTTTACTTTTTATTTATACATCATTGATACAAAATCATTAATTCATTTTGTGTTCTGATAGTAATTATGCATTTAAGATAAATAATGTGTATAGATCTATTATGTAATGTGCTGTTTTAGACACACATTTAAATCTGAGAGTCTCTTGGAGGAAAAGGACCAATAAGAAATTGTTTACGGGACCTGGTCAGGTGATATCTCAGGATGTGAAAGCAAGAAGGTTAAGATGGGCGGGGCATCTCATGTAGCTCGAAGTAATCCGTCAGGACTCCTCTACACAACTATGAATGCCACAATAGTTGGCAAGAGACCACGTGGGAGGCCAAAGACCAGATGGATAGACTGGGTCGACAAAGATGCTGAGGAGCTGCATGTAGCGGGCTGGAAATCAGCGGCCCAGAATAGACAGAGGTTGAGAAGGTTGGTGGTAAAGGCGCCCAAAGGTTTACAAGGTCTGTAGAACCAACCGAAAAAAATATATAAAACATTGAGTAAAATAAAAAACTTCTCGAAATAAGAAGTGATAAGAATAATTCCCTTTTTTTTTCCCGACGACAATAAAGTATAAAATATGATGACCGTGAAGAACAATGTTGATCCTCAGCCGATGATTTGTCCATTGAACAAATAGTTGACTCCGTGAGTTGAATGTCCAGCTTGGACGTGTTGAAGTTCCATAAATTGGGAATTTCCTCTACTCGTTATCCGTAACTGCAGGCCTTTGTATACACAGCATGTACAAACATCATCATCATCTCTTCGCATTCAGTGCATTGCTTCAAGACACAATACATCCATAGAAAAGAATTTTCATGAATTCCTTTGTTGAAGTAATTTTATTTTCCAATACGGACAACTAGGCTTAGTTGGAATCTTTTCGCAAATAATAACACTATTTAACCAAAATAATCAATTCACAAAAATAAAGTCATGAGGAGTTCCGACAGAAGCTAAAACTCAAGACTTTGGAATAACTGAGTTATTTTTTAAATTTCTAAATTAATTATAGTCTGAATTATATAAATTTCGAATTTGTAAATTTAAATAATTAACGCTAGAACGTTTTTTCTCATATATAGACATTCCGATGAATAATTATACGCATTATCAAGTAGTTCATTTAATAATCAAAACATATGATAGGATGCACAAGCTATCAATACTTGAATTGAAATAATAATAAGCAAATAGTTATAATACTTATACCTTGTATTTGTACATAGATATTATTTTTATTTTTAGCATTGTTATTATCGTCAAGTTCAACAATACTTAAATCATTCGTACTTTCGATCATTAAATAAAACAAGACAAGCCCTCCAAGAAGATGGCCGACATTGTAGGCCGAAATGTCGGCACACAATAAATAAGTTACACTTATTAAGGTGTTTTTATTGACTGCACCCCCAACTATTTCTTCCTTACAATAAAACAAGACATTTAACTATTACAAATAAAATCTTTTAGGGCAATCGTAAATAACAGTTATCAAAATAAAAAAATAAGTTCACGTATTTTATGTAATTTATTTATATTTACTCTCATCCCATACCGCTCCGGTTATCGTGCGAAGTATTGTCCTTTCACATCTCTCTGCTTTCCAGGGTGCCGATGAGAGCCATATATCAGAATCCGCTTTATTACAGCATTACACACCCTTAATCTTAAGTTTCTGGACTTAAAATTATATTGAAAGAAAAGAAAAAAATAAGCAAATAATGATTTATAACTGTTTTTATTAATCAAACCAATAAAGCCAGGAAGCAGTAAGTTTAAATGTATTGTCTTTAGAGACTAATCTTAATATAAATTTATTAAAGCCCGATGTAAAAATATTGTTTTGAAAGCCTAATAACGTAGAATTGGTTTCGCGACCTAGTACGATACTACGATAATGATCCCTATCCTAACGAAACCTGTATAGGCAAAATTAAAGGCTCCCACTGTAGCATCGATCGATTAGCCATAGCTGCTTTAAGTGAAGTTAAGGGAATAAAAAAACAATACCTCTGTATTATATAACTTGGCAGTGTTGTGAGGGTAGTGTATTACAAAGCCACGATCTGGAAAAGGACTATTGTACCTAGATAAGTTATAATTACAGGCCAAATTATTGGAATGAAAATAACCCATAAGCATACTACAAAAAACAAATAAGTGTCTTAAAAACTAAAATCTGCAATAGTATAACAATTAAAATAAACGTACAACACCGAGGTCTTATATATTTATCACACGCCCGAAATAATATAATTAGGATTACAACTTCACTAGCATCGTCCGATTAGCCATCATAAAGTGACGATCAAATAAACAAAACAATATAAACAAAAATAAGTTGTATATTACTCATGTACAACTTATTTTAAAGGGAGTAAAAAATCCTATGTTATGCCGTCATCGGAGGGGACGTTAAATGGGGATTCCGAGCCCGTGCGATGTCAGGTACTCGTTAAAAATCCCTAATTAAATCTGGAAAGGTAAAATATAGGACTCCTACTGTAGCATCGCCCGATCAGTCATAGCAAAATAAACAAACAAACCCATGAACATTTGCTCCTTGTAATTGGCATTACTGAAATTAATGTTCTCCGTCACTGCGTTTTGTTCTTGATCGACCTCAGCCATTTCACATTCACATTTCAACCTTTTTTTTTCTTCCAGTACAGGATTAAGATGGTTGTAAACTATTATCGCTTGTTATTGGAGGAATTACGGTATCTTTACACATGTTCAGAGTGCCTCTTGGTGTGTTTAGTGTTCATAAAACAATCAGAAACGTATACTTTTCCCCTGTACTTTTTATTGGTAGCAATAAATCTGTAGCGTATGAGCGGTTAAGAGTGGAACAGAATTGGTTCTCGTCATGATAGGGCAACTAACACGCGAGCCACTTACCCCGCCTCAACCTATCTCTACTTGTGTAAGTCCCTGTCTTAGGTAATAATGCTACGCATATATTACTTTCTAAAAGCAAACGTTTTTATTGTTCTTGAATAATAATAGTTGACCTTACATATATGAGGAAATGGTACGAGTGGAGGTAAAAAAAAATTCTCTTATGTAGGGAATGTATTTGAAAGCCGACGTTTCGACCCGCAATGCAGGTCTTCTTCAGGGCTAAATTTACAAGATACCAAAAATTAACATAATACATGGTCAAGAATAACAGTATATGTAATATATTGATAACTATTGGACTAAATATAATATTATTCTATCAATATATTATACTACAAATAATACATTATTATTTTATCAATATATTATAAAAAAAGAGAACTGTACCACTACAAATCGTGAACGGGTCTGGGGTTCAGTATACGGTAGAGACTGTACTGTTTCATATAACCCCTATTTTTATAATATTTTATAGAGGCTGGGTGGGCCCCAGGAGGTTCCTAGATTCTATTTGATCCATCTCCGACTAAATAAAAGTCTTGCCTGTAGCGGGATTTTTACTGCTCGTACATATAATATTGATATTGATAATATAATATTGATAGAATAATATAATATTACTCTATCAATATATTACATATACTGCTATTCTTTGCCATATATTATTCCCTTATATATATTATTACCCATTAGAGATGAGCATTATTTAAAGAAAGCTTCTCCTTCGCAAATAGTAAAAGAAGAAAAAATATTGGCAATTAATCCGCAGGTTGCCCAATAGCTTACTAGTTTTAACAAAAATACAAGCTATCGCGAAGTTTAGTATGGAAAAGAAAATGTAATCGTTATAGGTAACGAGTCGATTTCGGCAATCATTTCATCAAGAAATAAAAGTTTCAACTAAAATTTCGAAGTATTAATGATAGGTATATGTTTGTTGATACGGTCAAGGAATGTGAACCCAAAGCACGGTCCCAGGTTCGAATTCGGCTGTTAACAGACTGGAAAACATCCGAGGGATAGAACGGGACGTAAGTAGGAGGATTGCGCTGGTCTAATAGATTTGAGTTTAGGTAGTACAGTTTAAATTATTATCGATGTAAATTAAATTACAATAAATATAGATTCCCCTACTGAAGCTAGTGATGATGAAGTCAAAGTGAATGTGATAAACTACTGTGAATCAACGATATATTGTAGAAAAGTAATATTAGGAGGCGCGAATACCATTCACCATGGTGAAAGAGAAGAAATTAATTATCCAATGACTGGTAAAGCAAACCGATGCGTAGGTGGGAGGATTGCGTTCTAGTGATCTGGCGGATTTGGGTTTGGGTAATGAACAGTGGACGGAAGTTTGTAAGCAGAGATAGAAAGTATCGGCATCGAGCCTTTGGGTTCGCTAAGCCTCATAACTATAATTATTAATTAATTATCTAAAGAACAATTTTGCTGTCAACCAAGAATATTTTGTGTAGGTGGATAATTTTACAATAGGCAAACCACCAAGGAGAGCATTACCCTTTATGGATAAACATACAATATATATAAAATATTAATATGCAGGATGATGAATCAATTTACCAAATACCAAGCTAATTGAATTATTGCATTAAGTTAATTGTGCCCATTTGAAATAATTCCGTCATTATATGATAGATTCCTGAAAACCAGATGATAAATTTCCTTAATTAGTCAGAAATGAGAAGCCTACATTTCATTAACATAAGCCCGATTAGTGTGCTTTGGAAGACACGTTTCTGACAAACAGGGAGCTTAGCGACTAAGGCTAAGTGAAGTAGCAGACGAACTTTATTGAACGAGGGTTTTATCTGAGAAGATTATAAAGTACATCATGGAGGAATACTTTGAAGGAAATATCGATTTATTTTTATTTATTGATATTATCGGTAGACAATATCATAATAGTAACAATACATTGAAAAATGACGCACTTTATTTCTTTGCAAACGACGGCTTTGTTATTTTTGTTAGCAAAATATCCTTCAAACTACTTTATATATATAGAAGAAAGTGGTTCAGGTAGAGCTCAATGAATTTTTTATTAGAATTGCAGAAATGCTTATTTAGTAGACAACGTTTGTTAGGTCTTCGTATTAGTATTTAGTAGTACTTTGTAGGTCTTCTTCAGGTCTGTCGTGGTGAAGGGTGGGGGCCCTATAGATCCTTCACAAGCTGAATTCCCATACTATCGAATAGTATTTTACCCCATTTTCGCAATTTTCTCATTTTGGCATTTTCGAAATGTCTCCATTTTCGCAAGTTTCTTATTTTCTCATTTTCGCATATTTTGGCATTTTCAAAATTTTAATTTTGGTATTCAAAATGGCAATTTTTTTTCGATTTTTGCAATTTCCTCCATTTCACAATTTTTCGTATAATTTAGCCATTTTCGCATATTTTCCCATTTTCGATTTTTTTTTCTATTTTCAAATTTTTCCCATTTTCACATGTTTCCTCATTTTCGCATATTTTTGTAATATACGTAATTTTTCATATTTTTAGTAGTTTTCTATTATTAGCAATATAGCAAATTTTCGCAATCTTTCACATTTTCCCTTTTTTCCCTTCATTTTCACATTTTTTTCCCACTTTTCCTAATTTTCCTATTTTCACAGTGTTTCCTACTCCCCCCTAATTATCAAAGATATTTAAAAAAAATAAATTAATACACACACACACAAAATTAAAATTAGCTTATATTATTACATTTAACTTATCTAAATGACTTCAGTGTTCATGATCAAAAATGAATGAAGATTTAAAAATTAATATTAATATCATTTTATATATTGTTACGGTCACAGACAGGAAGACAGAAGCAAGGGATTAGCGGCTTAAATACGTCGGCGGGAGAAGTTAAAATAGGATTAGGACGATCATCGCGATTTGTCGGAAAAGGATTAAGAAGATTCCAGAATTATCTCCACCCTTCCGTGTTCTAGAATGTTCGGCCTTGCCTATTTAAATACTTCCCTCGCCTCGAGCGAGTCAGTCTTAGTTTGAGAGTAGACTACGCACAGTGAAGATCTGTAATAAGTGAGTGTCAGTGTGATAAACTAGTCAGTGTTAAACCGGCCAGTGCAATAAGTGTATCAGTGAACTGTGACAGTCTCGCGAGTGTAATAAACCGTTTCTGTTTGTTACTGTGTGTCAGTTTGTCATACTCGGAGAATCTTACGGTCGGTGGACTAGTGAACTGTAAGTGTTAATTATTAGTTATAAATTGTAGTGTAGTTTTATAATATTCATAGAAAATATTGTAAATAGTTAAGTCATTTAGAATTAGTAATATCTTATATTATTGTAATAATTAAATAGGAGTTAGGCCTAGATTATAATAATTAGAATATTGTTATTGTAAATTTATATTAGTTTAATAATCTAATTGTTAATAGTTTAATTGTATCCTTTTTATCATTTTGTTAATAAATATTAGTATCTTTAGCTAAGGAATAGCTTAATTCATTTTTAATACCCAGTAGCCCTTAATAATATTTTTTTTTAGTAGGCCGGATTATCGAAAATATTTTCAAATAAATTAAATTTAGACAATCAAAAAAATTAAAATGATTCTCATTTCACGCTTATGCCAAATATACAAATCTTATTGAGTGAGATAGGAATAAAAAAAAGTTCATCTCAATCCATGATTCAATGTAAAAAGTAAAATATATTCACATTAAGCATCCTATACTCCGTATTAAATGAACTTTATCCATGGCCGAAAGATCATTAACAAAATGATTTAGAACCATCAGGACGAGTCCATTACGATTTCACCACAACAGGGAAGATTTAACGACGTATGGTTCGCGGAGTGAGATATGTCAAATAGGAACCATAAATAAAACGACGTTATGGAAAGCTCGACGTTGATTGGCTGCCTTGTGTTGTACGTCATTTATCTTCGGCTTTGTACCTTTTAGTCCGATTGCTTTTCAAATAATAGATAGAAAATAGTGCGCGATTAACTCCGAAACGTCTAATCATGTACTCCGCTCCAACCTCCAAATGTCCGATGATTTATTTTTATATGGTGCTAATAGAGCAGGTACAAGAGTTTTTTATTATCTGTCACTATTTTAATTTTATTATATTCTGTAACCACTTTTATATTCGTTATCTTTAATCATCATATCTATTCACTATTTCATCATATCTAGTCACTATTTTAATTTCCACACTACTTGTACCACATTACTACATTACTTGTCACCATATTATTGATACTGCAGCGTTTTTATATGTTTTTCTGTTTGTTTCTCTCTCTTAGCCCTGAAGATGGCCTACATTGTAGGCCGAAACGTCGGCACACAATAAAAAAGTTACACTTATTTTTATTGACTGCACCCCCAACTATTTCTTCCTTATATTAGAAGTTACAGTCAACCAATTCTTCTCTAATATACATATTTTCCATAATTACATTCTATTTTCCATACTAAAGCTCATGATAAATTGTATTTTTGGAAAATATTAAAAAGGAAAGGAATTAAAAGTTAAAACTTGTTACTCAACTGGAATCAACAATCTGCGGAATAATCATTAATTTGTTTCCCTTTTATTTATTTATTAATATTATTTTATTTTTTATTTATTTAAATATATAACTTTTTATTTAAACCTTTTATTTTTTTATTTAAACCTTTTATTTTTATTTAAAACCTTTTATTTAATTATTAATTTTTTTCCCTTTTATTTTATTCCTTTCTGTATTGATTTAGTCGAATTGTACCAAAATACATTATTTCTTTTAATAATTTTTATATTTTTATTTTAATTCTGGACATCGTTAGCCAACTATTAGCAAGATCATAGTAAGTTCTTCAACATCTTCATTAACAAAACTCAGACGATCGAGAATGACCCTTGGAATCTCGCCAGAGATTCACCGTCATCATGACCTATTTTATGATTCGATTCTGATCGTAGTCGCTGCTAATTTTGCAATATCGATGCGACCGTTCTGCATCGCTTCCATTCAAATGATTTCCGGAGATAAATTTTTAAATAATTCAAACTCTGTATATCCGTTGAGTTCACCTGCACGGATTCGATCGAGTTGTTTCTAGCGGTGTTCGCTGACAAGGCGTTCTTTATTAAAAAAATATGCAAGCAAGTGTCAAATCTAGTTTGTTATAGGTTTACTCATATTTTTTGTATTCTTATAAAACGGATAACATTTCAAAAAATTAAAATGTATAAATGAACGACTTAGCTATTTACACATGATGGTTTAAATATAAGCAAATATACCCATTCTGAATTTAAGCCTTAGCTTAAATAGCTTGCTTGTGTGTAGAGCGCTGAGTTGCTCAACGTAAAATACACAAGGTAACGACGGGTTCATATCAAGCTGTGACAGATAAATTATTTAATTTTATAACATCCATGAGCGTATCCTGAGGGATCAGCGAACCCTTATGAGGCTTATTCAGCCTTTTTAAACTGGTTATTCTTAATTTGGCGACAGTATGGCGCTTGAGCATGTTCACGGAAAAAAAAGATTTACTGTAAAATCGTAATCTTAGGAACAAAACAGTCTCAACCACGTACCTTTATGAGTGCAGCGGTATATATATTTTTTCTTTTCTTGCTTAGGTAAATGAAAAAAATTGTTTCTGTCATATCGGGTTTCAGTTAGACATCGTTAATCTTACTAATATTATAAATGTGAATGTTTGTAGGTTTGTTTCTCTCTTTCACGCAAAAACTACTGAACGGATTTGGATGAAACTTTACAGTAATATAGGCTAAACATCAGAATAACACATTGGCTACAGAAAGGTCGGATTTTGGGGGGAGAGGAAACGGGGGCACGTACTCCCTCCCCCCCCCGGATAGTTTTTTAGGTACTGTGGAGAATCCGTTATAGTAAATAGTTAAAGGCAAATCACATGATTATAGTTGTTAAAATAACAGAAAGAACATGAGTGAAACTATTGTTTTGATTTCCTATTAATCTTACTAATATTATAAATGTGAATGTTTGTAGGTTTGTTTCTCTCTTTCACGCAAAAACTACTGAACGGATTTGGATGAAACTTTAAAGTGATATGGGTTATACATCAGAATAACACATGGCTACAGCAAGGTTGGATTTAGGAGGGGGACATGTGGGCACGTACCCTCCCAGACAGTTTTTTTAGGTACTTTGGAAAATCCATTATAGTACATAATTAAAGGCAAATCAGGGACTTATCATCTTGAAATTTGCAGATAGGTTTTTTGTATAATTTAAGAAAGAAATTTGGATAGTTCCATCTCCAAGGGTTTTCCCCTTAATATAATAGAGGTTCAAAGATTGTATGGAATCCGTCAGTTTTGAAGTTAGACATCTGAAATTTTGGATGTACGAGTAACTTATAGTTAAAAAAAAATATATTTATTTAAAATGATCGTCATGAAACTTTATGTGGCAGACCAAATTCCACGCGAGCGAAGCCGCTGGCAAAAGCTAGTGATTTAATAAATCCAAGGAAATGCCATCCTACACGAAATTGTATTGAAATAATAGTCTTAAGATCTAATAATTGGTGTAGGATGTAGCTAGCTTTTTTAAATCGATGCATTCCATTATTTTTCGTTTAAGTTCAAAAACAGTGCTATGTTTTGTGTGACGGCTTAAATGAATCATGAACAGTGGATTTGTGATATTTCGTTTGAGTCGAATCGTTGGTTTATAGTAATTAGTTGCTTAATATTTGATTATTTATTCTTGACCTCAACCCTTACCTTTTCCTTCTCGAATAATGCCCGTATGTGACCTTATGATTTTTTTATGAAAGTAAGAAGATTCTTAGTTTGCTGTCCTTCGGAAGGGACGTTAAATTGGGGCCCCGAGGCTTTGATATGTCAGAAACTCGTTTTAGATCCATATAATAATAATAAACTAGATAGGCAAAATTTAGGTCTCCCTCTCTAACTTGGTCCGAATAGCCATAAAAGAGAAAATTAATTCAATAAACAAATGAATTAGTAAACTTCGGACATTCATAGATGTTTGAATCTACTTATAGTTTCTTTTGGATGATTTGTTTGTCGGGTTGCTTCTGTTAGATGCTGTCGAATCAATTAAAATAGATTCTGGATATCTCTTGGGTACAATGCACATAATCTTATTCACAAGACAAAAAAAGAAACATACGAAGAAAGGTAATTTTTGAAAAATAAATAGATGCGGATCCATTGTTCATGAGAAGGCGCTACGAGGAAGACGGGACTTGGCCGAGTCCTCAGAAAAACACTCAGAAAAGTCCAGCATATAAAAAGCCTTTGACGGAAACGTGGACTTTGTACCAAGCAGTCAAAGCATGAGGATGGGGGAGGAGAGGAGGGGGGGGTGGGGACAAACCGCCTATGGAAAAGTTTCCTCCCAAACTAGCGCACTTGTTGCCAACCTAACCAATCTCGATTCCGTCGACCAATCAAATAAGTTTTGCCATCCAGTCCTACCTGCCGATTGGTCCATCCAAAGCAATTAATTGTTCCGAAAGTCTATGTATTGGCTTGGATATGTGGAACGAAGGCTATACGGAAAGATGTGACATGAATCACCTACTTCAGATTAGTTCCTTGGCGAGAACAAATAAAGACTGTCAACCGAAGATTTCAGCACATGGTAGAGACTGTACTGTTTCTTACCGTCTGGTCTAACCAGAGACCACGCTCGTCTGGATTTTCTCCAATTAAGGTTGAGATAGAATAGAAAAATAATTTTATTCTGGGACCAGGTCCCTTAAGAATAACAATATAGTACAGAAATTAATAGAAATATTGCTGGCCAAACGGCTACATTATTGGAATACTACAATTAAATATTAACTTAAACGTATGTTCTCATAGAGAATAAAAAAAATATAAATAAGACAAACAAAATCAAAATAAAAGAATACATATAAGAAATAAAAAAATAAAATAAAAAATATATACTCATAGAGAAATAAGACATAAATACCCGCGCACACACAATAAAGCTTATACATGCAATCACGATTTCAGAAAGTATTATAATTTAGGCTCTGTGTAATATGCTCAATATTTTTTTTTTCAGTAATGTTTGTTTTCTTTCACCGAGTTTTAACATTATAAAATTTCTTATTATCTGTATATATTATTGTTTTTCCTGTCAGTTGATGTAACGAGATGTAAATATTTATTCTGGCCATTATTTTTTTATTCAAGTTAATTTTACTCCCTATCCAACCTAATTTTATTCTTTTTATTAGTAACAATTATGTTTTTTTATAATAACAATTTTCTACGATATTCTAAATTTAAACAAAATCATAAATTTACAAATACAAGTAATACAAGAAGCACAGTTAGCCTATGTAGCGCTCAGCAATAACTTGGTCAGTGCCTGGCAGAAATGAACTAGTTTGTAATTCAAAACTAAACAACTGACATGAAAAAGTTATATAAAGTGACGTAGATAAGTTTTATTGGATGTGACATTGTTCTTTTATTTATATAGTTTTTTATAATAAAACCCATTTATCTCCTAGTCTGTGTTCATAGTTTTCAACGAGGCTATATAAGTTTGCTGGATGTGAATTGCGACCAGAAGTACAGATTAGTGTTTCAAATTCATCAAACACAAAGTTCAAGATTATGTTCCGTACTGCTCTTAGAAGTGTTAGAGAGTGCAAGATGATTTGGCCGAGGTAACTTTCAATGACCAGGGTTTTCTCAAAGGCTGAGTCAGCCCTAGTAGGGTCTCTAGGCCTTAATTACTCAAGGTCTATTAACTGAATAAATAATAAAGGCCAACAAAAAAAATTTTGTTGTAAACTTTTTTAACTTTAATAGTTGATCGTAATAGATTTTTATGTGCTCAATATAAATCCGGCCTTAGTTTTTTATAGTTTATAGTTTTCCAGCAGTATGCTTTGTATTATATATTATAAAACCCTATCTAAACCCCTATACTATATACGGGGGAATTAATGGAAAATACTGTTACCTCATAAGCGTGGTTTGTATTTACAGGGGCTACTTAAAACAGTGATATAATGTGCTAATACAGGTTTCACTTGTCAACTGGAATCGCTCTATATTTTCTTTCTCTTTTTTCTTTGAAGCTTCTTGTGTAGCTTTTTCTACGATGAGTCGCTTGTTGAACTTCTCGGTGAAGTGACCAACATTAGTCCCCCGTCATGTTGGTGTTCCAGCGGCTCTGGTAGCGTTTTACCATCACTCTAACGTCCTGGTGAAAACGCTCATCTTGCTCCTCCCTAACCATCACCTTCTTGTTCAAAAAACTTGGAAAATTGTTGCTTTCTCTTCCTGTACACATAAATGCTGGTTCCGACCGCCAAAAAGTTCGTTTCTTTTAGTCTAGAGCCAAGCAATTCAGCTTTTTCTTTCGCTAAGCCAAGCTCCCTAACCAAATCGTTAAGCTCGATTTGAGTAAACAGTTTGGGCTCTACATTTTCTGTAAAACATTGGAATTCTTCATCATCTTGTTCATCTAACTCCGATTGTACATCAGAAAATACTTCCGTTGGAATAGAATTTAAATCATCTGGTCGTTCAGGGACCGGTAAATCTACACCATGCCCTATTGGTCGGATGGTGGACGGAAGGTTAGGGTAGTTTATTACCTTCTTCTTTTTTTGAGTTATGACCAGTAATGTCGACACTGCGAAAGTAGCAATCATCGGAATGATTTCTTGGATCCTTCCATATCATACGAACAGCAAGTTTAAAGTTGTTTTTTTCTTAGATCTTTGAGAAATTGAGATACATGCATAACATACCGTATGCGGAGCACAAGATTTATCCTGATCACCAAGTTCAGTTACAAAGTATGATAGATAAACCTTTTTGACAAAGTCTGTAATGTTTCTTTGGTGTTTTTTAATCACAAACTCACCACAAATATAACAAAAACTGTCAGCAGAGTTTTTACAACGGCGATTAGACATTGTACTGAGGGCATGTACAGGAAACGTGAAAGTGAGGTTAGGTTGACAGTAAGCAAAACATCAGCTGTTAACAGAAAAAAGAATCAACCTTTTTGGCCAGCAAATGTGTTTCAGCAGTGCTACCAACCTCATCCACAACAAAAGACCTAGTTTTTCAGTTATTTATTTTAAGTATTAAAGCTGTTCAATTCTTTAAAAATCACTTAATTTAATAAATTAATAACTATAGAAATAAGGTATTTTTAGTAAATAAGTTCTTTAATCGTTGGCCTGTGGATTATATCTACTATAGTCGGTCTCGAACCCGGTACTTTGATAAAGTAATCCAGCATCCTCAAGAACTGAGCTACTTATGGTAGCTCCTCCTAATATCCGTCATTCTTCTTCCCTGTTCTCATTAATTCTTGATTTTTCAACACCTCTTCAATTCTCAAAAAGTTGCTCTGTAAGTAGGTTTAGTTATTCGCTTAAACAGATCAGTAGTGAATAATGGACTTTATTGTTTAAGTTTTATTCTTGTAACATTTTATATGTTATTCGATGTTATTTATTGATATTTCTCTTTAATTGATTCGTGTCACCAACTTTTGTTGTTTTTATTTGCTTTTTTTTTAATTGTTGTAAACACTTTATGATAATAGAATTTTATGATGATAGAAATTTGTATTATCTAGCCTTCTGGTAAGATCATGTTTCTTTATTTGTTCATACTGGCTATTCTAAAGGAGCCTTGTCTTAGAATAGAATTACTTTCCTATTTTAGTCTATTATACGTAAAATAGAAAGCAAAATTTTAGATGGTACGACACATTCATTTAAAGCAATCAATAGAAGGGGGTTTCGCAAAATAGGAATAACTAGAATCATAATTATTAATAACCAAGCACCCTACCGATTGAGGTACCCTGCTCCCTAACAGTGAGCTAGGCAGCAATAAATATATTTATGCATGTGTTATATAAAAATAAATATATATACGACTTACCAATATCTTCTGGAAAATGTGCCTGCTTCATGATCCAAGGGCGTAGGATGGCTATGTCGTCTTGAAAAGACATGTTCAGCACTAAAAAAACAACAGAATATGTATTTATTTATATTTTTATATGTATTAATATTTATACTGTGGGTAAATTGAAAGTAAAACGAAGAACAAGGGTAGGTTTAAACCGCGCGAGATTTCCATGAAAGTAATTTGGATTTAGTCCCACCTGTTGCTTCGGACATGAAATTTCAATGAAAATAAAAGCAGGATTAAAAAATTGTAGAAGATTCGAAAATCCGCCCCCTAGAAGAATTTAAAAAGCTGGCTTATTGGACCTGAACATGAATGGGGAGAAGCTTGTTAACTTGTGCAAATAAGTTAATAAAATTACCATATTCAATTTGTAGGATGAGCCGCAGGAATCCCTTTCCCATGCACTCAATTGGCGTTTAAATTGTTTCCTTTCACAAGTCTAGAATAATTTGATGCTGGGGCCTCAACACCTGAACAAATCCTTAAAGCCGGGATTTACCTCCTCTGCGTTAAAGAAAAGAGCGGTTAAAGTGATTCTTAAAAGTCCAGTATTGCAAATAAGTTTTGATACATTGTCAAACAATTAGTACATTACCATACAAATGTATATGTGTATATATATATATATATATATATATATATATATATATATATATATATACCTATATATATATATATATATATATACACATACACACAATAATAATAAAGTGATAAACCCAACGAGACCAAAGGCTCAGTACCGATAACAGCTATTGCTGCATACGGATCCACGAAATGACACTCAAAATCAAACACGTAAGATCAACCTTAAAGCAATCTTCCCTTCTGAACGTTCGTCCACCACTCTGTCATTTCCCCGTCGGATGAGCTCTAACCGCAGTTTTAGAAAGTATTTCGTTACTGAGGCCAACTTAACCCCATCTCAATCTCCGCGAAACTGTCACTTCAACTAAATTAGCTGGGTACATACTCTGTTTATATGTGTCCATTCTTTCTCTTTTTCATAAGACTATTCCTTTTACGTACATACTTTGAAAGTACTGTGATGCGTCTTAAAACCGTTGACATAAGCGCAAAATAAATACGCCAGCAGGTTTACAAAAATAGCCGGCTAGAATAATGACTCTCCAAAATACGAGGTGTACAATAAACATGCGAACTTGAATCATAAAGACTTTACCTTACAAAATTTCATCCACATTAATTTTGTATCCTTCAAAATACTCTTCATGCTTAGCAAAGTACTTGCTCCATCTTGTTTTCTATTGTTCTAAGTATTTAGTCCCTGAAAGTTCTCAGCAGTTATGGTTTTTGTTTCCTTATTCTCCATGCTTTTCTCTCACCACCATTTTGCATTTGGGAAAAAGGAAAAATTTAGATGGGGCGACTGTTTGTCTTTGAATGATGAAATAACTGTTGAGATGAGAAATAACTTGAATTATTAAATAAATAATAAATCTGCTTTTTGTTATTTTTTTTTGTAGCTAATATCGTCCTTTTTGGAGCTAATATTCTTCGCAATTCCTTATTGTCCTTAGACGTAATTCATCCTTCAATGTTAGCATCTTTGTTTCAATACTCTCATAGAACTGCTGGTATACTTTTACGAATTCAAATTTTGATTTTCGAGAAAAAAGTCGAGAGGTAAGGAATTTCGAATTTGAAAAACTATGAGTTGCTTTTGAGCCTTCGAGGTGGTGGGATGTTTCTTGGGTGCATTATTCATGTTTTGTTTTGCTGTTATTCTCTTTCTACCCTGAGGATGCCTGAATGGGTGAAATATTGGACAGATAATTTCTATTTCTGTTTTAGTTAGGAGACTTAAGGCTTTTCGTTGGAAATTTTCCACGGTCTTAACATTTATGTAAGGTCTCTTTTTACTTTTCAATATTAATATATTTTGTGGAATAGCCATAAATCCACTGGTTTCTTGATAATGTTATTATTTTTTTTTCTTGCATTTTTTCATATGGTCTTTCGTCTTAAGTTTTGTGTTGTTTGCTATTATTTATTTTTCCTGGTGTGTTTTTTGAAGTTTGGTGAGTGTATATTGAATTTTGAATTTCTGAAGTATCTATCAGCTGTTTTTATGTAACCTCAACCAGCTGGGGTCGAGTAACCTTCCTTATGATTCATTAGTTGCTTTTGAGTCTTCGAGGTGGTGGGATGTTTCTTGGGTGCATTATTCATATTTTGTTTTGCTGTTATTCTCTTTCTACCCTGAGGATGCCTGAATGGGCGAAATATTGGACAGATAATTTCTATTTCTGTTTTAGTTTGGAGACCTAAGGCTTTTCGTTGGAATTTTTTCCACGGTCTTAACATTTATGTAAGGTCTTTTTTTACTTTTCAATATTGAAAACCATATATAAAAATTTTTTTCCGATTATTTTTACCTGGATTTAATGAAGACACGTGCTATTTTAATTTAAATGAACTGTTAAATATGAACTAAAGAATGGGGTATTCCTAGTTAAAATCCTGTTTTACTAGATACATTTTTTAAACTGTGAACAGCAACAGCTAGGTCCTCCTAGGGCTCATCCAGCCTCTATAAAAGAGGGAACCCTTTATTTTGGGGGGACCTGGGGTAATGAACCCAAGACCCTTTATGGATTGCATTGATAAAGTTTTTTTTACTATAAATTTCCATATAGTACCATGGATTTTGTTGATGGATTTCATAGTTTTAATTGTTATTGGTTAATTAGCATAATGAAGAAATTGAAGCATAATTATTTTAACAAGTACTTTATATAACTATTTCGCAACCGTTTCCTCGTTGAAGATGGAGGAAATGTTGGGTTCAAACATATTTAACGAGACCCAACCGCTTCGAGTGCTCTTGAAGACCCGAGTACCGCTTCGGGCTGGATACCCGTTCAATACTCGAAATTTAATCTTCTTCAAGTACTCGAGCAACTTTAGGAGTCTACCTTTGTATTATGCCTAAGACAATATTGGAGGTATCTGGCAGTACTTGACCTGACTGGGGCCAACTGGTTGTATCTAGCAATATAATGAATATATATACTTCCATAGCCGGTTTTTCATTCTTACCTTACGTCATAAGCTGTTTATATGAATTTGATTTATTACATGGACCTCAAACTGCTGAACGATTAAAATTCAATGTTCTATTTCAATGAAAAAATATTTCAAACTTTACTGGTACCGTCTTATCGGATTCGAACCCGGGACTCTTAGATCACTAGCCCAACTCATTACGGACTGAGATACCGCAATTGTATGACGCATTTTAATTAAATTTCAGTTTTAACACATTGAAGAACGAGTATTTCAATGTATCCATGTCGAATCCTTTGTTCAGTTAGCGAGCATTGATCAAGGTAAGCTATATGCAACTCACATCGCGAGAACGCCTCTAGAAATTTACATACGAGTGCGATTGGTGATTGGAACAATTTTCACTTCATCATTTGAATTTCAAACATTGCAAGGGAATAGGATAATTCTCGACACGGGTGCGAACGTATGAAGACGAGGCCTCGTGCTAGCTAACGAAGGTAACAATATAAATATATCCGACTTAAAACCTTCCCGGGTGATGGTTTTTAACAAGAAGTAAAGAAGGAGAAATCCTGATTCGGTATAAGAAATTCAAGATATAGGAAGAATTTTGCATATTGAGAAACTACCTACAAAAAAAGGTATCAGTTCCTCAGGTTGTACAACGCAAGTTATACAAGGTAATATAGGTTATGCATCAGAATAAAATATAGGCTACAATTTATAATGATTTTGTGTAATTTGTTCATAATATAACGATAAATATCAATAAAAAGTACTACCAATCAAATAAACATTGACTGTTGTGTAGTTGATTTTATAATTTTATTTGTATCAATGTATGTGTAGTTGAACATTTATATATTTTATAATTGATTTCATTTGAATATTTTTTTTTTTTAATGAAATAAGGTTAAATTAATTATCGTACGATTCAATTATAAATAGTTTTTTTTTTTTTAATAGTTAGTAAAAGCATTTTCATTTTCCATTACAAAACTTTATATCTTTCATTTAATTAAATCAATTGTTTTTTTTAATTATCAGAAGTATCATTTTATTTAATTTATAAAATATGATTTATGTTAACAATTTAATAAAGGGTTTCATTCAGATGACATGCGATCTGGAATTTGTTTGTTCATTTAACGTCACTTTATGCTGCTATGGCTAATCGGACGATGCTACAGCTATCCAGCTTTAATTAGGATAGGGATTTTTAACCCCCGTTTAACGTCCCTTCCGAAGGACGGCGTAACTAAGGATTTTTTACTCCCTTTAAAAAATCCTAGGGCCACCTGCCGGGCTACGAACCTGCGATCTTGGGCTTAGTAGTTTGTTACGCTAACCACCAGACCACAGGTCACCCCCCATGCGATCTGGAATATTGGAATCAGAAATTTATTTTCCTTATACATTTTAAAGCTCTTATCGAGAGGTCCTACTATTTCGTGGGAGCTCTAACAGTAGCATTTGAAGGGGTTGAAGCTTTTTGATTCAGGAACGATAGATCTGATAATCAATTTCCAACATGTTTGAATAATTGTTCGACTAATTAAAATTCAATATTCGATAACATTTATACAACTTCATCTGTAAGGCGCAAAGTCACTTAAAATGACTTAAGTAATATATGTTTGAAGTTATACGTTGAATCAACCTTGAACAGTTTCAGTTTTTTACTTAATCCAAGACCTTTCACAGGCCTCTAAGAGGTACAAGGTTTCTTTTTTACTCTAGATTTAATTGATCAATTTTATGGAATTGTTTAAAACTTTTATTCCCACCTGAAATCCTATTTGCAGGCTACAAATCCCTGAAAGGCAGTTGCCCCTACTGGCAACTCTTTCCCTCAAGGAAGTACAAACCACTATTGACATTCTAAAACGAAACCACTCAGGAATAACCTTCGGGCTTCTTCTTGATCCTCTCCATTACAATGCGCATAGAATCCTTGTGCTAATGCTCTTCTATATATAACCGTCTCACTTCCTCTGCATTTCCGCATATTTTATAATCATAAGCCTGTATTAGTTATTAATTTGTGGTAAAATTTATAAATAAAGAAAGCGAAGAAAGAAGAATTACGTGTTTAATTATAAAAAAATGTATGGTTATTATTCCACAGGTTGTTGCTTCGAATTGAGTCACAAGAAGTTTTAACTTTTCATTCGTTTCCCTTTTAATATTTTCCAAAAATACAAGTTGTCAGGAGATTTAGTGTGAAAAGAAGAATGCAATTGTGGGAAATGTGTATACTTCTGTAATCGTTTCAACAAACATATATCATCAGTACTTCGAAATGTTAGTTGAAACTTTTATTTTTTGATGAAATGATTACCGTATTCAATCTAAAACAACCGCTCCTCTTATTCTGCCTGCTCTACCTCCTTGTACCTAAGGCAGAGCCCTCTATCACTTCCTGGGTCAACTACTAGTGAGACAAAATGGCCAGGTAGGCCAGTACAGGACAAGGACAGCCAGAGTAGAATGTGCTCCACACATATATGCATGGGGTAGATCACTAGCAGCAGGGAGAGGAGGAACCCACAGCCATCAGAGAGATGACAAGTCATTCAAAGAGGACAATAATACTCAGTAATTACTAATTATTTCTATAATATAATTTTCTTTCTTGTCATTATACTATGTACTATTACGATGTATTTTATTTTCTTCATTCACAATCTATTAACATACAGTCCACTCATATCATATCAGAGGTACCAAATCCCGTATAGAGACCCCCCTTCTAGCATAAACAGGGTCCTCCTGGCCAGGATATCTTAACCATGGTCCTCAGGATCCCTTAACCGTTACCATGGTCATCCATAATGTATCGTAAACATGGTCCTCCGGGCCGGATAAATGTCAGTATAATTTACAGATAAATATCAGTTTTACTTTGCCAAATATCAGTATTGAAAAAAAAAATCAAATCAAATTAAAGTTTTTCTTTAAATAATTTAATATAATATTCATTTCAACTATTATTGCATCAGAATATTTTTCGCTTGTGTAATTTTATCACTATTACCATCATCATTACCTTTGTTCTCATAGTGTTTACTGTAAGACAGTTTTAATTCCTTTAATCCATATCATTGGCATAATATGGCATCATCTACCAACCTCAGTTGGTATTAACCAAATTCTCGAAGAATTTAAAGGTCATATTTACATATAATGTAAATAGTGATTAGAAAGGATATATCAGAATACTAATGCAAAATTTCAATATTTTCAGTAAAACACATTCTGTACTATTACTAAAAAAAATCTGGCTATCAATCTTGTTGATTAACTGTTTTATAGTGTATATATTTTTGATATATGAACTATTTAAATGTGCAATTTTATTCATAACATATGTGTAGATAACTAATAGAAAAGATCTTATTGATAATTCTATTTCCTAGCTCAAGTGGCTAATCAACTAATATAACTTTATATTTCATCACTCACATTTTAATTTTGAGGATTCCACAACCAACAATTTCTATTAATTACCTCAATCACATTTCAAATTAATTATAAATCATTACACGACTAATGAATCATCATTTTTGTCTAATATTAAGTCTACTTCTTAACTCATGTTTATAATTCAATTATCATTCGGTATTATATCATACTATTTACAGTTATTATTTTGTTAAATCATCAAGTTTATTGGTATAACTATTAGTTATAATTAATTATTTATAATTCAATGCAAATGAAAATCTTAATCTCACATCTAATGTGATTTAAAACTGCTAAAATGCTTTTATGCTTAATTCTTTAAACATTTTGTATCAATTATCTTTGATAAAATATCAAATTAAATGTTAATATAAAGACAATTCTAGGAACAATCAATGAATCAGGTGAACTCGTATTCATTATATTATTTACAGGATCAATTTTCAAAACATTTCTATCACAGGTGTTTCAAATTAACAAACATTTAAACACTATAATAAATGTTCTTCCATCACTTATGTATCAATATAGAACACTGTACATCAACAGCACATTTCACAGCCCGTTATCTACCTGTAACCTATTCTCAGCTGTTTTCATAGCCTACCCGTTCTTATGGCGGGCGGCCAAAGAGATCTCAATAACCCTGCTACCTCTAACCAGCGCTTAGAGTAACTTGTACTTGGCGTCGCAACTCTAGCACGTCCCTGTTTATCTTATCACCCTCCTTATATTTATTTAATTATTATTGAAGAAATTTACTCATTACCCATAATTACATTTTCTTTTTCCATCAAAAGCTCACGATAATTTGTATTTTTGGAAAATATTAAAAATGAGACGAATAAACAGTTAAAAACTCAACTCGAAGCGACAACCAGCGGAACAGTTACCGATTTTATTTATAGGCCATCATAATAGTCCAAATAATCTATTATTATTGGCCAAAAAAACGATCTTAAATAAATTATGAATCTGTTGTTGCTTTATGGTTCTCTAGATCTTTAGTTCAAGAACTTATTTATATAATTAGTTATACAGGCAGATAAATTAGTTATTATTTTCATAGCCTTGCACCATCTATTTGAATCTGCAGACACTCCTGGGGCTCATCCAGCCTCTATATTGTGATAACCCTTCATTGAAGGAACAGCCTGGCTGTTGAAACTTGTAAAAGTGGATTCAGAGATGATAATGAATACATCTGATGACCAATTTTAATACTTAATTCACTGCGTACAATGTAATAAAATTTATCGGAAAAGTAGATTCGCTTTAGAGATCACTGTGTAATCAAAGATATATCAAATAGCCTCAAGAATGAGATTCCAGGTGGATAGAACTAGAAGGATTAAGACCAGACATTTCCGAAGGTATGTCTAAACCGCAAATGATCAGTTTTGCTAAGGGCTTAGCCTTTAGGCATCTCAGGAATGGATTCCAAAGGCGAAGGGATCAGTCTAGTAACTTCGTACCTTCTCAGAGGCGAGCCTTCACAGTCCGTGATCATTGCAGATACACGTAACTAATGTATTTTTAACTGTGATTATAATATAGAAAATACTTCACTTGAAGAAGAAGAAGAAATGTAAATCAGAAAACATTTTAATAAAAAGTGTCTGAAGCTCTCTGGGAGCAGAGTAGCTCAGTCAGTAGAGTACTATGTTGCTGACGGTTTCGGGTTAGAATCCCGCAGTGACGGAAATCTGTTAACAACCAAGTGGGATCTAAAGACCTTTCTGTGGCTCACCCTGCCTCTATAATGTATTGTCATGTGGGTCAAACCTGCGGGTTGAGCGAGATCTCAGGCAAATCAACTCCCTGCAGAACCAGTTTTCTAGAAAGAGTACGTTTAGTAGAAAGAGTAGGATGTACTGCGGAACCCAAGACTTTCCATGGTACAGTTTTGTAGAAGTACAGTTATTTTGACCCCGATCGAAAAAAAAGTTTTTGTTCATAGATCCAACATAACCAAAAGGTTGGACTATTAATAGGTGAAAATCAATGCTCAACCGTTAGCTTAGTAACAGTACAGTCTCTATTATGTTTTGAACCCTAAACCCTTCATGGGTTGTAGTAGGGTACAGAGTATTTTTCCTTAATTAAGCTTCCACTAGTCGAAAAAAAATTAGTCCTGGATAAAAGCAGCAGCTGAGTGATTCAAAGTAACGTCATAGTCCCTCACTATCGTCATTTAAATCCTCGCTTTTGCAACACCTCCTAGCTTCCCAAAAAGATTCTCTCTAAGCAGGTTAGTCATTAGCTTTGATTGTAATGTATAGAAATTCATTGTGCTATTTATTTCTTTTAATTTTGTCTTTTGATAAGCTATACATCATGTGAAGAATTTATTGCATGCTAGCTCATGCATTTAACAAAAGCTATGGATTTTGATCACTTATCAATTTATCAATTGCTAAATATCTTGTCAAGACTTGTACTGTTCATTTACTTATTATTATTTTTGTTTAATTATGTCTTTTTAAATTGTTTTTTGTCATTTTTTTTTATGACTTACGCTTTATGATTTGTAATACTTAGCCTTCTGGCCAGATAAATATTATGTATCTTTTTCTTTTCATATTTGTTATTCTAAAGGGACATAGTCCCAGAATAAAGTTACTTTTTTATTCTATTCTATTCTAACTAAGGATTTGATGTATAGTTTGTATAACTAGCGATATTTCAACTTTTAAATCTACTTCTGCTTAATTTCGATACATGTAAAGGTTTTACCCAACCAAAAGTGAAATCCTTACATTTATATGATGTTTAATGAAAGCGTTGTAAACTTACACCAAATCGCGTCATGGACAATATTTGCGAAATCTAACCGGAAGTTTAAATCACGGAGGAGTAACCGAGGCGAATTTAAATCCGGTATGAATTTAGTTAACGCAAAAGGAAATGAAGAAATAAAAAAAAGAAAATAAAAAAAAGAAAATAAAAAAATTAAAGGATATGGATGATGAAGAAAGGCCTCCGTGGGGTGGATTGAATCGAGAAAATAAACCGCTTCCTTAGGATGTCCGGTCGGCTGGAAATTTAATACAGGCTTCTCTCTTAACCTTCCGGTGAGGATTCTAACAGGCACCAACCCCACCAATTTTCACAAAACATGGCTATCCGACTCCCCCGTAGAAATAACATAATTAAATTCCTACAAACCTTCCCTCTTTCTTTCGGTATTAATCTTAGCTCCTTCTCTTCATGCAGCCATATTACTCAAGGAGGGAGGTCGAGGAAGCACCTAGCTAAATAAACTTCAAAACCACTTGACCTGAAATATTAAATTACATTATTATGTCCCGGCATTCGAGATTGAAACAAAATGATTTAAGCCTCTTCCGCTTCTATAAATATTAAGATACTATGGAGAGAACTGTTTATTGGAGAGCCAACGTTTCGATTCACAATACAGGTCTTCTTCAAGAGTGAGATGGAGTCAAGAATCATGCTCAACTAGATAGTAAGATAATATAGCTCCACTGATGACTGGATCTTCCAATTCCCCCCAAATGCCGAAGAATATAGTTTTATAGAAGGTTTTTAAACTTTTACAACTTTGTCATAAAGTCCGCATAATATTGTACAACAAACTTTTATAACTAGGTTACATAAGTTATGTGCTAGGCGGCTAGCATCTCTAACGCTCTCTCACTATTTTTTTTTTTAACAATTTTCATGGACAAGTTTTTCACTATTTGTCATATTTGTCATAACCCGTAACTATATTATAGAAACAACTTTGGTTTATTTAAAAAATAGATGAGTCAGTTGATATGTGATGCATGAACGTTGTCATTTGTACTAGATGCTGGGAGGGGTGCAACCCAGAAAGCCGATTTTACTTTTTTTCAATGTCGTTCATAATCGATTTTTATTGCAGCATGTTTAATTTCCTTCAGTTTGGTCTTCAGCAATTTTTTTAACAACCATTGGTTACACACAGCTCAGTAACATCGGCTGCGGTGCATACTAAGTAATTTTTTTTTTACAAATTCCACAAACTTCAGGTTGAATAAATGAATCGATTTGTATTCCAATGAATTTTAAATGGAGTAATTATATATTTCAAAAATATCTCAAAAACTATTAGTCAGCGATGGGGGATTTGCAGGATGTTTCCCGATTTGTGATCCCTGCATCACGATAGATATTTAGATAATGGATATTTCAAATTTGAGTCTTAAAAAGGATTGGGGGAGATAATTGATATAGAAATTAAAAAGAAGCGGCGAGATGCTTAAATAATTTGCAGCTCTTGCGGACAAGTGAAAAAGAAAGATATGGATTATTTGAAATGGAAACAACTGGTCCAGTAAAAAAGGAAAGGGCAGTGAGTGTTGAAGAGGAATTATTTTAATTTGGTGAAAAAGAAAAATAGTTCATGGAATCAATGGTTGGGGTGAATCAGGAAGCATTAGAAAACATGAATATGGTATTGTTTCTGCAGCTCTTGGTAATAAGTGGTTGAATGTTGAATTTTGGACAAAATGGCTTAATTTTACTGGCGGCAGTGAATTCAGGTCGTTCTCATAGTCTCTGAAATGGAGTTATAATATATGCAATAACTCCATTTAAGACAATGTCTGTCCTAGCTACTTACAAAATACGAGTTCTCTCATTTCAATCAAATCATATTGAATTTAAAAAATTCAAGTTTTAAAACTTATTCCCCGGGAATGCAGATTTATGCTACAGGGGATTTTAACAACGGCAGATTGACTGGAGAAACCATGACAGAAACTGGATTGGAGCGAGTGGTGAACAGAGTTTGAACTGTTCAAGGTGATACTTATAAATGTTATATCATCGTTTGACAACCACATAATTAAAAAGAACTAGAATACAATAGTCGGTAGAAGAGTAGAAAGAACTCATTAAGCCTACACTAGGAGATAATTAGAGGCATTTAAGATGAAACTAAGCCTCGTAACTAAGGCAGAGTCGTTAGGTAACGTCTAATCCTCAAACAGTCATGCAAGTATAAGACGGTGATACAACTTTTAAATCTCACCACGCCAGATTAACATAAGCGAAGAAAGGAGAACGTGAAATCGCAACACTTGGAAGGGCCTTATTTTCCGATAGTCATCCCTCGAAATGGCGGAAATGACTCGGCCAAATATTAGAAAGCGTAGAGTGGAGAATAATGAAGTTACTGAACTTCGCGGGGCTTCACATTTGGTTTCGGTTGCGAAGTCGGCATAACGAAGCATTACCCAAGTTACTTTTCTCATTATTTACGCTGCGATGCCTTTCTCGGATTCCGGTTGTGTAAAGATATTAGGTAATCTTGTAAGTTATGGTCTGAGTTAATCTTAAAATATTATATACTTTATATCCTCATACAAGACTGAAAAAACAACAAACTGCTCGACGTTTTCGCCTACTCCAAAATTTACTGGACAAACCTTCAAAGATCCCAATTAATTACAAAGTACTCATTTACATGACAGTTATCAGAACTATTTGGACATACAGAGTTGAGCTTTGGGGCTCCACTGAACCATCCAATTCATCTCGTAACCGACCCTTACAATCCAAAATCCTTCGTAAAATCCTCAATGCTCCTTATTATGTCACAAAAATCCATCATGATCTTAATATCCCATATGTTGCTGATTTGGCCCAAACTAAATACCTATCCTTCCATGATAAGCTCTGTACATACTTGAATCCGCTAGTCTATCAACTTGGTTATAATATTCCTGATTTTTTGTCATGTCCTTTGTTCATACATCAGATGTAATATAATTATAGTTGTAAATATCAATAAATTATTCTAAAAAAAAATTTACTTTATAGCAGTAATAAGCAAAATGTAAACGAATTAATATATTTGTTAACGATTCCTAATGCTATAAAGACTTATATTCTGTGCAACTCATAATGAACATAGATGATAGACGAAGAATATGTTACAACTAAATAGAATATCCTCTTTTTTTTTTAAATATAAATATTTAACAAAATGTATCACAACAATCTTGGGTTCATTACATGTTTGAGACTCCACTGTTTCTAAGCTCCCAATTAATTACAAAGACACAATATACATGAGTATTATAAGACACATTTAGACTTACAGAAGCTTTGGGGCTTCTTATAATCTTTACCCTGCTTATAAAAAATATTGGGAACTATACAAAAAATAGTAGAAAGCGGTATGTACATAAACGAACCAAACAATTATTATTGTAGGAATACTAATTTCTTTCATTTCATTGATATTGTTTTATATCCTACTAATATTATAAATGTGAAAGTTTGTATGTTTGTCTCTGTTTCACGCAAAAACTACTGGACGGATTTGGATGAAAATTTACAATAATATAGGTTATACATCAGAATAACACATAGGCTATAGCAAGCGCGGATTTAGGGGGGTGCACGGGGGCACGTGCCCCCCCGACAGTGTTGTAGGTACTATGGAGAATCCATTATAGTACATAATTAATGGCAAATCACATGATAATAGTTGTTAAAATAACAGAAAGAACATGAGTGAAACTATTTGTTTTGTTATCCTACTAATCTTACTAATCTTACTATTATTATAAATGTGAAAGTTTGTATGTTTTTCTCTCTTTCAAGCAAAAATATAGTTATAGTTTAAGAAAGATAGTTCCACCCTCAAGGGCTTCCCCATTAATATCATAGGCTTTCGAAAATTGTATGGAATCCGTCAGTTTTGAAGTTAGACATCTGAAATTTTGGATATACCAGTAACTTATATTTTTTTTAAATAATTAGATTATTTATTTAAAATGAACGAAACTTTATGTGCCAGACCAAATTCCACGCGAGCGTAGCCGCGGGTATAAGCTAGTATGTATATAAGTTACTAAGAGTGTATAGTTATAATTTTTGTTTATTTTATTATTATTAATTTTTTTTTCTCTCTGTTGGAAATTTTTTTACACATTTTGTCTTTCATTGTAAATTATGATTCCCGACAATTATATTTAAATTTGTACAATTGTTTTTTATTTGAGACTGGTCTATTGGTACAACATTTTTATTTTGTGAAATGTAGCAAATTATACAAGAAATAAATAAAAAAGAAATAATCTTTACAATCCAAAATCCTTAATACTCGTTACTTTGTTACGAATAAAAGTCACCCTTAATGACCTCATTGTTCTATTTTTTATATATATTGTAAATGTTTTTTTATATAAATAAATGGAGATTCGAAACCAAAAAAATAATTTTTTACTGCTTTGGCCCGAACCCGATACCAATTTTTCATAAAAAAATTGTATACATATATATTTTTTAATTTACCATTCAGTTCCAACAGCGTTTGCTCCATAGTAGTTTTCAGACATATTCCTGCATTTGTAATCCGTCAAATGACGTTTTGGCAGAGAACGATACTGTTGACCTCAAACACGCAGAAGATCATGTATAATATTCGCTGCATAACCTTTAAGAAATATTGTTTAAATCTACTTTCACCGTACCAAAGCATTCGCTGCTTAAACCACGGCCTTCCACTTTTCTATTAAAACTTAGCCTTAATGTTTCTGGGCTACTTGAAGGTTGAAGATTGTATGGTAAACTTTATACCAAAGGGTGAAATAATAAATCCTAAATCACAGCTAAAACCGAAAAATAAAATTACCTATGTTTACTGATTAAGTAACGAAAGAGATTTGTGTTATCGCACTTAATAGGTCTCCGGGGTGCTATGTCAGTTGAAGTTTCTTCCGAAATTCGTACAATATATTTTTTTTTTCCTTTTATGAAAAAAAAAGATTTAAAAACCGATATGCGTTTTTTAAGTTTGTTGGCAACTCAACAACAACAACTTAATATGCCAATCGAGTCTTTTTTTCGATAGTTTCAGAATATTCAAGATAAATTCCAGTGAATACCTGTAAAACTGAAGGAGAAATCGAAGCTATATATGGATTTTTCAAGGGTGTAAAACCTCTTAGTTATGCCGTCCTTTGGAGGGAAAGTAAAATGGGAGCCCCTAGCCCGTGCGGTGTCAGGTACGAATTAAAGATCCTTTATCCTAACTATACCTGGATTAGCATAATTTAGGTTTTGTGCTTCTTCACTAGAATTAAAACCCAATGATATTTCAATTTCCAGTCTACTGTACTGTGCGTACATGCTGAATAAGAAAACATTTGTTTTTTACTAAATTTCTTTTACTTTTCTTACTTTTACTAACTTTTCTTCATCATTAGTAAGCTATTTAACACTTTTTTTCAAATTGAACAAAAACCGAATACTCTACAATGTAAAAATAAATTATTTTATGATTTTTTATAACTATTAGTCAATTTTTTTTAGTTTTAAATATTTTTATTTTTAAAGAGAAAAGATGGACTGTCACGGAAAGACGAAGGTTCCGGGTTCGAATCCCGGCCGAGGGCCTATCTTTTCTCTTAAAAAATAAAAATAAATCACTATGAAAAATCTCTGTGAGATCGATCTTCGTGTGGAATTAATGGTTCTTAATGATTATGCGAATTAGATTTGGATGGGTCCAGTGCATGGTATAGACCGTACTGTTTCTATGACAACGGTTCTACTCAGGATTAGGTAGAGATCATGATTAACCCCCAGGTTATTCCCATAATTAAGGGAACCCACTTTACAGAGGCTGGGTCAGCCCCATTAAGGTTAGCAGATGCTACAGGGTTCATCCGTGGCTGTTTAACAGATAAAATAATTTATTTGCAATCACCAAATTTTAACCCAGAATCATCAGCATAGCATCGCAGCACTCTACACACGGCTACTCCGCTCCTTGGTGGCTTCATAAGAAAATTAAAATACTTTCTGATCTAGGTACTAAGCCTAGGCTGTTCCAGCTCTCCTGAGGAACATATAATTTTTTCTGCTTAAAATATTTTCTCTCTTACTTCAATTACACAATATTTCGAAAATAATATTTGGTTGTACACATTACCTTCCTTTTTCTGGGTTAATCATGAATAATTCCGGGAGAAGAGTCGTTTTTCTACGGAAACTATTTTGCTTGTAGTAAAGTTGGGAACGGGCTAACCTTGGGAGTTTATAGGTGTCTTTTAGACTTGCCGGAAAAGAAAAACAGCGAGAAAGGTTGGAGGACTAAACTTGGTACAACTAAATAGATCTAATCTAGTGAGAAAATATAAGTCGTGTAAGTTGGACCGGGCGCAATGTAGATTGCTGAAGGGAGGAGTATCGTTACAGTTGTTTTATGGCGAGTAATTTCTAGCCTGGAATCACTTTAGCAACAGTTTCTGAGATTAATTCCATTTAATTTTATCTATCTTCTACTTTTTATGTATTTGTTAACCGTTCTACTTTGGAGGGAGGGAGATAACAAGTGGAGCAGAGCTACGCAAAACTAATTATTTTAATGACTTAAGTATTGTTATTGTTACATGCTGCTCCTCTCTTAGGTTTTGTGGACACCTGAAAAGGGCCGGGTGTTTTGACATATTGACTGCACCCCCAACTATTTCTTCCTTATATTAGAAGATACAGTCGACCAATTCTTCTCTAATATTATTTTTTTTAATTATCGGGCTTTGGAATTTTCTTACATCCCTGTCCAAAATACACCTTCCCTCCAATTTCTATGATGTCCATAAAATCACCCTCTATCAGACCTCTAGCTGCAATTTCTTCTATGACTTTTTATATCCATTGCATTCGAAGTTTTTCACTTATTTTTATTTTCCCTTCCATCGCCTCTCATGCATTCTCTTGGCCCTTACCATAGTAATCTCTTTGATGTCATTAAGAATGTTAAGCTTATCCCCCATTGAATTTCTTATAACTCCGTTTGGGACCTTATACAATCTGGATATCGTATAGCTTCTCTAGAAATCCATTTTTAGGTAATTTATTTGTGAATTGTTTAGTCCGTGTCCATGATTCTGACCCACGTAAGATTGCGCCAGCCAACCAAGAAGGAGTAATATATTTTCTTCTTTTCTTTGGAGAGAGTCCTTTTTATTCCATAATATACCGTTTAGGAGAAATATAACCCATAAATTAGTGGAAAATAGTTGACTGGATAATTCTAATCTCAGTATGAAATGGTCAGGGGCTGCAGTCAATGATTACACATAGTAAGAATTCTATTAGTAAGTCTTGTTGGAGGAAGTTTAGTAATCTTGGAGTAATGATTGTAATTGTTATAATTCCTCCATTATCAAGGTATTAGATATTTTTAAGATATGAATATAGTCAGAAATAGATATTTATGTTAATAATTATTGCCTGAAAATCGCACGATAACGGGCTAATTTATTAAATAAATTCGAGGTATTTAAGAATTTTAAATTAATTAGTAGTTAACGGAATGAATTTAATTTAACTAACAGTTGGGGAGTCTAATTCAGAAGTTGTCAACCGAACCAGCGAACAACCTGAATCAAAGGCTTGGCCTATATCCAACCTCAACCTTTTGGTTCCACGGAACATTTCTATAATGAAAAATGAATCCGGAAAGGTTCTAGGAAATGCCATCAATGTAATCTTTTAACCGTTACGAATCCAATATGCTTTGGAATATAAATATTTTATTTATAATACGATTTTTTAGGACTAACAGTTTTTCATTTATAATAACAGATTAAAGGTATATAGGGGCGACTTGTGGTCACGTGGCCAGCATAACAACCTACTAAGCCCAAGCTCACGGATTCGTAGCCCAGCAGGTGGACCTAGGATATTTTCAAGGGAGTAAAAAATCTTTGGTACTGCCGTCCTTCGGAAGGGACTTAAACGGGAGTCCCGCTCCTGTACAATGTCAGGTACTCGTATATATTTTATTTTTATGGTAGTCTCAATAGTCTTAGGAGTTAGGGATTATTTCATCATATGATTTATCAAATTATTTCGTCATATGATTTCGATTAGAGAATCATTTACAATTAATAATTCATATTCATCAGAAGCAAAGGATGAATTAATGTCAATTTATCTTCACTTTTAACGGTATTATTTTTTATTTTTTTACACGCTTTTATGCACGTGTTTTCTGTATAATTCTTGTTATTTAATGTTTTTATTTATTTTCTTCTAGAACAGAACATACCTTTTAGTTTATATTTATTTTCAAATGTCTATGTAAATACTTTATGATTCATATGATGGTAGCCTCTTGGCCAGATATATATTTAATTATTTTTGTGCACATCTGTTATTCTTAAGCTTAAGGGATTTGGTCCCAGAATAAAATTATGTTCCTACTTTATGTACTATATTATAATAATTATTTAAGTGATTGTTTATTTTTATGGGGACGTAGTAGTCTTAGGAGTTGGTGATCCAAATTTTCTTCAAATGAGTCGCATGTGATTTCCATGTTAGTCTTCTATCGTTAATAGTTGTTTCGTCCTTTTCCAGCTTTGCACAATTTCCCTATAGCGCCGCCCAAAAGGGACAGATCGCTATGAAGGGATAAATATAAACCCTTGTTGACTCATGCAGGCAGTTCGACCTACAACGGCCTCGGACGTTGTCACACTCGGGTCAAATTGACGTATATAAAGCTCACCGACCTTTACATCGCGCCTGGTTTCTTCAATCATTGAGTAGCCCTGTGCCCTCTCAACGTTTCCGCCGGCTAATTCATCCCGAGCGCAGTATTTACATGTCTGTATTTGTACGAGGCATTCTTCTATGGGATTCTTTGGGAAAAATAGATAAAAAGCCCCATATATAAGGAAGTATTGATAATATATTTACATAGAATAGAAAAATATTTTTTTTAAATATTTTAATTTGAAAAGAAAAGATATGGCCAGGACCGGGACTTGAACCCGGGTTTTTCACCTATATATATATATATATATATATATATATATATATATATATATATATATATATATATGTATGTATGTATACTAGCTGACCCGGCCACGCGTTGCTGTGGCTGTTGTAATAGTTTTAAAAATATATTATGTTAAAATTTGAGTTTAAAAGAAGCAATGATTGAATGGATAAATGAATTAAATAGATTTTTCATTTTTCATTTTATTCATCTTATATCTAAGTACAGTATATAATAAATAAATAATATAAAAATTTCCTGACTGTTAAAAAACAACAACATTAAGTTATAATGAATGAGGCACATCATGGTTGATTTTCAATTACAACTAATAATATTTTTTTAAATTATACATCTTATACATTCTATTATACTACTCATACATGCCCTTACAACATATAAAAAATGCAGCGTCATCAAGCGTCACTGCAATGATCGACGCTTAATCGATAAACGTATAACTTAGGGGTATGAAAAATAGTTTACATCCGATTCTCAGACCTACTGACTATAGACTCAAAATTTCATAAGAATCGGTGAAGTCGTTTTGGAGGAGTTCTGTTACAAACACTGTGACACGACAATTTTATAAATTAGATATATATATATATATATATATATATATATATATATATATATATATATATATATATACATACACCTACATATAAAAAAATTATATCATATAACAATTAAATAAATTAGAAAACTAATTTTATTTCTGAGACTAGATCCCTTAACAATAACAGATGTGTATATGTATATATGTATATGTATATGTTATTGTCTGGCCTAGGTGGAATAAATTTTATTTCGTTCATCCTCAGGATGAAATTCGGCCTTCCCACACTAGTTAGAATAGAGTGTTAATGTATACGATTTAATTTTCCTGTTTGCCTTGATAGGAATAGAAAAATATGCACATGCACACATTTCAAGGTGATCAGATATTCTCGTAGAAAAGGCTAATCAATGCTATTATATTACCTTGTAAATTATTATGAGATATCTCTGTGTGTATAGTGCTGAGTTGCTATGAAGAAGGATTTGGGATGAAATCTAACAGTGGCAGGTAAATTATTCAATCTGTTAACAGCCACAAGATGGACCCTATGGGATCTAGAAATCCTCCCGGCTCTCACCCAGCCTCTATTAAATGGACACTCTTAATTGGGGAGAAACCTGGTAGTTGAGCGTGATATAGTACAATAATCTCCCTACACAACAGTTTTCTTTACCTTATACTGAATCCAAGACCCTTCAACGGTTGTATTTTATTATACTATGGAATATATATAAGTTAAGAAGTATATACTCTTATATTTTGAAGTATTATATAATGTGAAATATGGCGAAAAGACTCTGACTGGGGTATTGGGTAGAGTGAAGTCTCAGCTGGTATCCCCGGGAAAAGTCCCGAAAAAAGCACATAGCTAAAGAAAGTATCTTTTAAGTCCGGAGAGAAGAAAGTAAACTCTCTTGAGTAGAAATACTTCTATTCCTGAAGAGCCTCTCATATAAAGCCATTTCTATCAGGCATTTTGTGAGTAGATATGTAAGCATGATGACCATATCAGTAATACCTCATTAGAGTAAAACTTTAATGTATATTTTTTTATGTATTTCATATATTAATTTATTAAATATACCATTAAACATCTTATTTTTTATTAAAAAGAATATTGAGTGGCTCAGTGGTAGACCTCTGAGTTGCCGTGCCGAAGATACTCGATTCATATTCCGATGACTTCCCTTTATCACCACCAATACCTTGGCATAAGAAAGCGAAATTTGTCATTGATAAAATTATTTATTATTTTAATAAATAACGTTTCTATTACTTTTTGGAATGTGTTACAAGAAACAAATATATACTCTTCTAAATCGATGAAGTGACAAGAAGAATAGTACAATAATAGGGCTCTTTAACGAGTACTTGGCATCTTACAAGCTCGGGATACCCCGTTTAATGTCCCTTCCGAAGGGCGGCTCAGCCAAGGATTCTTTACTCCATTTAAAAAGTCCTAGGACCACCTGCTGGCCTATAGTACAATAAATGATTATACTTTTTACTCCAAATTTTAATTTTAAAAGTCATTAGGTCAAGGTAAAAGGCGATGGAGAAAGTCACGTTTGTTTGTTTTTCGTTGTTTTCTTGATAAAATTTACAGAGATTAATAGGTTATCTATTATCACTAGATTATTTTTTGAATGTTACTATTTTAAATAATTTATTGTTTTAAATGTTACTACACAACATTTCATTGAGTGGTTTATCATGACTTATCATAGGTCAACTTTTAACATACTTCACTGTATAGATGCTCTCTACTTTATTAGTGCACTAAGTCGAATGCTTTTGTAGTGAAATGCAATAATGATACATGTGTATTAAACGGTCTTCATTAAACTTACTTTCTTTATCCTCTTATATCATTCGTCTCATTTGAGCTATTTCTGTGCGCTTTATTATATTGCTTTCTGTATTGTTTTAGTCAGGTTAATTTTTTTTATTGTCTATTTAAATTTCTGTAAAGTTCATTAAATTTAATTAATTTATTGTTTATTTAATTTTACATTTTTGTTATTGATTATTCCTTTTTATTATTGCCTATTTAATATGAACAGAATAACTCTTTGAGAATAGCCGTCTTCAAAAAAGAAGCTGTGAAATATTTCCAGAAGTTCGGAATAATTCAAAAAATGAAATTATGCCTACATACCATATAAAATACCATTAAATGTTTTAGTAAGGATAAAAATGGCAGTGTTTTCGTCGAAAGTTTAGGGAAAAAATTTAAATGAGATGTTTACCTAAGTTATACCGTCCGAAGGAACGTAAAATGGGAGGGCTCGAGCTTATACGATGTAAGGTACTCGTTAAAAATCTCTGTCCTAATTTAACTTGGATAGGTTAAATCAAGGGCTTCCACTTTAGAATCGTTCGATCAGCCATTGCAGCAGAAGAGGAGGCTAGAGAGTGGTCTAGAATTAGCATTTTATTATTATTTCCATTAATATGTACAGTAAGTTAGCTGTTATCAGTATCTAAATCATTAGTGTTCCGTTTATAAACAATGCCGGATACCAGCTAATCTATAACTCCCGGCAATATTGTTAGTAATTTAAAATGCCTGATATACAGCCTAATTAATTTTTAAAGAGAGGGAAAATCCTTGGCCGTGCCGTACTTTAGAGGGAACGTAAAATCCCGGTCCTCAGCCTGTGAGGTGTGATGTACTCGTTAAAGATCCCTATCCTAATTATACAGGGATAGGAAATATTTAGGATTCTCACCGTAGCATCGTCCGATTATCCATTGGGGCATACAGTGACGTTTTGTGAATAAACAGCAATGCATTTTATTAATTAATTTTTTTCATTATCGTTTATTTTATTAATTAGTGCTGAACGAAATTATCATTAGTAATTTGTTTTTTCAATCGAACCCACCACAGGCTAATTAGCAGAGCAACGCTAATGAGATGACCTTTAAGTTCGCTTAACCTTGAAGACAGTTTATTAATCCTTGTCCGAAGTCATCAGTTCTGGCATTTACGCAAGCCCTTTCAATGAATAAAAAAAATCTCGTTTAACTTAATGCCACACATTTCAGGGATTAAGTCTATTTAATTATAAATATAAATATAGATATTATATATAAAAAAACCTATACCACTACAACCCGTGAATGGGTCTGGGGTTCAGTACAGGTGAGAGACTGTACTGTTTCATGGACAACAGTTCTACAAGGGGGTGACTTGTCCTAGATCACGTTCAACAGCCAGGTTTCCCCCCCCTTATTTTGGGTTCCCTATTTTTATAATATTTTATAGAGGCTGAGTGATCCCAGGAGGTTCCTAGATCCCTTATGATCCATCTCCAGCTGCAAACAGACTAATTCTAAGTATATAGTAGTGAATATATTCATATTATTAAAAAAAATTAATATTATTACGAAACATTAAATAATTAAAGTATTGTATAGTAAATTATATTCATGATATAATATATCTATAATTGAATAGTTGGAGATGGGTAATTTTTTTTTTTGTCGTTATTTAATAGTAAATAAAGTAATCCTTTTTGTCTAAAAAGCTTGATCAAATTAAATAATATTTAATCTCAATATTTTGTCTTCTTTCCATTTTTTTAATACGACTGAGCCACTATTGACTAAGTTTGTTTCATTTGTTCTTTATCATTTTATTTATTATTACTATTATGTTGTAATTATTTATTCGTTAATCCACTCCTCACCTCTCTCATAGAATGTCCGCTGTACTGTAAAAAAAATCCTTTCGTATTTTAGGTACCATTGCTTGGTCTTCTATGTTACGAAAAATTCTCTATAACTATCACCTGTGAAGACTCATGCGATTTACACATCATAATGTCTTATTGTTTCTGACACAACGGTAGTGCAGGGTTGTTGTTTGTTTATTTAACGTCACTTTATGCTGCTAATCGGACGGTGCTACAGTGGGAGCCCTAAATTTTGCATATCCAGGCTTAATTAGGATAGGGCTCTTCTTTAACGAGTACTTGACATCAAACAAGTTCGGGACACCCCGTTTAATGTCCCTTCCGAAGGACGGCATAACCAAGGATTCTTTACTCCCTTTAAAAAATCCTAGGAACATATGCTGGGCTATGAACCCGCGATCTTGGGATTAGTAGTTTGTTAGGATAGCCACTAGGCCGCAGGTCGCCCTTTCTAAAAATGAGTTTATTTGTATTTAATCGGACTAAAAGAATGTTGTGTATAAAAACATATACAATTTTTAGCAATGATTATATATAAGACACTATGTGTTACTATAACTTTCGATTTTTAAAAAAATACTGTTTCCACTACATGCATTGGCTTTTCAAAACTTTAAACAGAATTGAAAAATGACACGATATTAAAACTGGAATGATAACGATGTCTGGTTGTTATCATGGTAAAAGGTTATCTAATTCAGGAAATGAAGCCTTGGCGCGTATCGAGAAAAAGTGGAAACCATTTTCCATCTCGTTGCAGTAGATTTCCAATCAAATGGAAGAAAAACCAAGTTATTAAAAAGGACATTTTTTAAACAGAATGATCTTTTTGCTTCTATGTAGAAAAATGAATTTTGTTTTTTTAACTGAAGTTTGATTTCCTTTACTTACGAGAAAACTATCCTAAATTAACAATTTTTAATCTATTTTTTTATTATTAAATATCTTTGTTTTGAAGTGAAAAGATTTGTCCTGGCCGGGATTCGAACCCGGGTCACCAGAGATGCAGACGACCTGGGCTCGAATCCCGGCCAGGACAAATCTTTTTTCTTCAAAACAAAAAATATTTAAAAATAATAATATTTAAATTATGTTCTAGCATATCGTTATCTATTATCAGTCAGTAGTTTAATAATCGTTTGTCTAATATTTAAAAAAAAAATCATTTCTACTATCAACGATATTTCTCTACACTCTTTTATAACATGTTATTTATTTGATTGTCATTTATTTAATATTTTAAAAATCAATTACATCATCCGTAATCTTTGTCATTCCCTTCTGAACGTATATATTTTTTTCTTTTTTACTGTTTTTAAAAACCGATTTCTGGTGCCTTTAAAAAAAATTTGTTAACATTACAGTTTTCAATAAAATTTGAATAAAAAAATAAATAGAACCCAAGGAAATAACCCTTGGCCTAAAAAGCTGTCTTTAACGTTTGTGAAATCTCTCCTTTTCGTTATCGGAACTACTTTTTTTGTTAGTTTTTTTCCCCTTGATACTTATGCCAAAAAGGTTGGAAACGTTTTTGCAATGAATCAGCATTGTTTCTCCATATACATAACTGCTCGCCTTTTCAGGCTACTTCAACACTTACTAGACAAACTCTCCGATCAATAATGATTCAATATCCCATTCGTTGCCGATATCAATATTTTCATGACATGCTTCATTCCCTTTCAAAACCACTTATCTGAAAAGATGGCCTAGATGTAGTAAGTAAGTAGCCTTCAAAGTTGAAATTGTTATTTGAGTACTACAAGTGAGTTCTCTACTATTCTTTTCTTGCTTGTCATGCATTAAACATCATTCATAATATTTAATTGTTAAAGAATAGAATAATTTTTTTTTAGATTAATTTATTCATATTTACAACTGAAATTATATTACACCAAGTAATCTTGCTAATATGAACAAATGACATGAAAACAAAAAACACTTGTGGAGAAACTACCCATCGGTAGCATTCCAATAAAGTAGGATAGGTATCTAGTTTGGGCCAAATCAGCAACATATGTGATATTAAGATGAGCTTGTTTGTGACATAAGAAGAAGTATTGAGGATTTTACGAAGGATTTTGGATTGTAAGGATTGGATACGAGATGAATTGGATGGTTTAGTAGAGCTCAAAGCTCAACTCCATATGTCCAATAGGGTCTGATAACTGTCATGTAAATGAGTCTTTTGTAATTAATTGGGAGCTTAGAAAGTTTGTCCAGTAAATGTTGAAGTAGGCGAAAACGTCGAGTAGTTTCTGGTCTTTTCAGTCTTGTATGAGAGAATAAAATAGAAAACAAACTTTTATTTTGTTTAAATTTTTTTTTTTTTATATTAACACTTTATTGAAATATTACAATCTGCCACTTGTGGGCAATAAGTAATAGTGCTGTGTAGCTTACAGTCATTCCATAACAAAACAATAATATAAACAAAATAAAATAAATAAATATATACATGCGGAAAAATATATACATGCGGTAACAGAAAGAAATTAATGCGGAAATGATAATAAAATAAAGTAAAAAAAAAAAAATAAAAAAAAAATAAAAATAATAATACTAATAATAAAAAATAAATAAAATAAAATGTACACATTCATACCCTAAACTAAAATTTTATTATGTAATATAGTTGTAATGATCAATAAATTAATTAAAATATCAATAATTACTAATTTATATCATAATAATACAGATTTTCACTTGACTTTCGAAACAAACGACGTATGTATAACGCTATTTTAAGTTCTATTTGGACATATGGATCAGAACTTCATGTGGTTCAGCAAAGCGCGTCCCTACACACTAGATACAAACAACGCAATCCAAAAATCTTAGAAAAATTGTTAATGCTCCTAGATTTATTTCTCTCAAATCACTTCCTATGAGAAGATTAAAAAGACAATGGCTTTGAGACCTGTTCAGAAAGTATTAAGCAAATCAAGCACATTAGGAATAAAAACTGGGAATGTTCAAATGTAAAGGATTATGTAAAGGACATCATTGATATTTCACTCCGAGTTATCCTCTCTCTCCCCCCCAAAAAAAAATTTAAGAATTAGTGTAGTAATAACCTAAGCCAGCAAGGACGTAGGGACATAAGCAGCCAAGTATAGTGAAGAGATAACTCGGCCGTTGTTGGATCACTGCCAGACTAGCTCATCCGTATGCTTGGCATGCTACATTAAAAACCCTTCACCTGGCTATAACATCATCACATTGTCTAGGTTACGAGGGGGGAGGTTATATGGGTCGGCTGGGTTATATGAGAGTGTGCGAATCCTAGGGCTGAATAGTTGGCTGGGTAGAGATGGCTTTTATAGAGATATCTACTTCAGCAAGGGCCTGGAAGGAAAGGGCACACTAAAGGTCCTAGCTCTGAATGTTAAAGATTGAAATTTATTTCGTGCGTATAATTACGTAGAAAAACATGATTAATATTTTATATAACTGCTTATGAGGACATTCCGAACTCATAAGTGTGCCCAAACTGATGTATGAGGCATTCAGGATCGACAGCGGATGGATAACTCAATTTTTCAAAAATTTAACTTTTCACATTTTTCGCTAGTGCAGTCAAGCATTAATTTATGCTGTCAAAACTTCAGGCTCAGAATTGGACTGAGGACCGTCCGAAAAATGTGAGAAAGTTAATTTAATTTAAGTAATAAGCTTTTGATCCTGAACGCCTCATAAACATTGGAGCGTCGATTATCCGAACTAATGCTGTCAGGTGTGATTAGGATAATATAAAATTCGGATAATCGAAATTAACTAAAAAATAAAAATTTAATTCCAATTTGTCTTTTAATGAAAGAACCACTCGTTTTCTGCTTGTTGACATGCTGCAATTTTAAAACAAAAAGTGATCTGAAATGCTATGTACACATCACAAAGAATGATCTAAAACAGAAGATGGCCAATCTATTATCAACCAAATGAATAGGAAGGGATTCAGAGAAACAAATAATATTGATGACTAAGTTCATTTTTTTGCGGTTTCCGTTAAATGATCAGGGCCCCCCTTATTGACGTTTATAGAAAAAATGATTTTATTTTTCATAAAATTTTATTTAAAATAACGATAATTTTAACAATACAAATAAGTAATTGGATGATCTTATCGAGTTAATTAAAATTACATTTGAAAGAACAAAAACACAAAAAAAAACCAGTTCCGTTAATTCGGATAACTGACGTTCGGATAATCGACGCTCTACTGTACATGGTTGTAGTGATTCGTCCAGACCCCTCCCATTTCTTATTTACTTTGTTTACCATAATTACATGGAGACTATGTAATAAGAGATTTTCGTACACTTGATTTCTTGAGTAATGTTATTAAATTGAATAAGGATTTTCGTATCATGATAGGTACAAGAAGACACGGATCGAGCAATTTGTTTTTCCGTTTAACGTCAATTTATGCTACTGTGGCTAATCAGACGATATTGTATATAATATGCCCCTGTAGGGCCTGTTCCAGCTCCAACGCCATTTTCTGGGCTTCCCTTAAGGTCTGTGGGCGGCCAAACAATACTTGCTTACCTACCTCCCCAGTCAAACCCCTAGTGAACGCCTCTAACACCTTCCTTTCTACCTCCCTCGCCCACCACGTTCCCTCGTCTCCGGCTAAGGTTGGCCTGGCCATCTTTCCACCCACCGTAATACATCGGTCGGCAAACTCTTGTATCTTCTCCTTAGACTGTTGGCTCATGTCCTGCAGCACTCTGCCGTAATACTCGAAGGTGTTTGGATCGCCAAACCGCTCCTTCAATACCTCCGAAAGTCGCTGGAACGTAACCTCACCCCTAAGCTCTTCAGCGCCCCTTACGAACGTCGCCGCTTGTCCCTGAAGTTTTAACCGACATATCCTCACTCTATCTCCGTCATCCCAAGCCCCACAAGCCGCTACCTCCTCCAGGTAGTCCAAAAACTCCTCCACTGGCCGCGCAGTCGCTTCCCCTCCCCATGGCTTCACTAGTGACTGTAACGATAGATCTCTGCGAGGTGGTTTAACAACCAGTTTAGCATCTGGTTGATTTGTCTCTAGCTCTACAATCTGCTGCTTGAGTTCCCCCTCCCGCTTTTGAAACTCCTCGTTTAGTTTTAACACCTCATCCAATTTAGCCCTTAATTGACTCTCAGCCGTCATTTTAAAAACGTGAATTTAGTTTGTGGTATTTTTGCAACCACCCCACACCTGACACCACTGTAGCACCCCCGGCTTATTTGGAAGGGAATGGGGTTGTGAAAGGAAGGAAAGAATAGTAACACATAAGAAGAATAAAGAAAATTAGGAGAACGTACTCTTACTAAGAACTAAGCAATATAAAGAAAATGACTATATTTATTTTTATTTAATAATAAAACCAAATTAATGACAAATATAAAAAAAAATGTTTAATAAATTAATAATAAAACCAAACTGTTGAAAAATATTAGAATGGTTAAAAATTCTGTAATTACTACACTACTGGTACAACCAGTTCCCCCACTTATTTGCTAGGACAAGAAAATCAAAAAAACAATAAGGGAATATTATAAGTCTCAGAACAAAAATTATAGCCTGATACTCCACGGTAATCAATGAGTCTATCCCCAGAAATTAAATTGTTCACATGTACCTTTTATAACGTGTAGCGATCCTCCCATCTGATCGGTTCCGCAGTAACCAACACCAATTGTCTCCAACCTCTCACACTGCGACGTTACACCTCTTTGCACACGGGACAGACTGACTGACTTCTAAGCGATCGCGATCTCCCTCTCCCACGCTGGCCACCGTCTAGACGCCACCTCAGCATCCTTGACGGTCTCAGCCCCACGATCGCTCGACTAAATGATTTAATTAAACTTATTTACGGCCAGTCCCGCCACGGTTCTGTTACAGGTAGAACTCCAGTAAAGTTCTATAGTAGAAGGTCTCGAGGCCATATTCTTTTCAGACGCCTCGGAGGGTTATCAGGAATAGTATGGGAAGCAAGTTGAGAGAATAGCGGATTCAAGTGTGTATGGAGCTTGCCATGGAAGGATATGTATCTAGTTTGTTCCAAATCAGCAACATATGGGATATTAAGATCATGATGGATCAGTTTGTTTGTGACATAATAAGGAGCATTGACTCCGTATGTCTGATAACTGTCATGTAAATGAATCTTTTGTAATTAATTCGGAGCTTTGAACGTTTGTCCAGTAAATGTTGAAGTAGACGAAAACGTCGAGCAGTTTTTTGTCTTTTCAGTCTTATGATTTTTGATATAAATTAAATATAAAAAAAATTAATAAAAAATAAAAGTATTACTTACAGTTTATTACAAGCTGTTAGAGAGTAGCAGTTGGATCAGAAATCAGGATGCCTGAAAGATAAAATAATTTTATAAAAATAACTTCAAATTTCGTAATTTAATTTTTAAAATAACCTTATTATTCTAATTAAAACTACGCCGCATATTATTTTATCTTTATTTATTTTGATCTTCAATTTTTCCACAAAAATGAAATAAAATATATTTCCTACAAGAAATAAACTTTGGTTGAGTACTTGTTAGAGACTTTTCTGCTTCTAAAACAACGGCTTTCGGAAGGATTCGTCCGATATTACGCTCAAAAACGAAGTTCTTTCGCCCAATATTAAATTTTTAGGGGCTGGGTGAGCCCAAGAAGAGACTAGTTACCATAGGTTCCATCCGTGTATGACTGTCAAGAGATTAAATAATTTATCTTCAAGACACTAGCTCAGCGCTCTACACACTGAGCTATCCAACTTACCTCTCCAATATCTTATCATAAGCTTAATTCTCTAACATCTTGAAGTATATCATTATCTCTATCATGTCTATAGAAAGAAACCTGTATCACTATAACTTGTGAAGGTTCTGGGGGTTCAGTACATGGTAGAGACTACAATGTTTCTTAGACCACGGTTGTGTAGGGATATGTAATTTCTCTTCCAGTATTTTTCGCTCATCTAAAGGTATCCATTTTATAGAGGCTGGGTGAGTCCAAGAAGAGACTGCAGTTCTCACAGTGCAACCATATATGGCTGTTTACATATTAAATAAATTGTTTTCTACTTAGCAACCGTGCGCTCTGCGCCCTAAGCTACCCAGCCACCCCGTCCCTATCTTATCATTATCTTAATTCTTTTATATGGCGAATTACATTATTATCCATATCATGCCTATATAAAAAAAAACCTGTACCATTACAACCTGTCAAGGATTTGGGGTTCAGTACATTGCAGAGAGAGCACTGTTGCTTGGATTAAGTTTTTTCAGGGAGGTGAATTTTCCTAGATTCCAGATTTTTCTCCCTTATTTTGGGTACCCACTTTACAGAGACTGGGAGAGCCCCAATATTTAATCAAGGACCTTCGGTACGGCAACTCAGCGCTCTACTCCACTGAGCCACCCCGCTCTTATCAAAAGATATTATACGATTAAAAGTATGTTACATATCATTAGAAGAATCCCCTCAGTTACAGTTTGAACTTCAATTTTTCTACAAAAAGAAAGTTGGGTTTAGTTTATGGTTGAGATTATACTGCTTCTGAGACAACGGTTGTGCAGGGAGGTGATTATTCTGAGATTAAACTCAACCTCTAGTTCTTTTCGCCCATCTATGGGCATCAATTTAATAGAGGCTGAGTGAACACTAGATGAGTCAGCTGATCTTACAAGGTCCATCCATGGCTTTTACTTTTCAATAATTTCAACACATAAACTTTGGGCCCTACCGTGAGCTACCCAGCTTCCCTATTTCCTTTCTTATAACCATCTTAATTATTTTATATGGTGAGCAATTGAGTCGTTATCTCTATCTATCAAGTCTATAATAAGTATATGATATGTAATGATGGTACACACTTTGGAGTGACTTAATAATAGGACTTGATTTGCAAACCTACAACTAATGGGAAAACCGCTGGTAAAGCTCATAATGAATAGGAAATGCCGAGAAGTAGCAAGAAATACAGTCACGAACGGTGACAGCTGCAGTAATATTGACAAATTTAGTCCTAGACTAGTCAGGACTCGTAGCCGACTAGACTCACACCTGTTGAATGAGGCTGAGAGACAATAATTAAACCTGTGTTGGAACGAATTAATTTATAATTACGTGTAGTTGGGGTAGTTAATTACTCAACACTTATCCTTTAAGGGGTTTGCGGTGGCTCTTTAATATTCAATCAGCCCAACCGGATTAGGGAAATGCTATTTCGAACGTTTTCAAGTTTGGTTACAACAGTAACATTCAATCAATTTTTTTAAAAAATTGGTACCATTAATTTTGTTGAAAGTAGATAAAAAACTGAAGATAAAGAAGCGAGTAGCTCAGTCAGTAGAGTACCGAGTTACTAAGTTGAATGTCCCTGGTTGAAATCCAGCTATTGCAAATAAATTATTTAATCTGTTAACATCCATAGATGGATCCCGTGGGACCTACTGAACCTTCAGGGGCTCACCCAGCCTATGAAAAGTAGGCAAAATTGGGAAAAATGAGTGGTGGCTGAGCGTGATCTTGGACAAATCACCTCCCTGCACAACCGTTGTCTTAAATAAATAGAAACAGTACAGTACTTAACCCAAGACCATTCATGGTTTGTAGTGATACAGATTTTTCAATCACATTATACCATTTGTGCTGCTTTGGAGATTTAATACATATTAATATAAAATATTTATTTTAGTTAGAAGAAAATATTCCATTATTTATGTCTTTATTTTAATAAAATTCACTGTTTTTTTTCCTTTCAAATATAACATATAAGATAAATGACATTTATCAAAAAGAAAAGCCACGTTTCTATTTTCCTGACTTGTATTTGTTCTTACTTTTGTATGAATTAAGAGCGATGTAGCTTAGAGTGAAATTAATTATTTAATCTGTTAGCATAATAGATAATAGATAAATTATTATGGACCCTGGGAACTACTGACCCACCTGGGGTTCACCCAGCTTATATAAAACAATCAAAAGTAGGAAAAAGTCTGGCGGCTGAGCATGACCTCGGACAAATAACCTCCCTGCGTAACCGTGTTCTTACGTAAAATGAAATACTATACTATACTAGCATCTACTATACCCATGACTATTCATTGGTTGTCGTGGTACAGGTTTTTGTAATCACATTATATTATTATAATATATTTATTTTAGTTAAAAGAAAATCTTCCATTATTTATGACTTTACTATCACAGTCTTGTTCTTTCATAACAATTCATAAGATACGAGTATCAATGTTCCGCTTTTTTTATTACATTTTTTACTTATTTTCTTCCCCCATATACGTATAAAATTGAAATAACTGACTGAAACTCGAAAACCATAAATATATATAGTATTATCTAAAACTGTTAAGAAAAATAGAAACTGATATATATATATATATATATATATATATATATATATATATATATATATATATATATATATATATATATATATATAAAGGCCAATTAGCATGCATCATTCAAGATTATTATTTATTAGTCTATACTTGAATTTATTTAATCAGAACAAAAATCCAGCCGTTGTTGCACCTCTTGGGATTTGACGGCCCTTTTGGGGCTCACCCAGCCACTTTAAAGTTGGCAACTTTAAGCTGGGGAGGAAAACTGGAGGTTAATCATGGTTTCGGACAAATAACCTCTCTACTCAACGTTGTCCTGGAAACAGTACAATCTCAATCGACCATGTGCTACCCATGAACATTCTGTCTGTAGTGGTGCTGTTTTATTTTTTTTTAAGTGGTACAAAATAACAATAAGTTCTGGATACTCGCTTTTATAATTGAAGATAGTGAAATCATAGTGATTAGATATATATTTATTTACTTTGAAGAGAAAAGATTTATCCTGGCTGGGATTAGAATAATAATGTTCCATAAGACAGCAACGTTTTGCTTTTTTTAAGTATATTTTTTAACTCATTTTCTTTATAACATATTAAGGCCAATTAATATTATTCAAGATTATTTTAGATTTAGATTATTTATTGATATTTGTTATTTAACATTAATTTATACTGTCGTGGCTAATCGGACTATACTACAAGTGGGACCTATAAATTTTGCCTTTCCAGGTTTAAGATAGGGATTTTTAACGTGTACCTGACTTCATACAGTCTCGGGACCCCCGTTTAGCATACCTTCTAAGGGACAACATAACCAAAGATTGTTTACTCCCTTTAAAAAATCCTATGGCTACAAACCCGCGATCTTGGGCACAGAAGGTTGTCATGCTAACCACTAGACCACAGATCGCCCCAAAATGTTTTTATCGGGTTATGGTTACATTTATTTAACCTGTTAACAGCCGTGTTTGGACCTCATTGGATCTGAGGAATCACCCAAACTCTATAAACTGGGCTGAATCCGATATATTTGAACATGATCTCGGAACAACCGTTTGTCCGAAGAAACAGCATAGCCTCTATCATGTACTGATCTCAAGAACCTCCACGGGATGCTGAGGTAAATTAAAAAAAAGAATAGAAATGGACAAGATAATAAATAGTACACTCATTTTGGAGTGTAAGTAGCACAAAGTGGTAATAAGTTCTTTTATGGATGAAGATAGAGAAATGGAGAACATGGGGTTAAGGGAGAAAGCATTGGGTTGAAGGAGAAATTTCTGGGAACATTTTAAAGACCTAATAAAGACTAAAAAAAAATGTATGTTACTATAAAACAGTTTATTACTATAAAAAAATAATGTTTCTATAAAGGTTTCTATAAAAAAATAATGCATTCCATTGTTATAAAGTAATTTTATACAAATGAATGTAAACTCGTATATAGCATGAGGTGTATATAAAGCAATAAAAATTATTAAATTAAACAAAAAAATAATTATTTAAAAAGAATAATTTTCTGAAAGTTGATGCATTGACGCTATATAGAAAATTCCTCATCTCCAGATGCATAATCACCGTTCAACCCACTGTTAAGGTTTTTAACTTTATAAAGGCTGGATGAACCCCAGGAGGGAGGCGACCTATGGTCTAGTGGTTGGCGGGTTCTTAGCCTGGCAGGTGGCCCTAGGATTTTTTTAAGGGAGTAAAAAATCCTTAGTTACGCCTTTTCTCGGAAGGAGCGATAAACGGGGGTCCCGAGCCTGTAGGATGCCAGATACTCGTTAAAAATCCCTATGCCTAAACCTGGATAGGCAAAATTAAAAGCTCCCAATACGTTAAATGAACAAACAACCCCAGGAGGGCTTTCAGATCCTCCATGATTGAATTCTGAACATTTATATATACCCTCTCGTCTCATATATATATATACACCGATATATAACATAGCAGCTTATCTGCACTGTACTCAAATAGCTGATTTAACTTGTTATTTGTTCATTTAAGATCACTTAATGCTGCTAGGGCTAATCGGACGATACTTATAAGTATTTCAAGAAGCCTATACAGGTTTAATAAGGATAGGAATTTTTAACGAGTACTTGACATCGTTAAGGACCCCTGTTTAACGCCCCTTCCTAAAGGATGGCATAACCGAGGATTCTTTAATAACTTTAAGGCTACCTGCCGGGTTAAGAACCAGCGATCTAGGGCATTGTAGGTTGTTATGCTAACCACTAAACCACAGGTCACCCAGAGACTTAAGTTAGAAGGTCACGAGGCCATCTTTAGATTGCCAGATATGATGGATACTTCGCTGAGAGAAAGTATGGGAAGTTTATTGCACTAGGACTATTGCCACATTATGCCAAGAAGAGATTTTAGTATCCTTTATCGTCTCCACCGCAAAACTATTTCTAAGCCCTCTTACCAAAGTCTCAAGCTTTTGAATAATTCCATCTAGGATCATTATTATCCAGTCCAGTTTAATTTAATTCGTTTAAACCATTTACTTATAATAATTTATTTAAATAATGAAATTTATTAACTATAACTAATTTATTAATTTAACTTTTTTATTATGTGAATGTCCGGACTATATTTTTTACAATAATCAATTTTTTTTTATGTTTTAGCACCGGCCTAGTCATTTTATATAGCAGTATTTACTTACTGAATATTTGACAATGAAACGTACTGTAACGAATATTATTTAAAAATATCCATTTTTTTTTTATTCCAACTTAGAATAGAATAGACAAAAAAAAAAAAATTCTGGGGTTATGTCCCTTTTGACAGACATGAACAGAAAAAGAAACATAATATATATCTGGCCTTAAGGCTACATAATAATACGATTCATATAAAGTGCAAAATAAATCGCTTCTCCAAAAGAATGACGCCATAAATCTATAATAAAAATAACAATAAATATTTTTGAGTTAAGCCTTCTGTAACAAATGTATTGGTTGAAGCATTTTAATTTAGAAACGAAATATCTGATATTCCATTTCTGAGATAGAACTTTTTTTAAGAAAGTAATATTTTGAGTTGTATAATGTTTGAACTTGAAGTTTTATTGGAATAATGGAATAAATTAAAATGAAAAAAGTTTCAAGATTTTACAATTTTTCTAATGGTCAATAAAATAATTTCGATACCATCATTACAATAGGAATGCTATACCTAACAGATACCCTTTGTATTTGATATTTTTTAATCGTACGGACCTTTCAAATAGCTCTATTGAAAAATTAGCTTCTTTGAGTTACGATATTGTTATTTTGAAGAAGCGATATGGAAAATAAAACATTACTAAAAACCTTTTTTATAATAGATAAAAGTTTTAAATTGGATATCATTATTATAATGCAGAAACTGCAGCCACTGATCCCCAGAAGTGAGCAGTGCTCTCCCCCGGAGATAGTTCGCATAGTCTCTCATTGTGTGCAGCACAATCGTGACTGTATGAAAAAAAAAACAATTTAAATTCGTTGTTTTTAATATTTTTTTTTTTTACTATCTATGTTTATCAAGAAGATTTTAAATCATAATACTCTTGATAGAAGGAAATGAATGCGGAAAAGTGGGGAAATAGAGAAGAGTAGTTCAAAACTTTTTGTTAATTTTTATTAATCACTTAACATTATTATTATTAATAAGTGTATATATTAAAAAAATGTCGTTCCTTTAGGTGGATATTCCTCTATTATATGCTTTCAGGTCTCTAAGAATAATACAGGAGATTCTTTCTCACCTATAAACTGAGTGATGGGGTTTAGGTAATTATTAGTAAATTGTTACTTCAACGTTGTCATTATAATAATTGTAATTTCACCAAACTAGCGTGTTTATAAACTCTCTCTATATTATTGATTGCGTTCTGAGAGAAACCTGTTTTCCCAGTCCGCAATATAGCTGATGCATTAGAAATCAATATACATAATTGGTGGATACATGGTCATACCAAATAAATAAGTTTTTGAGAGTATGTTCTCGTTAATTTCATTTCCCGGAACTATTATTTAATATTTATTAATATATTTTAAAGAATTAGAGACCTTGTTTTTATAAAAAGGAATTTACTTTGCATTAAAAAAACAAAACAAAGGAAAAGTTTATCGATACTTCCCCTTGAAAGGTTTGCGGCTCAGTACGTGCTGGAAACTGTACTGTTTCTTTGAGAACGGCTGACCATGATTCTTTGATTCTTCCTAGACCATGTTCAACCGGCAGGGTTTTCTCCAATTCTCTTTATAATGGCTGAGTGAGCCCCATCAATTCCCAAAATCAAATTATAAACCTCTTAAGATTTCGTTCGTTACTAAGTCCAATAACTTTATAAGCCCATACCAACCTTCCTGACGCCAGGACGGAATAATATTAACCAGGTGCATTCTTCGCAATACCGCGTAGTGCAATCTCTTATATTCTCCAGCAGTCTCAGTTTTTTGGACCTTATATTCCACGGAATACTTTGTTTCAGAACATCAAATTTAATACGTATAAAATGTAGTGCGGTTTTTTGAAACATCGGCATGGGAAGAATATTACTGATTATTTTGCTTTCCACCAACTCTCAGTTGAAGAGATTACTTCTTTTTATTATTATTATTTGATTTTTTTGGACTACTCTATTATGTATGATTTTTTCCTCAGTAATTGGCTACCTGAAGAATAAAGAGGCAGAGGTAATAAGCTGATTGGGTACGGTTAGGGAAGACGGAGAAGAGTTATTGTGTTTGAGTTGGGATCTGTCCACAGTGTTCGGTATACGGTATAGCCTTTGCTAATAACTCAACGGCAATTCAGGTCTAATACAAACACACACCCATCATAATCCGGAGCAGCCATGTTTAATTTATCCCTGTTTGTTCGCCCTATATTAATTTCATTGGCCGACACTACGAGGGCGCGACTATCGGCAGTTTTCTAGTTAATCCCTTAGGCTAGTTCCGTCAGACTAAATAATTAATGAGTTATCGAGAGCTAAACCATCCATACAAGTACATATATGTCACTAGGTTATTATATCAAAACTATAAAACAAAGCCTTGATTATCTCAAAGCGTACCAAATAAATAATAGATAGGTACGCTATCCTAGAAACAGTTCAGCCTCTACCATATACTGAACCGAAGTCCATTAATGGGAATGATACTAGTAGATTCTTACTACGTAAATAGCAAAATAGATTATAATTTATTAATTTAGCGTATTTCCTAAGAATAATGGAAAAATGAGTATTGAAAAAAATAAAATATTAGTTAAGCGTAATTAAAAAAGTATATATTTTGAAGCCATTTATTTATATAATAAAAAAAAATCGAAACAGTAAGAATATTAGAACATTTTAATTTTTTACACCATTCATGTCTATGAACTTTGTTTTGATTGATGTTTTTTTTTATAATACATTTATGTTATTTAAATATAAATAATATGTGGAAGAGGACCTGAAACTGCTGGGTGTGCGAGAATGGAGGAGGATAGAATAGGATCGCGGAGATTGGTCGGCTGTGGTGGTAGAGGCCCGGGTTCTCGCAGGGCCGTAGTGGCAAAATAATAATAATAATAATGTAATAATATATTTTACTTGATCATTATCATATCTAATCTAAATATCTTTTTATATAATTAGTTGTCATAAATAGTGTAAAAACTATTGTTTGAATTAATATTTTAATAGCGGAGAACGATAGATTTGTTAATAACAATACTGTTCTTCAAATCTATAGATCCAGGATTCGTAACTAGCTCCGGTAGATACCTTATTTGATCTGATCAGGTGTGGAATCAACAACACTCCTGAGCTGATGGTATACTCTCAGTCTGAGAAAAAACCTAACCTGCTCTTGGCCTAATCAACTTCCTGCAGAAACTTTGCACTTAATTTAAACTTAGAAATATAACAGGTATTACTAGTAACGAATCCAAGACCACTCATATGTTGGAAAGGCCCAGATTTTAAAGGAATCATTCTACTATTCGTCTATTCTACTACTTGTCAATGGAAAAATCCCTTGTTATAACATGGGATTCCCAAGAATCTTTGGAGTTAAAAAAAAAAATAATCACATAGACTTCCTGGGAAAAAGCTATTTTGGTATTTTAATTAGTTGATACTGGAAATCTGACGAAATATTAAAAATTATTGCATTAGAACCAAGGACTCCGAGCAGGATACAATTATGGTCATAAATTATTAATGATAGCACTAATCTATTTATATAATTAAAAATAGAGGAGCGGTAAGTTACAGTGCCCTAGGTACTGAATTCAAATCGAGTACGCCGGCAGAAATTTATCTAATCTGTTAGCGGCTGGAGATGAATCCTATGGAGTCTAGGGCCCCAGAAGGGCCTCTAGAATGTGGGTACCAAACCGTGTACTGTGGAAAAATCTTTCGGTTGAGCGTGATCTAGAACAAATGTCCAAGAAACGGTATAGTCCATCATGTACTGAACCCAAGACCCTTCAAGAGTTGTAGTGGTACCGGTTTAAATTAGAACTAGATGAATACGAATTATATTAATATATTTTTCGATTTTTTTTGGAGTAATCATCTACATAATTTCTTATTCTTCTTATTCGTGTGATTAGGATGGAAAGGAGGTGTAAGTCAAAACTGGGATTGATTTGGTTCCCATGAACAGTGTTAGTTACTATTTTCCAATTGAAACTTACATATTTAATGTACTTACATATTTAATGTACTTACATATTTAATGTACTTACATACTTAATGTACTTACATACTTAATGTACTTACATACTTAATGTACTTATCAATTTTTTTTTCCTTCATTTGTAAAATTAACATTTCATGACTTACAACTTTTTCCTTGCCAACGCTTCAATTATTTGCCTAATCCTTAAACGCATGCAAGTTATAATTTAGTGATGAAACCAAGATAGCCGGTGGGAAAAAAATTGATTGAAAAACATTATGAATAGAATATTTAATTTTTATCATTATGTTTAATAATATATGATTATTTTTTAACTGTTGCATGCAGACCTTGAATAGATATGGAAAATTACTCAAGGCTACCCCTGATGTGTGAATAATCACGATTCTTCAAAAATAAAACTTTAAACTGAAACAAAATGCCATAAATACGTTTGTCGCCAAAGTGACAAAAAAACGTATCTACGAATAACGTATTTACAAATTTGACGTATTTGTTATATGTGTCGTATGTAACGCTATTTTTCATGTTTTATTTTAAGATCACAAGATCTTGTGTGTGCGTTGCCTGGGAATAGTTTTTTTTTTATTTCACAACTGTTTGTTTTTACTTATAAATCACTATTTCGTCAATTTCTGAACAATGACAACTTTGTAGGTACGTTTTTGTGTAACTATAGCAAAGATTTACTAAGCCGGTTTTACTATTACAGTTTTAATTGAATGGTCTTGAATTCTGTACATGGCAGAAACTGTATTGTTAAAAGGACAACACTTTGTAGGTGATTTGTCCTAGATTAAGCTCATCGTCCAGCTCCCTTCCCCCCTAGTTAAGGGCAACTTAAGTTACCATTAAGCAGAATTACTTAATACTATTAAAAATAATGTCATAATGATAATAATAATAAGCTTTATTTTTTCCTCTTTCTTCTATTTACAATTTTTACATGGTTTTTATATTTACAAGGTTTTTTAAAAAGAAAAAAAGGCCCTTCTTTGGGCATAAGCCTCTCCCAATTTACCCCAGCTACGTCTGTTCCAAGCCGAACGGTGCCATAATACTCCTATGAAGTTTTGTATGTCGTCCCGCCATCTCGTAGCTGGTCTCCCTCTTCTCCTAGTGCGGTGTATTGGATACCAATCCGTTGTTGCCTTAGCCCAATGTGTTGGTGCCATTCTTGCAATGTGTCCAGCCCACTGCCATTTAAGATCAGATACTGTCTTGAGAATATCGCGCGTACCAGTCAGCTTCCGTAGTTCTGTCTTCTTTATTTTCTCCCTTCTACTTTTCCTTAACATACTTCGCTCCATTGCACGCTGAGTGATTGCTAGGGATTTAGATGTATCATTATTTAGGCTCCAAGTTTGGCATCCATAAGTTAAAGGAGGAATGATGCAAGCATCAAAAACTTTTCTCTTGTGATGTATGGCCATGTTGCTTTTAAAAATATTTTTGTGTGACCAAAATTTGGACCATCCTATTTTAATTCTTCTATTCACCTCTTTCTTGGATTTATCTGCAAATGATATGAGTTGCCCTAGGTATATTGTTTCTTTAACCCATTGGAGTTTGCTGGTACCGAGAAATATTTCTTCTTCTTCGGCATTTGTCATTACTGATTTGTTAAAATTTATCTCCAGCCCAGCCTCATTTCCTACTAGGACTAGCTCTTCTAGCATTTTCTTCAGTTCAGATGGTGAGTGTGAAATGAGAAGTACATCAACGGCGAATCTCAGATTTGACAGTTTGTTACCATTAATGTCTATCCCAAAATTCTCCCAGTGAAGGTTTCTGAAAACATCTTCCAAGACCGCGTTGAATAGATCGGGTGATAAAGGATCGCCCTGACGAATCCCTCTTTCGATTGGAAAATCCTCTCCATTTAAGTCCAGAACTACTCTCACTTGGCTGTTGGTATACCAACATTGAAGAATACCCAAAATCTGTTTATTAATGCCTTGGCGTTTTAGACTGATGATAAGAAATGAGTGCTTGATTGTATCAAAAGCTTTACTGAAGTCAATAAATGCAAAATATATTGAGATTTGGTATTCATTCGATTTCTCAATGATTTGGTTAACGGCATGGAGATTATCTATTGTAGAAAGGCCCTTTCGAAAGCCAGCTTGTTCTATTGGTTGGTTCTCATCGAAGAATCTTTTTAAGCGGGTTTTGAGAGCTTTTGAGAAAATCTTGGCGAAGATAGGGATCAGACTTATGGGACGGTAATTATCTAATTTCGATGGGCTACCTTTCTTGAAAATCAAAACAATGTCTGATTTTAACCACTGATCGGGTATTTTCCTAGTTTTCATAATTACATTGAACAGTTTGGTTAATATAGGAGCAATTAGTTCTGAAGCTGTGATAATTAATTCTGCAGTTATGATATCGCGTCCAGGCATTTTGTCTCTTTTGAGCTCCTTTATTATTGTTGTTATTTCCTCTTCCAGAAAATCTTCAAACACCTCGTTATTATCTTCATTTCCGCTGGTTGGTGTAATTTTGTTTGGATACTTTTCAGAATATAACTGTTTATAGAATTTTGTAGCAGTATGGATTATTGCAGATCTACTAGTTTGAATTTCTCCTTTTTCGTTATTAAGTTTTAAAAGCCAGTTTTTTCCGGGAGTTATCAACTTCCTGCCTTTTTTAAGGGATGTATTTTTTTGAATCAAGTTTTCGACAATGGCCTGGTTATGTCTTTCATAATGATATAAATCACCATTTTCCGCTCCCTCCAGCTCTACCGATCTTCTACTAATTGTGTTCTTCTTTTCCACTGAAATCCTCTCTTCCAAAAAATCCACCCTCACCTCTTATTCCCACCTCTTCCTCGTTTTCCCCTCCACTTTTTCGTTAGGTCTAGCTAACAATTCTATTAGAATCCATCCGCAGGAGGTTTCCAAGCCATCTCAGTTGGTTTTATTCTATTACCTCATCGGCTGGGTTAAGATTTAGTTTCGACCCGATAGTGGTGTTCCGGATTGGGCTCTTCTTGTTTTGCCCTCAATTTCTCTAAGAAATATCATTACTGTTCCTTCTATTCTGGATTGTTTCTTCTTTGTCAGCGTCCATGATTCTGACGTCAGAATGCATGAGGATAGGGAGGAAAGTTGACTTAAATACAGCCACTTTCGTTTCCTTTTCAAATTCTCTTCGGTTAAGGAATCCTATCTTAACCACTTCAATCATCCTGCCCACAGATCCGATTCGCTCGGTCACTTCCAAATCGACGTGTCCGTTTTCACTTTGCTGCGCTCCCAGGTATTTAAATGTGTCAGCTGGTTCTAGAACTTTATCTTCGTCTTTAATGAGCATCATTATTCTTCTTGACTAGTTAAATAAAATTAAATATCTTTCCTTTTGTATGAAATATGTAACTTGGTAAAAAAAAAAATAATCGTGGCTGAATCGGGATCTACTGGGTTTTCCACTTTTTAAGGGTACTCACTTGATAGACGCTGGGTGAGCCCAGGAAGGTCTTCAGATCCCACATTGCTATACTCCTCAGCTACCCCGCTTTCCTTTATCGTTATTATATTAGCTACTTCCGAGTTATTAGCTCACACGTGGAATGTCTAAGCATAGCAACGGGAAGGGGAATCACAAATAAAGCTAAATACAGCGCTGACTGCCAATCGTGCCTAACCCGAGGCTCTGCCTAAATCAAGCAGTTGCAATCAAGGCGGCTAAGTGTTGCTCGCCTTTGAGGCCGCCGAATCAGGCGTGTTCCTATTTAGCGAATAACTAATTCCAATATTACTCTCTCTCTCTCTCTCTCTCACTCTCTCTCTCTCTCTCTCCTCTCTCTCCCCCCCCCCTCTCTCTCATCTCCTCCACTTCGCTTCATAGGCAAATTAACCATTGTTTTATTTTGATCTAATCAGAATCAACTCGAAACCGGGAAATATAAATCAATTTAGTTTATTTAAAATCGGCTAATTAAAGAAATATGATAATGGAAGGGTACTGCGTGGTCTGAAGAAAGGAAGCAAAGACACGCCGAATTGATGAGAAAATACTAGGAGAAAAGAAAGGCGAAAATGAGGAAAGAATAGTAATGGTATTCACGTAAATAATCAGTTTTCGTAAGGGTATTACCATAACTCATGAAGGGTCTTGTGTTCAGTACAATGAAGAGACTGTACTGTTTCCAGATTGTTGTGACTGGCCTGTTTAGGGGAACCCACTTTATATGGGTTGCTGTTTACAAATTAAATAGTCTTCCACATCTTTATTTGACCCGCGAACTTCAGCGTAGAAATTCAGCGCTCTACACACTGAGCACATTCTCAAAGGACTGTATGGTTTGTATTGTATATTAAATAAATAAACACTTTACACTTCTGATGTTTATTAAAGACTGAATCACATATATACAAAATCATGTGTTTTTAATAACAACTTACAAACACGCCAGTCCTCCCCCAATATTTTTGCGATTAGCAAATAACAACTTACAAACACGTCAGTTTGTTAGAGAAAGGTTGAACAGAGAGATGTTTAGTCCGAAGTTTTCCACCAATTAAGAGTATCTACTTTATAGAGGCTGGGTGAGCCGCAGGAGGCTTTGGTGGCTGTTAACTGACTATTATCTGCAACAGCTGGATTTGAACCAGAGACCTGTAATTCATACACTCGATGCTTTGCATCTATATAGTCTAGGAGCCATTTTTATTAACTTCCAGACTCTGTATGCTCCTGACGATAGCTTAAAAGATAGGTCAAAACGTCTGCACATAATAAATAAAATAAATTATCGCTATTGGTACGTATATATAAATATATATATATTTTTTATTTATTTCTTGATCATTTTTCTACTTAAGACAATACAATCATATCATGGCCAATCATTTCCACATCAATACCAATAATATTTACATTGTTTTCAATCATATGAAAACAGGATTAATCAGAATTGACATCTATTAACATCAATATTGATTCAATGAAGTACAAGTAATTTAGCGTCAGTTATTTCCCTTAATACCTACAGCAGATTGGTTACATCGGCCGGTGTTTCTTGGAGATAATTGTTAGTGGTTTGGGGTTGTTTGTAATTAATTCCTCAGAGAATTTTTATACTTTCTCATTCCCTACCACTCCTTTGTATAATCACACCTTCAATCCCCAAAACAACCTCAATCCCTCAAAGTTATATTTGTTGTTTGTTCATTTAACGTCACTTTATGCTGATATGGCTATTCGGACGACGGCAAAGTGTGAGCTCTAAATTTTGCCTATCCAAGTTTAATTAGGATAGGGATTTTTAACAAGTAGCTGACATACAGGCTCGGAATCTCCGTTTAACGTCCCTTTCGAAGGACGGCATAACTAAGGATTTTTTACTCCCTTTAAAAAATCCTATGGCCATCTGCCGGGTTACAAACCCGCGATCTTTGGCTAAGTAGTTTGTTATGCTAAACACTATACGACAGGTCAGTGTTATTAGATTGATAGGATCCGGATTAGATTGAAGGCAATAAGGTAAGATGCGAGTAATTGTGTTAGTGATTGTAAACTGTGATAATTGATGAGCCAAAGGAAAAATTAGAGAACTTTCGCACCTACTCCTAAAAATCAACCGATAATGTTGTAGAATAAACTTGAAGAATGGATATTGTTTCTTCGTAAATCATTTCAGGTTCTCGCAATGACTTTTGAAGTCCTCGTTGAAGTACGAACTATAATGGACAAAAGGGGGTGGTAATTGCAAGTGTGTAGAGTGGCGAATTGCTATGCTGAAGGTTACGTCTTCAAATCCAGCAGTGGACTGCAGACTCTCCCGGTCCTCCCCAGACTCTATAAAATGTATAGACAATCGACTATGATTATAACTAAATAAATGGTTCATCATTATATCATTATCATATTATCATATTATCATTTTTCAGGTATGGATAGTATAATCAATAGTTCGGATAATCCGAATTCATATAAAAAAAGAAAAATACCAAATAAACACCATAATGAAAAAAAAAAGTTTATGCAAGAAAAATCTTCAGATTATAGTAATGTATCTAAGTTAAACCAATAAAAATTAACTAAATTATGTACAATTTTTCATTTATCTTGAGAAACTACTCAAAACAGTCATTAATTTCAGTTATGGTTTTAAAGAATTGAAAATAATAATTGCTTAAAAAATATTTTTTTAAATGTAGTTAACATATATGATCATATTGGAGCTGTGTCTATTGCAACTATCGTAATTAATAACGGAAGCTAATTTTAAACCCATTAATATCTTGACTTACTTTATATTTTCCTCTATAGTCCTTTTTAAATAATAAATAAAATCAAGACTTATTTGGAGAATTCTCCTCTCAACACAATCGTTGTCAAAGAATCATTAGTCTCTACCATGTACTGAACCAAGGAACCTTCATGGGTTCCAGTAGTACAGTTTTTTTTTTGTTAACATGGAAAACATACAGGAAATATTCAAATTGATATTCCGTCTTCTAGCCAGTGGTAAAAACTTAATGAATAGCTAAGAGCTAAGCGTTTCATGAAAAAATACCTGCATAAAATCGAGAAATTTTCTATTTAAAAACAGTTGTTCTCAAAATAATTCTTAATTTTAAAATGAATCCTGTTAATATTTTCTCTCTAAAATGAGATAGTTGAACTAAGATCGATTAATAAATTGCTCGCTTCTTTTCATGATTACTCTGCAATATTTTAATAAAATTGTGCTTTAATATAATTTTTAAACGAGTACCGTCAATATTAATATTATATATTTACGCACCTTTAATATTAAGGTGTGGTTACTCGCTTTAGTATCCAGTTTTAAATACAATCTAGAATTTTAAGGAGGTCCGAGTCTGGGAAACGCGCAGTAATAAACTTTGTGCCTAAATGCTCAAAATGAATTGAAAATTACAAAGAATCTGTAAAAGGATCTTTGTTTTGTTTTGTTGCAGTAGAAACTGTGACAAACTGTCAACCCCAAATGGAGTTTATATTGGCAATAAAGTAAACAGTTGTTAAAAAATAACCTAAAGTATAAGTGTATCTATGATCATATACCAGTAATATTTTTTTTTTTAATTTTCTTCGGCGAAATTTCAATATTTAAAATCTCAAACATTAAATATTATTCACAAATGTAAAAATAATATAAACTGTTGTTATAATTATTTTTCCGCTTTTTTGTTATTATAATTAGAAAAAAACAACAACTTATATATGCACAATGATAGTACAACAAAGTATACCAGTAATATTTTTTTTTTTTTTAATTTTCTTCTACTTTAATAATAATGTTTAGCGGACCCGGAGGTACAATGCCAATACCACCTCAGCTAACAAACCTCTGTCCATGGAACACTACCCAAACCCAGTTTTCTTCTATAAAATTTCAATATTTAAAATCTGTAACATAGTAGAAATGTAATTTAAAAGTTGGGTAGGTTTTATTTCTTGTTTTTCAATTATAACTGGCTTCACGGAATAGATACAGGGAGAGGTCGACATCTTTATTCCGAGAAAATAAGATTGGAAGAATATTTTCTCAAGTATTGTATTGATAAATGAAAAAAATGTACATAATTTAGTTATTCTTTATTTGTTTAACTTAGATACTTTACTATAATGATTATGGTAAAGTATCTAAGTTAAACAAATATAAATATATAAATAAAATATTATATTATAATCTGAAGATTTTTCTTGCATAAACTTTTTTTTGCTTTGAGGTGTTTATTTGATATTTTTCTTTTTTATATGAATTAGTGATTATACGATCCATGCCTGAAAAAATTATAACCATTTATAATCATTGTTTGATTCTATTTATTTATTGTTTAAAAAGAACTATAGAGGAAAATATAAAGTAAGTCAAGATATTAATAGGTTTAAAATTAGCTTCCGTTATTAATTATACACCGCTCCAATATTATCAAAAATGTTAACCACATTTAAAAAAATATTTTTTAAGCAATTATTATTTTCAATTCTTTATAACCAATAATGAAATTAATAATTATTTAAAAAAATACGCTTCAATTTAGAACAAAATTAAATATTCAATAAGTTTAAAATAAGAATGCAGTGATGAACGAAAAGAAACATTTTATATTAGAAATGCTTTAGGTTTTTGATGTTAATTGTTCTAAATATTTTATTGGACGATATTATTGGGTTGTAACATATGAAATGTCAGTGAAGCTGTAAATTTAAATTATTAGCAAAAAATTATTAAACAATACTTTTATTAATCAATATAGGATCCTTCACTGTTAATACACTTCTCCCAACGTGAAACGAGCATTTCTATCCCCGCTCTGCAGAAATTAGGTGCCAAGGAAGAAGCGAAGTCTTGGAAGGCCGATTTCAGGGCATTTGCACATCACAGGGGTCGTTTGCACATGTTTTATTTCTTAAATAATTATCAAAACAACGAAAAAAGTAAAAATCAGTTGGAGTAAGGTCCGGAGAATATGGTGGGTAAGGAAGGACCTCTATATCCAGCTCCTGAAGCATAACTGAGGAGCACGTTTCCAATCAGGTGAGCTGGTGAGCCTCAGTTAATTCATGTGGTACCCATTTTCCAGCATTTCTGTCTTAACAAGCTCCTTAAAGTGCCTGGAAACAGTCATGGCACTTGCTCCAAGTTGTGAACCTAATTTGCGGGTGGTTTGGGAAGGGCCCGCTTCAACCAGCTCTTTCAACATTTCGTTGTCCAACTTAGTCTTCGTCCTACCACGTTCTTTGTTGGTAAGGCCATAATCCCCAGACCGAAATTTTTCAAACCAACGGAAGATTGTTCTTTCGCTCACTGAATCTTCACCGTAAACGATATTTCGGAACGCCTCCGTGACCATGTTTAAGTTTAAATTCGTAGAGAAAAATTATACTAATTGTAATCTTATTTATTTTTAAAACGTTGCTTCACTTTCAAAAGGAAAAGTAAGAGTGATTATCAAAAATGATTAAATGATCTTTCAAGCGGTATAGATAACATAATTTTTGTGTACAAATGATCTAACCCTAATGAAAAGAAAACTGTAAATAAACGAAACTAACTTGTTTTGTTTTTTCAACAAATATTAATTTCACTAACAGTTACAAGGAATTGAAAATTATAAAGGCTTATAAAGTATGCGTTAGCGAAGTTAACATTAACGATAATTTACGATAAACGAACGGTAACCCTACATTAGGTAAAACTGGAATATAGAAAACTATTTTGTAAAGTTTTGTTTTATATTAAAGCGTGAGTTTCACTTTTGTTATACAATTATTTATTTTCTACTCTTTAGTTAGGCTAGCTACAATTAATTTACCCAGTAGGTCCTACCAATAGTCATATGCTTGTCTCAAAAATTAAGCCAAGCATGCGTTAGTACACGCTTTAGTACTTAATACAAGAAATAACATTTTCTTCGGATTTGGAAAATCGCTAATTCTGAAGATTCTGGTCAGAATAATGAGACAAACTTTTCAAATGATTGCAGTGGCATTGGTCCTTGAGAAGCGTGTAAAGTTCCAATTTAATTCGAAGTGTTAAAGAGGACGAAACTCGTGTTGAAGGATTCGGTTGGGTTATACCTAGACCTTTGACTCCATCACAAACCCAGAAGACCTGCAATGTGGGTCGAAACGTTGGCTTTCGAATAAACAGTTCTCTCTACATAACACATTTTTTTTTTACCACGACCCGGACCATATTTTTACTCATTCCGTTACATACATTACCGATGGAATTGTACGACGTTATCTCCTGGTATTTTAAAGGCTTAAGTCGTGTTTTTGGATTCACTTATTCCGTCGTGAAAGAACTCTCTGGAAGGAAATTTGGCAGTTATTTCGCCTTTCCTGCAAATGATAATTTTCCGTTTATAATTTGATTGATAGTATCAATTCCTGGAAGGAAAGCCAGACTAAATCAATTAGCTGACCTGGAAGATACGAAGGTAAACCCAAATAGGCAAGTAAGAGAGAAGGACCATCGGGAACACAGGCCGTGGTAAGCCGCAGTCGATCCTTTCGCTTCATTGCAGCATCCCGCTCGGCAGGAACTCGGAGCACAATCCGCCTCTATATAATAGATTTAGATGCTACCTACGCCAAACCTTGTGGTTGTAGTTAATTCTGATCTGATGCGGTAACATTGCAGTCGGTTGTAAAATCAATTCTAACTTATAAAAAAAACGTAGTAATTAAAATAATAGTAATTAACATAACCCTTAATTGTTAAGGGTCTTATTTGTAGGACAACGGTTGTTTCGCCTGAGACCAAGCTCAACCGCCAGTGTTTCCATTCAATTTAGGATTGCCACATTAAACAGGATCTGCGAGTCCTAAGAGGGTCTGTAGAACTCACAATGCCCAGAAAAAAATATTAACTGCTGTTAGCAGATAATATGGTAACTATTCCGTAGGTTGCTGCTTCGAGTTAAGTTTCAACAAGTTTTAACTTTTCATACATAAAGAGGGCTTTCAGAACGTACAATTAAGTTAATGTTAATGACCAGTAAATATCCATAAGTAATTGATCACAGAAATCATTAATGACAGTAATTTATAAAAGAAGTAGTAAAAATAATTTTAAAAAGTTATTGTTAAGCCTATTGGAATATGGAAGAGAATATTTTTCTGTATTAGAAAGCGCAAATGGATGTTTTCGCATTTTAGGCTTTCAGGAATAGTTAGCCAAAATTTACCAAAATTATTTTTTTCCAGAGTTAAAAAAAAAGCTCAGTGTGAGATGGCAAGTCGAAGGTTCGTGTTGAAATAAGGCTGTGGCAGATAAATTATTGAGTTCCGCATGTTGTCGCTTCCAGTTGTGTTACTTAAATAAAAATAAATAATAAATTAAATAAATAATTAAAATTGAAGTAACTTTAAAGAGACATTGAACATTACTTAAATTAGGATCTCATTGAGTTACACCAATTTTACATTATAATTAATATGCATATTATATTATAATATATATATATATGTTTGTTGAAACGTTCATTTCTAAATGAAATTATTACTGAAATATAGATATTTCCCATAATTATATCCTGTTTTCCAAAAGCGGCTCATGGTAACTTGTTTTTTTCGAAAATATTAAAAGGGAAACATATGAAAAGTTAAAACTTGCTGTAACAACTCGGAGCGACAACCTGCGGAAATCAAAATAATTTATCTGCCACAGTCTGATTTGAACCAGAAACCTTTAATTAATCTCGCGCTGAGCTACAAATATATATCTCAAATATAATTAACCTCAAAACAAATATATACCTATTTAAAATATTTAAAATAAAATGAAATATTCGCAATAGTTTTATGCTTTTCTGTGATGATGACATGATGACATGTATTGATGTGCGATTAATTTTTTTATATTACTTATGTTTGATTCGGATTAGAATTAATTTCTTGCTTTTTTTCTTTAAAGATTCATAGGTTTATATTAGACTAACTAAGTATGAAAAATTCTGTTAATTTTTAACAATATGCCGTATGTTAAAAAGCAGTCGATTTTTAACTTTTGATATTGGAATTTTTTCAGTTTTGGTAAATTTCGGCCAACTTATTCTGAAAGTCAATGCAAAATATCAGTCTGAGCTTTCTAATTCCGAAAAAAATCTAATTTATATTTCTCTAGCATTCGCAATAACTTTATTTAATAAAACTTTTTTAATTTTTTATAATTTATCGCTGTTTATAATTTTTATGATAATTTAATTATGAATATTTAGTGGTTATTAGCGTATAGTATTTAATGTTGTAAATACCCTCTTTATCTTTTTCTATAAAGAGACATTAATATGTTTTTATTGATCCAACGATCTACTATTTCGAAATAGTCGAATTTCGTTCAGAAATTACATCCATAACCTTTGAAATATATATTAAAATAAAGAATGTAAAATTTGGACAGCACCTTTGTCTTTCTTATTTTTACAGATATATAGTTTGAAATGAAAAAAAAATATTAGTTTTCGATATGGCGATACGAAATGAAGTTTTGGGCGTATTAAAAATGCTTGACTAAACCTTCAAAAAAAGTGTTTTTTTTTTTTAATTTCGTAGTTATCCGCTTTTGACCGTGAATACCTCATATAACCACTATCCAGATTTTTTTTGTTCGTTAATAATTAAAACGCATTGTGAATGTAGAGATGGAAAAATATTGTGAAATATACTCATGACCGGCAACCGTCTAATTTGTTTAGTTTCACAAGTCTCGCCAAACTCCGCATGATGAATATTAATTCAATTTGTTGTAAAAATATAACTTTCTATAAAACCTAAATTTAAAGTAATGAATTTTACATCAGTTACAAATATAAATATAAATAGTGGGGAGCTTAATAAAACAATTTACAACATTTTCCTGAATGAATCGCAATAACATATTCAACTAATGAGATATTTAATTTGATTATACGCGAAATGGAATAGTCATTGTTTGTTTGTTTATTTTAAGCATCGGTGGTATTGTTCAATAAACGTCACTTTATACTGCTATGGCTAGTCGGAACGTGCTACAGTGAGAGTCTTAAATTTTGCCTATCCAGGTTTAAGTAGTGTAAGAACGAGTACCTAAAATACTTCGTACAGATGTACAGGACCCCATCTTACGTACCTCCCGTAGGAAGGCATAACCAAGGATTTTTGCTCCCACTAAAAGACACAAATACCATCTGCCGGGATGCGAACCTGCAATCGTGGACCTAGATGCTTATGCTAACCACTAGATTCAGATGGCTCCGAATTGTAATTGTTATTAGTTAGGTATATGGGTGATTATGTTCTATTACTTTTTTATTCATTATTTTAAATTCTCTAATTAAATTTTTTTTTTCTATGCATATTATTACTCTATTTTATTTAAGGAAGAAATAGTTGGGGGTGCAGTCAAAGAAAACACCAAAATAAGCACCTATTTAAAATAAGTACTACCAAAATAGCACTCTACCAAAATAAGTACTCTATTTTATTGTGAAAATTCCGAGTGCTAGAGGATTTCGCAATAACAATATCGCCTGTGTGTCACGATACCGTATCATTAATCCACGGTACTGACATAAAATAGATTTGGTTGACATGGTTCTGAAATTGTTAATTTTATACATGAATTGAACATTAAGATGGATTAATTATTTATGAAACGGAATTGACGCATCACCGACATTTAATCCTTAAAGTGATATTGACACATATATGTATCCGGCAAAAGCAATCAGTGGGGAATATGAGCGCATTTATGTGTCTTTTGAAAGTCACCAACAGGGATTTTCAACGCATGTATTTTATTCATAATTCATAATCCATGTGCAATTTAATCATTTAATAATTATATGAACTTACAATTAAAATATTGCGTATAAAATATACAACTTTATTTGAGGCAGATACATACGGTTAATTTATGTTACGTAATTAAAAAAAAGATGAACAATCAGGTTCATAGAAAAATAATTAAAATTAAGACAAAATATTATATAGTTCAAATAAGCTAAAATGCTCTGATATTTTTCATATGTTTAATGGTAGTTATTATTGATATATTGCTTGTAATCGAACGAGACTCTAAATTGCTGCGAAAGCACTTTAAATATTTTCCTATTTTTTATGTTGAAACATTATAAATTTTATTCATTTTAATAGATGCTTGATGCTTGACTATAACATGCTATTATTATACATCCTGTTGCAAAAGAAATAGTATTATAATTTATTAATTGCGCCTTGCACTTTTAATCGACCCTCAACGATGATAAGCGCTGAGCGCGCGTAGTCTCTCTGGACCGCTTCACAGGAGAGTCGCCCACACTTAAAGGCTAAGTGATAAAATGTAAGTTTTTCCTGGGCTTTGAGTTATATTATACGATAGATGTAGTGGTTGATTATCTTCATGATGACCTTGATAAAAAATTGTCTGAACAGATTTTCACTGACTAGTGAGAGCGAACAGTACAGGACATTAATCGTCACCGTTAAAATGGAATTCCCCATTTGCTAAAGGAAGAGGGGAGTTTCCCTTTCGTGAGGGAAAGAGGGAAGAAGTTAGGGAAAGGGATAGACAGGGAGGGGGGGGGGGTAAGAGCTGTGGAAGGGTTGGAATTGAAAGGGCTCGGTGACATCCCACTTTCCCATCACGCACTTCGTTAGCCCTTCGATACCGACCGCTCTAATCAAATCCTCCTTACCGTCCGTTCCAGGTGCAATTGCACATCTTCCCATATCCTCTTCGGGCCTTTTCTCATTCCTATTTCACCGAGCTGTTTCCTTCGTCCAGTCCGATGGGAAAACTCTAGCCCTATTCTTTACAAGACGCTTTCCGGAAATCCTTGCTTTGTACGATACAGGGAACGTTTGGAGTTTACTACAAGTTCCGTTTTCCAGTTACAACGGATTTATCTTGCCAACCTAACCATTAAGATCAAGGTAGATTATTGAAAACCTAGACCTATTTTCTTCTTGTTTTATTGAACATTAATATAGTAAAAACTATCTTTAAAAAGACAACACGCGGTGTGGTGGTTTGCATGACAACCTACTATGCCCAAGATCGCTGATTTGAAGCAAGACAGGCGACCTTAGGATTTTTTAAAAGGGGGAAAAATCGATAAGTATGCCGTCCTTCGGAAGGGACATTAAACGGGGTGTCCCGAGCTTGTTTGATGTCAAGTACTCGTTAAAGATATCTATAAAGCTGTATTGTCAAGTATCAATTACGTTGAAAATTATTACTTCTAAGTAATAATATTTATTGTTTATTCATTTAATCGGACGATGCAGTGGGAATCCTAAATTTCACCTCTCGAAATATAATTAGGGAAGGGATCTTTAACGAGCATCTAACACAGCACAGGCTTTAGGTCCCCTCCGAAGGACGGCGTAACCAATGATTTTTTAATCCTAAGACCGACTCCCGGTCTGCGAATCCGCTATCTAACCTAAACATATGTTGCACTTAAGTTAATAATTACTGTCAGAGGAACATTGCTTTTAAAAAGCTGTTGAACTGGTGTTTGATTTTTAATTTATACAATTTGTTATCATAAAAATATCAAAGTTATAATAAACACTCCATTAAATTACATTTTTTACTAATAAAGGGCATTAAAATTTTCATTGTTGACCTCATGGCGTACATAAACCCATGTTCGTCCGATTAGTCATCAGCAAAAAGTGACGTTAAATGAACAAACGTAAACCCATGTCTCATTTTAATTCATATATATGACTTTGGACTTCAATATTTTACGAATCATGAACAAGCAAGAAAACCAGTTTCAGTCTAAACAATCATTTATTATTTAAAAACGTTTCAACAATTTAGTGATTTTCAATTGTTAAAATTAAACATTGTGCATCCTCAATACATCGTATATAACTCAATAAAGTGTAAGCCAAATATCTGCAATGACAATAATTACAATTAAATTTTTTTTTTTATATAAATCTTAAAGCTTGTCCTAACAATTAGTGAAACTAAGTATGTAACCATGTCTTATTTTGTGTTAAAAAATAAATGATTAGTTATACTGCATTTTGCCTTGTAGTTTTCTACTCCTTTCCAATGAAAAAAATGCCTAAATGAGTATAATACTTCAATAATTATAGATACAAATTATGAAAGAAAAATAAAATTTATCATTCTCAGTTTAAATTTTTTTTAATTACACTAACTCAGCATTATGGTAATATAAAAAAACGAAGAATGAAAAACTAATAAAAATATTTACAAGTTTTACTATAAGTTTTGACTTGAATTAATATAAGTAAGCATTTTTGTGGCTCATGATAATACTCCTTTGCTAAAAGCTAAAACGAATAATAAGAAAAAAAAATTAAAAATATTTTCTTTGTTCTTCTACTATACGCTACCCTATTATTATTTCTGAAAAGAAATTTTTAAAGAGACTCTGGAGGAGAGAGAGAGAAAGGAATGTTAATAAGAGAAGAAAGTTGATTGTAATTACAAATGGGACGGAAACCCCAAAGAAGAAATGTAAATTTCATGGCTCACATTTCAAATAGAATCCTCCTTATCCTAATAAACGTCAAATTTACAAGTAATTTCTCGAAATAAATTACCATACTTGTTGCCTTAACTTGGAGTTAAATATTTTATTAAGGAGCGAGATGGTAATCTAAAGGTCCATGGTTCGTACCCGGTTGTTGCAGATATTTGTGTCCGTTAACAATAGTAGATGGAACCTGTGTCATATACAGACCCTCCTGGGCTCACCCAGCTTGTATTATGTGGGTTCCTATATGGGCAAATTCACCTCTCTACATAACCTTTGCCTTAGATTAATAGAAACTGTACAGTACTGCCATGTATTGAATACAGGATCTATCATGGTTAGCAGTTGTACATATTATTCTAATTTTCTTCTTCTTTAACTTCCTCTTAATGCCATTGCTAGCTATCAGCAAGTCTTTTTTGAAGGCTATTTTATTTACTTTGAATAATATATATTTCCGAGCGAGTTAATAGCCAATTGATGGAGGCATCGTATCCTCACGGCGACCGGTATATTTATTTTTCTAAAGATAAAGTGTGACAGAACTACACCCCCCCCCCCCTCCGGTAGTGGGTTTCCCCCATCCTGGAGGACCAGACTAGGCAGCGGTGCTATCAACTCACTACGCCATATTAATCACATTATATTATTTATACACTATATTTTTATTTTTAAGAGAAAATATTTGCTCTGGCCGAGATTCGAACCCGGTTCAGGGTAAATCTTTTCTCTTCAAAATAAAAATATTTAAAAATAAAAACAATTAATAAAAAATTATAAAAAATATTTATACTATGCTTCTGAAGGTAATATGAATATGATATAATGGTTTTATTTACAACATATCTTCCATTATTCATGAAATTTTTGTTCTTTCATAACGATTCAAAGGACTGTAATGTTTCGCTTTTTTTTTACTATATTTTTAGTTTATATTTAAATCCTGATCCTGGGATCTCATGGGGCTCATCAGGTCTCTATACCCCGGCGGGTTGAACATCATCTCGGTCAGCCATCGTCTTAGTAACAGCATACTCTTTATCAAGTACTGAACAGCAGCTTCCTCATCGATCGTAGTAGTACATTTAAAAAAAAAAAGTTATGGATTTATTTTATAGACCGTTCTAGCTGATTACAAATGCTTTATGGGATTCAACAAACAATGTAATAAAATCACTACTATAAATACCTGATCATATATATTCTAACTTGCCTTTCTAAAATTTCCTTTAAATCACTATTAAAACTGTTATGAGATCAAAACAATTTTCCATTATCAAAATACCCTACATTTCATTGAATGTATTTATAATGGCTTTTCCCGTATTACAAGCCGTATTAATTAGTTTTTAATTAGTATACCAATATGGAGCGGAGTGACTCAGTGGTAGAGCACTGAATTGCCTTGCCGAAAATCCTGGTTCAAATCCCTCAGCTGTAGACTTTTATTTAATCTTTTAGCGGCCGAAGATGGATCATATGGGATCTAAGATCCTCCTGGGGCTCACCCAGTTGAGAAAGTACCCAAAATAAGAGGGGAAACCTGGCGGTTGAGCGTGATATAGGACAAGCCATTTCCTTGCACAACCGTTAAGAACCTAGTCAGTAAAGTCTCTACCATGGCAATACACCCAGACCAGTTCACGGGTTGTAGTGTTACAAGATTTTTTTTTAAATTTATAAGGCTGTAGTGTTGTGCGAGTAGTATATTATTAAGCCTTGGCCTAGGAAATAAGTATTGTATTCAGATAAGGTTATAAATAAAGACCATATTATTAGGCAGGAAATTTATCAATAAGCATTCCATAAAAAAAAGTGCATAATTAAAAATCTAAAATTTGGACAATAAAATTAAAAAAACATTGAGTTTAAAACTATGAACTAAATTTTATAGTAAAAACTTTAAATTTGAGTGTGAACACCTTTTAAAAGAGGCTAAAAAAGATACAATATAACCTGAAAGCTGTACCACTATAACGCGTGAAGAGTCTAGGATTCAATACATGGTAGAGACTGTGATAATTTTTGGACAACGGTTGTGCAGGTAGGTGATTTTTCCTAGATCACGCTCAGCCGCCAGATTTTTCCCTCTTATTTTGGATACCCACTTAATAGGCTGGGTGAGCTCCTGGAGGGTCCTTGATCCCGTAGGATCAATCTAAATCCGCTAAAAGATTAAATAAACGTCTGCCGGCGAGCAGGATTTGAACATAGAACCTTTGCATAGCAACTCAGTACTCTACTTCTGGGCCACTTTGCTCCGTATACAATATAACAGTTATACAAAAATGGGTGTTCGAATTATTTGAAAAATTGTACTATTGGAGCAGTGGGTTATCCTCCGAGTAAAATATATTTTAAAAAATGGTTTAAAATTCAATTAGTTAATTATTTTAAGTATATGTATGCCACATATTTACAGATTTGCTATTTTAAAGTCGAAAAGATTTTTTCATGACATGCCACGAATCCAATTAACATATTAGCTTAAAGTTTGTTTACTCTCTGTCTGTGTTTGAACAAGCATGCCTAAATACAATATTTAGAAACATAGAGGGACCTCGCCTGTTAAATATTAAATAGGAATGGAGATGGACGGATTTGAAGTTGATTAAGAGCCACATTAAATTACCGAATTAGTTTATCTTGGCAGTGCTACTTTAGGGCACAACTAAGCCAACCAGGATTTCGGGGAGATTGAGCAATAATCTCCAGGATTCTCTTCGACACTGAGATCCTCAAGTTGACGTCAGTGGGCATTATGTTAAGGTAACTTATGTAGCGATAAAGAACTAGAAACAGTTTTGTCGTTACTGTGTACACACAGATTTAAATACATAAATATATGCTTAATTGAGCATACTATATGTTAAAATATTATGAGTAAAAATATCCTATATTATACTACTCCTACATTATAACCGCTGAAGTTGCTTTGGTTCTTCGGTTGAGACCGTATCGTAGACCATAATTCGATTGCATTAGAATTTATATTGGTATAAATCCATTCATAGAGACATCCATTTGCACAAAATACGTATAAAATACAAAGGAAAAATACGTTTGAAAATACGCACCGATTTTGAAAGAACTTTTTTCAGTCTCCTCGAAAAAATTATGTTTTTCAATTTTGATACTTTACATTTGTATCTGCTATATCTACCCCCAGTTGTGTACCCGCTTTATAATGGTTGGATGAACCCCTATTATGATTAGTCCATATGTGGGCTGAATGATGCCCCATCCTTTGTAAATATGGGGAATTGCATTGTTTTTCCAGGGTATCAAACACCCACCCTGATGTCTGGTCAAAAAAGTACAGCGTCGAAGATCGAAAAAGTATCCGGACGATGAAATACAAGATTATTAGTTGAAAAACCGGCTCAAACTTGGTTTCGAAATTGATTAAAAATGCCGTTTGGAACCTATGCAACGACGCGGTTTGATTTCTTCTGAGGAAAAAATAAGGAGTTTTTCGAGGCGATTGTGACACGAGAGGTAAAGTTGATATTCTACGAATATTCCAAGAGCCAAAAATCATCTGTCAGTCCAGGGGAGCCACCCACATGGATACCGAAGCGGAATATTCGTAGAAATAAAGCAATGCTGTGCATATGGTGGGATCAAGGTGTTGTTTATTATGAGGCTCTAAAACCGGAATAAGCTCTTACTACAGAAAAGATGATAAATATTTTAATTGAAACATATTGCAACCTTTCCTGATAATACGTAGATAGGCAAAACTGAGGACTCCCACTATAGTATCATCCGGTTAACCATAGAAACATAAAGTGACGTTAAACGATTAAAAACTAAACTACAATTTTTTTAACGGATTCGTCCAATTCCTCAGGATTATTTTGATTATTCTCTTTAAAAAAAATACGCAAATATATCAGGTATAAATCACCAAGGTACACGGTTGCAAACAAGGGACATCTGTGTAGAAGGCTGTGAAACACTGGAGAATTATTCACTTTCATCAGTCATTCCCACTTCTCTCCTGACAAGAGCAGTTGCCTCTAGCCCGGAAACACAAATGTGTTGTGATTACTCAAAAGAATACACATACTTCCCCCTCCCCTTATTTCCCCCTACGCACACCCCACACCAACACTAAACCCGTTAGTGAGTGGAATTGGATACCAGGAGGGTTCTTCTCGTTTTTAACAAGCTCTTCATAAATCTCACTTCTTTTCCTCCCTTCACTTATATATTTCTCACTATTTGAAATCAGATTGTTAGATAACATACTAACATTCTGGTTTGGAAATTAGTACGAATATACATAATTATTTTAATACACATAAAATGACTCAGAGAACCAGGACATTCGATATTGATAACACCAACTGGACTGTCTTTTCCTTTTTATTAATTTATTCATCGAAATTTATTACTGTATTCAATTCCTGTAACAAGTAAATGGCAGGAATCATACATAGTGGCATGGGAAAACACAAGTAGAGAAACTGCCCATTGGTATTAATCAAATATAAAACTCAACTAAGAAGACCACGAGGCCATCTTCTTTTCAGGCGCCTCGGAGGATTATCAGAAATCGAAGAGGTTGCTAGGTTTGAAACGAGTGGGTTTGAGTGGGAATAAAGTTTGTCAGGAAAAGATTGATATCGGATTCGGATCAAATTAGTAACAAATGGGACATTTAGGTCATTACAGATTACTTTATTCGTAACAAAGTAAGGAGCATTGAGGATTTTACTAAGAATTTTGCATTATAATAATGGAATATGAGAGGAATTCGATGGCTTAGTGGAGTCCTCCGAAGCTCTTCTCCGTATGTCGAGATGGGTCAAATGATGGATAATAAGTATGAGTCTTTTGTAATTAATTGGTAGCTTAGAGCGTTTGTTTAGTAAATGTTGAATTAGCCTAAATCGGCGAGCTGTTTCTTGTCGTTACAATCTAGTATGAGGATTTCAAGTTAATCGTTTGTCAATGTGTACTCCTAAGTACAAGAAGGAGTACAGTAGTAAAAATAGTACAAATGTAAAAAAGGAGGACATAATACAGGAGGACATGCAGTCATCAGTTTAGGAGGGTAAAGGTTATTTGATGGGATTTATTTTAATCTCTTCTTACACCATTTTTCATGGTCAGTGATAAGAGATTGAAGAGTATGTGATGCTACGTCTTTTCCTCAATACTAAAAGGCCCAATAACACAATTTAAAAACTAATGCAATCTTCCTATGTACGTTTCGTTGACAACTGATTACATAATAGGGCATCTAAAGTTCAAATTACCGTATGAGCGGTATTTATGGTGTTTATGGTGATCCATTTGTTATTTATTCCCTTTTAGCCTACTTTGTTATGTTCAATGAATTTATCTAATTATTTGTTCAATGGCGTTATATGTGTAGTCTGATATCCTCTCTACTATTAAGAAGAGCAGTCTAAGATGGTTAGGGCACGTCGAAAGAATGGAGCCCTACAGAGTGTCTAAAATGATATTAAAAAAAAGGAGGCAAACAAACCCACTGGTGGATAGACGACTTTCTGGACGATATAAGAAAGAGAAGAGCCTCGCTGTTGATCGCAAGAAATGGGGAAGATTGGTGGCAGAGGCCAAGGCCCTGCAAGGACTGTAGCACCCAACAGTGAGTAATTGATTATAAAGATTCAAGTCTTACATTATATGTTTTGCATATGGATGTGCAAAACATTCTAGCACAAAAATTGTTGTTCGAAAGAAACTCGAATTAGATGTCAGGGCTGTTAATACGTATGGTTTCAACACTCACTAAATAATAGTTTCGAACAGTATTTGCAGGATATATGTAAATATTGGTCAGGCATTGAGCGTTGTAGTTGAAAACATATCGTCATCAATTTGGAATAAATATGTGAACAATAAGAAGTGGAGGAACTTAGTATGTAAAGCGCTGTGTTGCCTTGAGTTAAGGTTCCTGGCTCAAACCTGGCAGTGGAAAATAAATTGTAAATCTATAAACTGACAAGAATGGATCAACGGGCAGTCAGTCTTCGGGTTCATCCAGCCTTAAATTGAGAACCTTTAATTGGGAGGAATCCTACTAATATTATAAATGCGAAAGTTTGTATGTTTGTTACTCTTTCACGCAAAAACTCCTGAATATATTTGGATGACACTTTGCAGTAATATAGGTTATACATCAGAATAACACATAAGCTATAGCAAGGGTGGATTTAAGGGGGGGCACGGGGGCACGTGACCCCCAGACAGTTTTTTCTGTACTGTAGAGAATCCATTATAGTACATCATTAAAGGCAAATCACACGATAATAGTCGTTAAAATAACAGAAAGAACATGAGTGAAACTATTGTTTTAATAAATTTTTTAAATCTTTCTATAGATACTACAAGTTTATTTGTAAGTTATTGTTGATTTTTTCCCCGTCTGCACGTTGTGCCCCCCAGAAAAAAATCCTGCATCTGCCCTTGGGCTACAATCTACAATGATGTGAAATTTGGTCATAATATAATAAATATCAAGTAAGTCGGATAAAATCTGCCCTCTGAGCAGCTTGTTGTATACAGGAGTATATTGCAGTATGTGTAGGACCGCCAAAACTAAAAACACATTAGTAAATTACTTACATATGTGCATGATTCTAATCCTTTCAGTTTTAATTTATCGCTGCTGACGCACAAGTGAAACCGTTATACTAGTATTCCTTTTCAATAAATTCAATTACATTACATACTATTTCTTTACTGGCACGAACAACAGTAAACGAAAGTAACTTCTGTCAGTCTCGTTTGTTAATCAGTGTCAATGCATGCTTCACGGGTGTGCTGATCCGTTTGTGATGAATTTTGATGTGGATAATCTCAATCCTGGGGAAGGATATAGGCTACTATTTATCAACACACCACACTGGCGAAGTTTATACAAAACTGTAACCTAATTGATTAACAAAGCGATTAATGCACAGCAGAAACCACTGTAGATAACATCTTGAAATTTGCAGATAGGTTCTTTGTATTGTTTAAATGAGCAAAAAGAAAGGAATTTGGACAATTCTACCCCCAAGGATTTCCACCTTAATACAATAAGGGGTTCAAAGATTTTACGGGATCGATCCGCCAGCTTTGAAGTTAGACATCTGAAATTTTGGATGTACGAGTAGCTTATAGTGACAAAAAATTAAATTATTTATTTAAACTGATACGTCACGAAACTTTATGTGGCAGACCTTTAATAAGTTTAAGAGTGATCTTGGGCATATTACAGTCATTGCTGAACCCAAAACACTCAGTGGGTTGTAGTGTCACAGTTGATTTTTCTCTTTTCAGTCATACTATGTAAAAAATGAAGTCAGGGAACTTGGCGAAAAGATAGTTTAACGAGCATTGAGTGAGTCTCAAGAATCGAAGAGAAAAAATATATGTGTATATAAAGTATTATTTTTTATTATTTCATTTATTGAAATAAACATCTAATACTATAGTAATACAACAAGTCATACGAGATATGACTAAAATAAAAAGTAAACCAGGTACAAAAAAAAAATACTGTTTATTTTTAAAGCTTGTTATATGGCGAAAACAGTTTATGACCGTTTCTGTACCAACCAAGGTTGACAATTGTTGCTTTCAACAGAGACTAAGGAAGGTTGGGTCAAGGAGTTCAGAAGGTGTGAAGAAACACCGAGATAGTTCCTCGATACGACAGAGAAAGGAGTAAATCTTAGTAGGGAACGAAGCGTTATACAATTGTTTACGTAACAGAATTTATTCCAATTCACCACACCTCCAGTTTATTGTACAATTATTACAATTGCTGTAAAATAGATAATTATAAATGCCATCGTAATATTTAATAACTATTTTTATTTATTTTATTTTTATTAAGTACATATACAGTGGCTCACAGTGTAGAAACAGTAATTCATACACTGCAGAAACTTAAATGGTTATATGAAAGGAAACCAGAAACTCTTCAAAACATTTATTTATAATATCAATTAAAATATGTTCAAACTATAAAATCAATGATAATACCGTCCTTCGGGGGAGCATAAAATGGGGTCCCGTACGATATCAGGTACTCGTTAAAGAGCCCTATCATAATTATACCTTATTGGCCAAATTTAAGACTCCCATCGTTCGATTAGCGATAGTAATGTTAAATACAAATAAAATTAAAATTATTCAACATTAAAATTAAAAATATTCAACTTTCATATACATTTCAAATTCCATAAAGATGAATAGAGATATATATGCATGCCATCTAAATTTTATTCTTACTATTTGTGGCAGATTGTAATAATATTTCAATAAAGTGTATATAAAAAAAAAACTATTTCTATATGGATTTCATTCATTTATCATCACATTATTTTTTCATATTAACTTTTTTATACAATTTTTCATATATTATTTTTAATACACAAAAATACCACAATTACATATTCAAATATCATAATTTGCGCTATTTTACATTTCTATTTATACCATTTTTTTCAATACGTATTATTAATTGTAATTTTACTGATCAGATGGTAGTTATTATATCTTAAAACTTTTTATACATTTTTTATATATTTTTATATTTTAATTTAACTGTTATCCACTGTTATCATGTCTCACCAGTTAATAATGTACCTAACTCTTTATTCTTTCTCAATAGTTATTTCATAATTTATTTTACTGTTTATATATTTTTTCATTCTGATCGATTCTGTTCATCTAAACTATTATTCTTCTTTGGTACTGCAATGTTTTATATATTTGTCAGAGAAGAAACTAGTTGACTGAACTTCTAATGTAAGGATAGAGATAGTTGGGGTGCAGTCAATTGAAACACCATAATAAGTGCATACTTATTTATTGTGTGTCGACGTTTCCACCTATATTGTAGGTCATCTTCAGGGCAAATATACCGAGCGGCTGTGAGGAAAGGCAACTGGCAACCAATGTTTTATATAGTTATTTTCTCTTTCTTTTTTCCAGCCATGAATATGGCCTACATAATAGGCCGAAACTTTGGCTCAATAAAATAAATTTTTCTTATTTAGTATAATCATTGACTGTACCCATCAACATATCAATCCAATATATAATTTATTAAACAGATTACATCAGAAGTAAGGAAGAGAATACTAATGTCATTCGGTTGCGGCAAATTAATTGAAACTGAAACGATTTTAAAAAAGAAATCAAAATATCATAAAAAAATGTGTTGTTTCTTTTATTTCTCCTTGCTAAAAGGATGAATGTGACCTTTTAACAAAAAAGTGGTGTTTTCGTTTTCAATCTCTGTTTACTGATCAATATATTTAAATTGCCATGTTTTTAAAAACAAGATATTGAATGGATAATTAGTCAGTTCTGATTGTGGAGCGATAAACGAACGTGAACAAAAAAAAAGAGTAATCCATATTTTATATATTTTTTAATAGTAATTAGTTTTATTTTATTTTCAATTTATTTTAAATTGCATATCAAAGTAGGTAAGGGTTCTATAAAGACGAACAACTGAAGGTGTCTTCCCGAAAATCATGGAATGATGACATTAACCGATCATAATATTACTAATATAAAGAATATTATAGATATTAATATACATTAGGTAAGATACTAGAAAATATATTTTTATAGGCTGTGAAATTATTAAATAAAACCCCATGACAAAGAAAAAAAAGTATTGCCATAGGGCCATAGGTCTTGTAAAACTCATTTTTGTTCTATAAAAAATTATTAATTTTTAAAAGTTTAAATCAAAAGATAAAAATTATCAGCACAATTGCAATACAATTATATATTTTTTTAATAATAAAGGGTCTTCCCATTTTACAGATTATAGAAGTATTAATTTAATTTAACTGCAATAAGTACATAACTTCAGTGCTGAGATCCCCGATATCATTATAGAAATTAAAATTGATTTTTAGGACCTTTCACTCTCATAGCGAACATATTAGAATATGAGAGCCCACTTTAACATATTTCATTAATATATGATTAATAACATAATTCATTAGGGAGCGGAGTGGCTCAGTGGTATAGCACTGAGTTGCCATGCCGAAATCCTGGTTCAAATCCCCCTGCAGGCAGTACTTTTATTTAGTCTGTTTGCAGCGGGAGATGGATCATATGAGATCTCTATGGCCCTCCTGGGACTCATCCAGCATCTATAAAATATTATTAAAATAGGGAACCCAAAATAAGGGAGAAAAATCGGGACGAAACCCGTGTAATCTGGAGATCTTCCTGGGCATCTGGAGATATTCTTGGGGATCTGGAGATCTTTCTGGGGATCTGGAGATCTTCCTGGGCATCTGGAGATATTCTTGGGGATCTGGAGATCTTCCTGGGGATCTGGAGATCTTCCTGGGCATCTGGAGATATTCCTAGGGATCTGGAAATCTTCCTGGGGATTACCCATCTTCAATAATGTGCTTACACTAAATTGGGGGGAAAACCTGGTGGTTGAACGTGATTTCGCACTAATCACCTCCCGATATTTTTTTAGAAATTGAGGTTTAGTTGAATGCTTAAGTTGTACTTCCCTAATGATACTATTAAGTTAGGAGTGACCACTAAATATTGAGTATTTTATATTAAATGAAATATTGAAATGTTTTCTTATGGTTTCATTTCTTCTTATTTTATTAAAAAAAAAAAATAAAGTAAGAAGAAAACCGTCATCCAGTCAACTCTTTACTAATTTATTAATCTTAAAGAAGATGGCCCCGAGACCTTGTACTAGAGAACTTTATTGGAGTGCTACCGATGGCTAGTTTCTCCACAAGTGTTTTTTTTTCATGTCATTTGTTCATATTAGTAGATTTACTTGTTGCCATATTATTACAGTTGTAAATATCAATGAATTAATCTAAATTTTTAAATAATAGATGAATAAAATTCCAGCCTCTTTTTTTTCATTAACTATATTATTTAAGTTATCATTTATGTATAGAGCTTTTAAAAATTTCCGTTAAATTGTGTTAACTTCCTTGCTTAAAAATATAATAATAATTTATAGTTAAGAAAATATCTTAATGTTATTCAACTGGATTCTGTGTTATGAAACAGTCCTAAAATCTAAATACAGGAATAACATGTAGCTTGCTTTTATTTGTTTTTTAAATGCTGCATTCCATTTTATCGGTATAATTTTGTAAATTGCCAGTTTTTACAAATACTTATAATTTAGCTGATCGAGCACTACAAAAGACAAAAAGTATTCCCTCGACGAGTTGAACGCCGATAAAACATATCACTAAACAGTTGTTTATATAATTTAGGGGTAGTACGAACCGCAGTTTACGAAATATCACTTAGCATTTTCCCATTAACGTTACGCTGCCACGTTATGAAGAAAGTATTATAAGAGGGAAGTATATATATATATATATATAAACCTAATATGTATATGCCTAATATATATTTAGATTTTAGGACTGTTTCATAACACAGAATCCAGTTGAATAACATTAAGATATTTTCTTAACTATAAATTATTATTATATTTTTAAGCAAGGAAGTTAACACAATTTAACGGAAATTTTTAAAAGCTCTATACATAAATGATAACTTAAATAATATAGTTAATGAAAAAAAAGAGGCTGGAATTTTATTCATCTATTATTTAAAAATTTAGATTAATTCATTGATATTTACAACTGTAATAATATGGCAACAAGTAAATCTACTAATATGAACAAATGACATGAAAAAAAAACACTTGTGGAGAAACTAGCCATCGGTAGCACTCCAATAAAGTTCTCTAGTACAAGGTCTCGGGGCCATCTTCTTTAAGATTAATAAATTAGTAAAGAGTTGACTGGATGACGGTTTTCTTCTTACTTTATTTTTTTTTTTAATAAAATAAGAAGAAATTATATATATATATATATATATATATATATATAAAACAAGATCTGAATAACCGTAAATTACTTTAAGAAATGAAAAATAAAATTATTTCTTATTATAAAATAGATAAAGGTTTCCAGCAATCTTAGAAGATGATAGGTCATTGATTGCCATTACATAATGTTTTTTCATAATCTTAATTACTCACTTTGTGGTAGTGTTTGTAACAATAATTTCAGTTTATATTTAATTATACGTAATAATACAATGCAAAGATTGCAAAAAAAATACAAACCTTGAAACTTATTTATAATATATATATATATAATCAGCTTTCCCTTTTCTTGTAATAAAATTATAAAATTAATAAATTAGTCTGTGAAACTTATTGCAGTGTTATTAAAAATTATATGTTGTGCGAATTTGTGAAGTTATATGTTGGCATGATTTTTCATTAAATTTCAATAATTATTATGTGAATAGAAAATCAATAGAACTAATCTAATATGTAAATAAATAAAATAAATAGATAAAATTGGGCCTATTTCGATGATTTATTTAAAAACATTAATGTGGGTTCGAGGATGATTTTTTACTTTTTTTATTATTTGTTGTTATTGTATTTGGTTTACACTGGATCCGACTGGCAGCGCAGCAATATTAGTATAGAGATTTTTTAATTAGCCTATCATATAATTATGAAACTATACTTTTAGTTATACTTTTTGAAAATTCGTCCACACTCCTGTTATGTTTATATTTAAAAGGTTACCCAAATTATTTCATTGTGTATTTATTGTAATAGGGTGTATAAAAAAGAAGACTGTTTATCAAATTCCAGAGTTCAAAAGTCTGTAAATATTTTAATGCTATTTATTATTTACCAACACAATAATCCCTATAGAGCATTCTCTAAGCTTGTTTACTAATACTGGACATCTTAAAAAAAACTTCAGTTTAGTTATTATATTTATTTCAAAGAAGAAACATGACAGTGTCCTACGAAATTCTCGTAATTTTAAAACATTAATGGAAAAAAAAATTCATAGCAGCTGAATCAACTCGTGAAATTATTAAATATGAACGGGAAGGTGTCCTTGACCAGCGCACTGCGCGGGGTTGGTTTGAAAAATTTAGCAGTGGAGATACGACGTTGGAAAGAAAGAAGGGCTCCGGGCAAGTTTTGGTAACTGATGCCATCACGACAGATATTTTAATGATTTTTTTTTATTTTTTATTTACTTTCATCTAAACGGCCCAAATAATGACAATTTATTTTTAAAAAAATGTTATAATCATCGGATTTAAAATGTTTGAACAAGACCACGTCTGTCTAATATATATTATCTTGCAACTCACTTAAGCATCCGTGATAAAAATAACAAATTAATAAATAAAAAATTGGATACATTGGATAAATAATAAAAAGGACAAAAAGGGATGAAATTTAAATCTCCGGTTATATTGTTTAATTTTTCTTCACATTTTTCTTTTTTGTTTTTGTCTTGGCATAATTTTGATATATATATGTGACCATAAATTTGTTTCTCTTATATAATTATTGTAAACTTATTTTAATTTGTTTTCTTTCTTTTCTTCTAATATGTTTTTAAAATACTGTTATTTTAGGTAATTCACAGTTTTTATTTGTTTATTTTTTTATTCGTTCTCACTTATTAAATTAATTGTAATAATTAATTAAATGTAATTATTTTACACTCTAAGACATAATAGCTTACAATGCCTGTATTGTTATTCTATAGGGACTCGTCACAGAATAAATAAAGACATTATTATTAAATGTATAATTGCCGAATAAATATTTATTAATAAATGTTGAGGACCAGAGCCGCAGATAAAGGTGTCAAGAGCACTCGGTCTTGCGGTGGCAATTGACTTAGTTACGGCTTTCGACTCGGTTTCTCATGAGCTACTTTTCTCAAGACTGATCGACCTTGAGTTCCCTCAACAGCTGGGCTTCCTTGGAGAAATTCTCTCCGATCCGATTCATCTCTGAGGGTGTTTCCCAAGTACCAGTACTTATCTCTACTAGTGTTTTCTATGAATGACTACTATAACAGTATATTTTTATAGTCACATATACGAGTACGGAGATATACGTAATATGGCAGGTTTATTTGGGATTAAATGAGGCACGAAGAGTTTGGATTTAACCTAAATGTTATTCAATATATACTTAGAGAAGTGGAATTGTGTTATTCTTGAAATTCATAAGGACCGACGTCAGGCATTGGCTTGAAAAACAGTTATTGCTTATATTACAACCCAAAACAACGATAATTACACGATTCCACTCTACTCAATGTAACCCTCTAATTATTCTAGGAAGAAAGTAAAAAAGCGGAAAGACCAACAATGAAAGGTTATTGTGGTAGTTAGTAGTATAACATACTAAAAGTCCTTGACCCTGGGGTTGGCACAATAGGGAGGGAATACGTCCCTTGTTTTTTTCGCTTCTATCTCAGTAGGGGTTGGTCATACAGAAAAAAGATACGATACATAATTAAAGTTGAAAAAATTTCCTACATTTCATATTCCTATAGTTGTTTCGCTATCTGTAACCATTTACGAGATATACCCTCTAGAAAAACGGTAATTTTCTAAAAATAATTCTTCTTCCCAACACAAGGTAATAACTCTGCAAGTTGTCGCTGTTGGATCACAAGTTTTAACATTTCATTGGTATTGAGCAAAATCTCAATACGATCTTTTGATATTTTCCAAAGATAAAGTTATCACAGGCTTTAGGATGGAAAAGTGAATGTAATTATGGGAAATGTATATGCTTCGGTAATCATTTCATTAAGAACCTTCATCATAGAAACTCAGCACCCTTCACACGGAACTACACACCGCTTTCAAAAAGAAAAAGAAGAAAGTGAGAGATAATAGCCGTTCTACGTACGTAAATAGTTTAAAACGTTTTGTTATTTACATAACCTTGTTTTTTACAATCGTATCGCCAGCGATTTAAAAATAGGCTCTGTAAAAAAACTCAAGATATTAATGTGAAGAAAGTGGTTCGGGTGAAGGTCGAAAAAATGATTCTTTAAATATCGATATACTAGTTATTTAACCCACGATTCGATCCATATTGCAGGAGTTCTTCAGGGTTGGATAGACACAATACAAAAATGTTTAAATAATTGGTACATACATATTTGTAAGGGCAACTAATAATTCCTGATTATAAATATACTAAAAGTTAATCGATGCCGAGTGGCCAAAACAATAGTAAATAATTCTGTTTGTCTTTTTTATTTATTTATTTTTATAATTATTATTTATTTATTTTTGTATTGCTTCAGAACATTAAATCCTTTAACTCGTACCAGGGAGTAATATCTTCACTTGACATAACGCCCGGGAATAATTTATTAGCTGTGTGTAATTGTTTTGCTGCTCGGAAGTTTATCAGATTGTCTGAATATTCAATGGAATATAATGAGCAATCGCCTGGCATAATTAATTAATATTTCATTTAATAATTAATTTGAATAATTTAATTTGAATACTCGTGGTTAATTGGTAGATGTACGTTCTATTATTATTTCCTCCAAGGCTATTATGGAATATAATAAATTGAACGGACTGTAGTTGATATAAAAAATAAATATCAGTAAAATTTCCTAAAATTAAATTAAATGGACCAATATAAATTCTCATTTTCAGACGAAAGGGAAAGAAATCAATATCTATTTAAAATGCATTTTATTGTAAATAATAAAAATCGTTGTGAACTGATTAAACCGTAACGATCAAAACATATTAAATCCGATTTCAACAAAATGATAAAAATAAATAACATATAGCTAGAAAAATTAAATATTAATAAAATTGTATGGGTTTTATTGAGTATAAATTGAACAAATAACGTGAAAATGCTAGAAATATAGCAAAGAAAAAATATTAAAATGAATTATGGATTGTTAATTTACAAACATTTTGCGGTTAATTATAATAAATAATTTTTAAAAACACACAAAGTGTCTTCGGTTCAGTACATGGTAGAGACTGTACTGTCTCAAAGAGAACGGTTGTGCAGAGAGGCGATTCGTTTTAAATCACGCTCTCTCACGTTTATTCTCCCCTCTCAAGGGTGCCAACTTTATATAAGCTGAGTGAGCCCCAGGAGGATCTATAGACTATAGGGTCTATTAAAGTAATAGTAAATAATTATATATAAGTAAATTACTCCAGCTGTTAATAGTTTAAATAATTTATCTTTCACTACTGGATTTGTACCCGGAAACCTTCAGCGTAGCAGCTCTGCACTCCCGACACAGAGGTGATTCACTCCCATGAAAATAAAAAGTTATCTTATAGTTTATTTCAAGAAATAAACTTAATTAAACAATTTTATTATATTTTTATATTAAAATTCTTATAATGCAAATTTATTATTATTATTATTATGATTATGAATGATATGTTATTCTTTTATTTTATTTAAAGGGGGTAAACTTGTATCAATATTTTTTTATTTTCTCAGTTATATTTTAAATTATATTTATAGGATTATTTAAGACACCATCTTCTAGTTGATTGGTTGTTAGATATTTAATGATTTTTTCATAGATATCGAAAAATGGACCTAAATTATAATAAATGCTTTCCTTCATGAATATTTTCTTAAGTTTTCCTATGAGAGAAAACAACGACACTAAATATACTACATACTGCACTTTGAATGTAGAATGGAAAATTTTAGTATTTCTATATTTTTATGTTTGTATCGTTTTTACCAAATTAAAATTTGAATAATGTTTCTTCATGTTTTAAAAGAAAATACACAATATATATATATTGCGTTTAACTTAAATTATTAAATTATAAATACGTTATAAATAAACAGAGAGATATAATAATTATAATGCCATGAGATTCAACAATAGCGAGTAAGCAGGAATCCAAGGATTTGATGAAACTTTAATTTCTATTGTTAGTGACAGAATGATCGGGAACAAAAAAATGTTCACATGATCACATATCACGTGAAAATCGGCATCAGTTCCGCATGTTGTCACTTCGAGTTAGGTCACAAGTTTCAACTTTACATTTATTACCCTCTTAATGTTATAATAAAAATAATTTTATTACTATCTGCTTATAGCCAGTATTACTAACTGTATATAGATTTAAGAACCGACTTACACATATTTCAATGATCTATACTTCGGAATGTTTGTTGAAACGTCTATTACTTGATGAAATGATTACCGAAACACATAGACGTTTCCCATGATTCAACTCTTTTTTTATTCTTAAAATCATGATTATTATTTTTTTTTATTATTTATTATTTATCATTCAATAATGATTATTTTTATTTTTGAGGATATTAAAAACGGGGAAGTATGAAAAGATAAAACTTGTAACTTAACCTCAATGCGATAACTTGCGGAACTGACACCGATTTTTAACGCTTATATATTTTACGTAATATTTCAATGATCAAGCTCTTACTTAAGCCCATTTATAAATAATATATCAACTAATAATCGATAAAGTTAATAATTTATAATTCTTGGTGAACAAAGAACTCGAAAATAATGTCGAAAATAATTTTATTTATTTAATCTACATGGTACTAGCCAATTATGTTATTTCATTTTATTTATTTAGTTTCCTATATTTAAAATAAAATAATTTACTGCTTATACGGCACATTTCTCATTAATTAATCAATCAATGTACAATTATTTGCTAGACAAAGAGCTAGGAAGCTATGCTTAATTATTATAAATTATTAATTAATTATTTAATATGATATAAATCAATAAATTTATTTTTTTCTTTATATAGTCATAGGTTCTTTATAAAGGTATATATAGAGATAGAAAATTACGATTAATTATAATTATATTTAATTAATCAACATGGTAAAAGTCAATTATATTAAATAAAAGTCAATAATATTTCATTTTCTTTATTTAGTTTCCTATATTTAAAAAAATAAATTGTTGTGCAGTGTATTTCTAATTAATTTATCAATACACACAATTAAGATTTGATACCGAGATCGAAAATTTTAAACTGATACCTAAAACCCAATAAAGAAAGTAGAGAAAATATATGCATTTCTCGAAGTTTCTCCTAAAGTTCCATTTTTTTTTGGGGGGGGGAGAATATCATGATTATTTTCGTGTTATTTAATCATATTATATTAACACTACATAATTATAGTTTGATTTAAGTCCTAGATAAGTATTGATGGTACTTACAGCGACGCGGCGTTGAAGTCTCCCAAAGCGAGACTGAGGTTTCTGGATTGAAGAATGTGTCTCCCCTCCATGGAGAAAGTCTTTGGGGCTCCAGTGACCTGACCATGGGAGTTTTAAGTTACGCAACTTCTGTTTACCTTCTACCGGCAGAAATATAACATTAATTAATAACTTTCCTTCAACTAGTTCGGGAAGAGGTAAAAGGGATAAATAAAATTAAAACCATAAAGCTTAAACGAGTACAACCCATGAAGGATCTTTGGTTAGGTACGTGGTAGAGACTATATTGATTTTAGGACAACGGTTGTTCAGGAAGGTGATATTTCCGAAATCAGTTGAGGTATAAACCCATGATATCTTTGGATTTAGACCTTAATCTGCGTTGTCAGGAGACTCTTCTTGGGCTCAGCCACAAAGAAGTAGACATTCTTAACTATTTGGGTGGGGGAAGAAAAATATAAAGAAGTTATTTATAGAAAAGACTAACATATAATTTCATATAGTTATGAAAAAATTATAAAAAGAGGGGATAAATAAAATTGATAAAGTATTTAATAAATAAAAATAATATTACAAAAGATTTTGTTAATTTCTTCTGGTTTAGACCGTGTACAAATTTTTTTTTTCCCGACGTTTCGCCAACCATGCCCTGACTTCCTCAGGGCTGAGATGAGAATTTTTGTACACGGTCTAAACCAGAAGAAATTAACAAAGTCTTTTGTAATAATAGTGGCCGTGGAAACCTAAAAAAATATTTAAGAATACTATTGTTTATTTAATCCAAGTATACCATATTAATCTCAAACTATGTATTGGTTGAAATTTCTAGATTAGATGGGATAAATAGGTATTTATGCTCTTATCAACCTTTAATCGAATGTGAGGTGTCAGGACACCTTCCTTATCCAGCATACACTTGTCATTTTTATTTATTTCGTTTTTTTTTTTTATTTATTAATTTAACGTCACTTGATGCTGCTCAATCTGACGAAGCTATAGCATCAGTCCTTAATTTTGCCAATCCAGATATTATGATATATGTCCAGGTATATAGGATTTTGGTCTTTATTGAGTAACTTACACCACACAGGCACCGGAGCATCATTTTACGTCCCCTCCGAAGAACGACATGACTAAGGAAGGATATTTTGATCCCTTTAAAAAATCCTGAGGTCACCGGCCTGGCTGCGAACACGGGACCTTGCGCAATGTAGGTTGTTATGCTAACCACACACCACAGGTGTACTTATTCTCCACAATAATGATGTATCGATGAAAAAATTAAAATATTTTTCTGCTATAGAATAATTTTCTTTTGTAAGAGGTACTTTCTTGAAAATGATACGCAATCCTGATAAAACATTGCAATAAAAACACTTGCCCTACTTAGTTTTTTATACCTCCTTTGCGAAATCCTATTATCGGTCGTTGAATCATTGCAACAATAACAAATAAACAACTGCAAGGTATTAGAAACATAGGTCTCATCAAGTTAGGATGATAGTTCGTATAACTATTTCAATTTTACAATTCTTGAAAAAAAGGAAAAAAAAAACTGTACCAATCAATTGCATGAAAGGTCTTGAGGGCAGTACATGGTAGAGTCTTTATCGTTTCCATGGCTGAAAGGTGATTTTTCTGAGATCACACTCAACCGCAAGTTAATTCCCCAGAATTAAATGAAACCCCTTTATAGAGGCTGGGTGAACCTTACGATGGCCTATAGATCCCGAAGGGTCCATACCTGGCTGTTGATAGATCAAATAAAATTTTTAACTTAATAAATACCCGGTATTCCTTTCAAATTTTAATAATAAAATTTAATTTAATTATTAGAATTAAAAAAAATTATTGAAATTTACAACTGTATACAGAATACATCCAGTAAATAAAATGAAAGATAAATCATGTCCCGACATAAAGGCAAGTAGAGAAACTACCCGGTGGTAGTACTCAAATAAAAATTTCATCTTAGAAGGTCACGTGGTCATCTTCTTTTCAGAAGCCTCAGAGGATTATCAGGAATTGAAGATGTTGCGAGGTTTGAAACTAGTGGGTTTGAATGGAAAGATTGACATCGGATTCAGGCCAAATCAGCAACAAACGGGACATTAAGGTCATTATGGATTACTTTGTTTGTAACAAAGTAGGGAGCATTGAGGATTTTACGAAGAATTTTGGATTGTAAGGATAGAAAATTTTAAAATATATTTTAATGGATGGTAGTCATTAAATGTGGATAATTTGAATACTCCCCGCTAAACTTCGAAAGCATTTCAAGGAAAAATCCTGGTTATTTATAGTCACGTGTGTTCCGCGAATAGTTAATTATTTTCCCAACACTATGACAGTTTACACGATAACGGTATGTTTTCACTAACACCATTACTTTCCGTCGGTTAAGTTTACTGTTACTTTTACCAAAGGCTGAGTTGTTTATGATTAATCCTTCTATAGCTCTGTGAATAATGGGGATTAAGTTTCTATATTAACCCATTAAATTCTATTTTTGACAATTAAATTAAATCCTATCTATTATGACGATTTTATTAAAAAAATAGTTTTGAATAGGTGATAAGAGTAGATTGTTCTATTATTAGGAAATTCCTATTTGTATTTCCAAAAATAATTATTTTAGTTTATATATATATCTTTACCTGTACAATTACAACCCGTGAACGCGTCTTTCAATACATGTTAGAGACTGTACTGTTTCATGGGCAGCGATTCTGCAATGAGGTGACTTGTCCTAGGTCGTGCTCAACCACCAGATTTCTCCCCCCTTATTTTGGGTACCTCATTTTGATCCATTTCCGGCTGCAAATAGACTAAATGAAAGTCTTCCCCGCAGCGGGATTTGAACCATGATTTCCGGCATGGCAACTCAGTGCTCTACCACTGAGCCAATTCGTTTTATGTAGAACTGATAATCATCATTACCATCATCATATTTTATCCTCGTCTATCGCTTAAGCAGTGTGAGGAATAATATATGTTTAAGAAGCTATTTAAAAATAATAAAAAATTACGCTAGAGTAAATGTTTTATTTGTAAATCCTCCTTGAAAAAAAAAATTGAAAATGAACAAGCTTCTCCATCAACTAATATATGGTGTATATTTAAAAAATCACTTTTTTTTATTCATTTTTTTATTTTATTATTCCTTATAAATTCTTGACTGTAAAGACAAGAAACCTTTTCGCCTACTTCAACATTTACTGGACAAACGCTCTAAGTTCCCAATTAATTACAAAAGACTCATTTACATGACAGTTATCAGACCTATTTGGACATAAAGAGTTGAGCTTTTGGGCTCTACTAAACCATCCAATTCATCTCTTATCCAATCCTTACAATCCAAAATCCTTCGTAAAATCCTCAATACTACTTATTATGTCACAAACATCCATCATGATCTTAATATCCTTGATGTTGCTGATTAGGCCCAAACTAGATACCTATCCTTCCATAACAAACTCCATTCACACTTGAATCCGCTAGTCTCTCAACTTGCTCCCCATACTATTCCTGATAACCCTCCGAGGCGTCTGAAAAGAATATGGCCTCGAGACCTTCTACTATAGAACTTTACTGGAGTTCTACCGATGGGTAGTTTCTCCACAACTGTTTTTTTTTTCCATGTCATTTGTTCAGATTTGCAGATTTACTTGTTGTAATATTATTGCAGTTGTAAATATCAATAAATTAATCTTAAAAAAAAAATATTATTATTCGGTTCGAATCCCTGCCAGGACAAATTTATTTTCTTAAAAATAAAAATATTTAAAAGTAATCACCATCAAAAGAACAATAAATAAATATAAATTATAAATATGAAATTCACGTAAGTCAACAAGGTGCTAATTTAAGTAATGTTCAATGAACATTCTTCCCAATGTATACATCGCAAAAATTGCGAGAACACGGGGATATAGGATCGGTGAAGAGAATGGATTTGTCTGACTTGGATACGACCCCTGGTAGCTCAGCGGTTAGAGCACTGCACTAGAGATGCAGACGATCCTGGTTCGAATCCTTCTAAATAAAAATCTTTAATAATATAGTAATTATGGATTCCACATTGATAAATAAATTACGAACAGATAAATGTAGAACTGTTACCTTCAAAACCTTCCTATGGTTGAATGCAATACTTGTATGCTGTGCGGGTTGCCTATCGCTAATGTATTCAGGAAAATAGTCTTGTACCGTACAACTTGCATACTTGAGCCCACATTGCAATATTTAGTTTTTGTTCATATTGATAATGTAGTTGTTCATTTATTGTTTTTATTAAGAAACTGGTGCAGTGGTTTATGGAAAATAATATTATTAAGCAGTTCTAAATCTGTTTACATAATAAAAATAATTACCGATTTAAATATAAATTTATTTTGTAAAGTTTAATCTTAAGGAAAAACTCTTAGTAAAATATATATTCCAGAAGACTTAACCATTTATATTTTTTACTATAATCACTTTATTAGTTAACCTAAGACCCTCATTTAAAAAATAAATAAAATTTTTGACATAAATTTATTTATTTATTTCCAAGCAAGCCTAAAAAAATAAAATAGACAAATAGCCAAAATCAACATCGTTTGGTTGTTTATTTACGGATATTTGGCTATATTTCCTTTAATTGTTTTTATGATAAGGGATATCATTTTCCAATTAATTCATAATAATTGTTCAAATAATTATTGAAATAATTCATAACAAGTAGTTTAACTATTTGATTTATTCATTCCAATTAAATTACTACACCATTTTTTATTTTATTATATTATGTTAATTTATCATTATTAATGCTTAAGTCTTTTTTACCTACTTTATTTGTTAACTTCCGTTTAACTAAAATGAAAATGTGATCGTAATTGTGAATGATTATTTGTCAGAGGTTTAGTTAATTTATTCCATCTGAAAATGTAAATTGGATTCTACCTGTGGAAAAGAAATTTCTGACACATTACATTTGTCATCAAGTAATAAAATTTTATATTTTATATTATTCAAATTACTTTGTTTTATTAAACCAAACCTGTTATAAAGGGCTTACTTAAGATTAATTAATAGCTAAAAAAATTATTTATTGAAATGATAGTTGTAGATAATGTTAAACCTTCTAAAATTAAATTTTAATTAATTTTTATACCACTGTGTTTAAAAAAATTAAAATATTTTTTTAAATTAATAGTATTGATGATATTATCAATGAATAAAAGATATGTTTTAAATTATTTGTCTTTGTTTTATGATATAAAAACTTCGAGTCTTTAATTTTTTTTGCTTTGGAATATATTACCTGTTTTTATTAATGTACCCATTTAGGCGATTTCTTATACAGTCCCTCTTAAGCCACTAAAATTTTAAGCTTATATATATTAAATATAATAGAGTGAATAAATAAATAAATAATATTAAAAAGCAGATATAAAATAAAATTTCAAGTATAAATAATTTAAAATTTTTAAAAAAAGATTATGAATTTACTTTTTTATCAATGTAAAAAATTGAAGATATGTTTGATGAACGAAATGGTTTTAGGATTCTTCTTTAAATATTATTCTATTCCTTTTTATTTTTTTTATTGCTTCTTTTTTTTTTTTTTTAAAAGCATGGTTGACAGCATTACCAATAATAACTTTATGAAGTTGCTCCTTAATTCAGAAGACCTTGTTTTAATTAAAGGGAGGAAGATTCTGTTGGTTAGTGCTGGCTTTGAAAGGAGTAAGTTTGACATTATAAGTTTTGAAACAAGAAATCGATGACAGAACTCAACTTCCGAGAGGCCTGTGGTGGATAGGTTTAAATTTAATTTAATAATTAACAGTGTATCTAGCTTTAGGTCGTTGAAGAAATATAATATAGATATACGAATTTAATAATGCTATGTTTTATATGCAATATTATTATTATTATTATTCAATATATTTAAATATTCTAATTGATTTTGGGATGCCAGAGTATCATTCAAGATGATTACTGACATTAATATTTCTATGCCTTAGTCTTAATTGGATTCTTTTCCAGAGGTCTTTTGTGTATTTAACAAATTACTCAGTATTTAATCATAGCAGTAGTCTATACTATACTGAGCATAGCAGACTCCCCAAAAAATTGCTCTATGGAAGACCAGGGCAAAGCGGAGACGAGGAAGAGCGTGTCTACGATGAATCTATACCGTAGAGCAAGATCTGAAAACATAGGAGTGAGAAGGCGGAGAGAGAAGGCGACGGACCTAGAAGTGTGGAGGAGGCTCGTCAGGGAGTTCTAGATCCTGCAAGGACTGTCGTCTCAGTTAATTTTATTATCGTAACGTTGCGTGAAGACGCAGAAACTATTAAAATATATACCAAAACGTTGATGAATGCAGGGAATTAACTAGAGCTCGACTAGTATATAGTTAGTACCAGAAGAAGGGGAGACATTGGGGACATTGTTTTAGGAAGGAGTAAGTTTGAACATGTCGAAAAGTTTATTTTTTAATTCTCTTGTTTATGTTACTGGAGTACATATTTTTGAGTCATTCATTCAAATAAGTAAAAAAAACTTTTTCCAGTCATACATTTTTTCTTTATTTCAAAAAACGTTTCACCATTCTTCAGTCATTTTCAATTTACATCTCTCATGAGTTCATTTTTTATTTAATTTAAATATATTTTTTAAATACTTATAAATTTGCACATCTTTAACCTTTTAGTAGATTGTCAAATAATTTAAATTTTTCTTATAATACTTAGAGTTTACAATGTACTCCATGGTCATTATTAACATTTTTAATAAAAAACTAAAAATGTTAATAATTACCATGGTACATACATACATTGTAAACTCTAAGTATTATAAGAAAAATTTAAATTATTTGACAATCTACTAAAAGGTTAAAGATGTTCAAATTTATAAGTATTTAAAAAATATATTTAAATTAAATAAAAAATGGACTTATGAGAGATGTAAATTGAAAATGACTGAAGAATGTTGAAACGTATTTGGAAATAAAGAAAAAATGTATGACTGGAAAAAGGTTTTTTTTAGTTACTTGAATGAATGTCGAAAAGTTTAAGTACTTAGGGTCTAAGGTAACTAGAAAAATAAAATTCAAGAGGAAACAAAGGCACGATTAAAGGCGGGAAATGCTTGTTATTATTCGGTCTCGACATTACTAAACTCGTGTCTTCGGTCCCGAAATCTAAAAATCATGATTCATAAAACTATCATCCTTCCGACTCTTATTTACGGACGTGAAACATGGCCTCTGAAGGATGATAAACGTGTCGAGGTGTTCGAAAATAAGGTGCTGCGTAGAGTATTAGTAAAAACGGATGAGACCACTGGAGAACTTAAAGATTAAACGGTGCGAGCGAAGCATGCACGAGGTTAATATTATAGAAGGAATAGCTGATAGTATGAAAGGTTTTGATAGGCTTGTAAGATTCTTTGGCTTAGCAACGAACGTATTCTTAAAAAGTTAATAAGCGCTGTGCCGACTGGGAAGCATCTAATAGCCCAGGATATTTGAATGGAGGGTTGCGTGAAAAGTGATCTGGCGTAGTCGTCTGTGGACAGTTTGGAAAGTTTGGAAGCGGAGATTGGTGATATCGGCATTGAAGCCTTATTACATATAAATAATTGAAAAAGAGCTGAGCGAATTCAATTTTTCGTGTTTATTGATTAAAAAACTCAAAAAGGTCCTTTCCAAGAATGAAAAGCTTGTTAGGCTTTGGGAGAAACGTACAGAAGCCAAGATACTTTGAATAAAAATAATATTGTTATGTTTTGTTTTCCTTTCATTTGCCTCCTACTCACAAGGGAATGACAATTCATGTCTCTACCCTAATTGCCCTACCCTCGTTTTTTATGTAATTGTTTTTAAAAAGTTAATTTCAGTAAATTCTTTGATGAACGCGTGACTTAATCTTGGTTAATATATTTCATGTCCTATTATGCTCCTAATCGGGCTTTGCTATAGTAAGAATCCTAAATATAGCCTACCGGGTCCTGCACTTGCACAGAAAATCCATTTTATGTTTCCTCCGAAGGACGCCGTAACCGAGAATTCTTTTTCCTTTCTAAAACTCTTAAGGCCACCTGCTGTTCAGTGAACTCGCGATCTTAAGCACAGAAGGTTGTCATGCTAACCATAAGAGGAATACATATCTTTCAATAACGTAAGGTGTACCGCGTTATTGAAAGATATGTAAAAATATTAATATGCTAAATGTTCATTAAAAATTATAATCATCTAAAGATATTTTTAAATGCAATATAAATCTGCTTATAATGTATAAAAAAGAAACTAAAATCGTAAATATTCAATAATTAATATTCTGTTATTAAGTACCGAAAATGTAATTTCATAATTATTATATCATCATGACGTAATTATAATATATTTAATGAATTTTAATATTATTATTTTGGTTGTAATTTTCTAAATAAATGTAAATATGACACATTTCATCTACCTCCATTAATTCAAAAATGAATACATCTCAGTTGCAATATTAAATCATTTTTTAAAAGTATTAAAGATATAATTCTTATCGTAGAATATTATTTAGATTATAATAATAAAATACTAATTAAATAAAGCTATCTTAAGATAAATATCACAAGTGTTCTTTATAAATTTCCATCTTAATAAAATTTATTATATCTTTTACCAACTTTTTTTATCAACTCTAAACATGTATCTTTACTTATTTATTAAAAAACTTTATTTTCATGAAGAGTACCAAAATCATGGCAATTTAATTATACTACTAATAGGTGATTACTGTTTTACTAGAGTTAACCAAAAGTTATAGAAATTGAAGTTCAGTTCAGCAGTTATTTTGTACCCACCTTAGTGCCATTTGGTGTCCTATGAAACAATTTCACCCAATCATGTCAACATTACACTGATTATTGCATTCAGTGCAATTATCAATCACTATGACAACACCTGTTGAGTTTGAAAACTTCATTCCAAATTAATTTCAAAATGTCACGTTTTGGCAGTGCGAATGTTCAAAGTATAAATGCGCTATTCAAAGAAAAAATTCCCAAAATACATATCGATCAAGAACACCACAACAAGATCATAAATAATAAGCCTGGTAATAGATCTTCTATATGGTAGTAGAGAACAGCGACGAATCTAATGTTAATATAAGCTTTAATAATTGTAATTTCACTAACTGTACTTTTAATAAATAAATGTTTCGTTGTGTTGAGTTGAGTTATGAATTTTTTGTCAAAAAATCTTCCGCCGAAAACCCCTCGGACATTGACAAATGCCTCACAATTTTATGACAAATTTCTCGAGCTCATATTAAGCTCAGCCTTAGGCTTCGGGCTGTTATCAACGAACGAGCTTGATATATTTGTCAACACTTATCTTGTCTATTATCAATGTCCTAGAGATATTACAACTGATAACAGCTAAAAGAAGTAAAAAAAAAAATATACATCGCAAATTGCGAGAGCACGGAGATGTAGGATCGGTGAACAAAATTGACAGGGCTGGCCGAGATGGTTGAGGCGTCACCACGGAGAGGTAAAATCCGGGTTCGAGTCCCGGTCCTGGCCATATCTTTTCTTTTCAAATAAAATATTAAAAAAATTATATCATATAACAATTAAATAAATTATAATAATAATAATGACTTAAAGTCAACAAGATCCAAAAATAAAGTAATATTCAATTAACATTCTCTCTGTGTATACATCGCAAATTGCGAGAGCACGGAGGTGAAAAACCCGGGTTCGAGTCCCAGTCCTGGCCATATCTTTTCTTTTCAAATAAAATATTTAAATTTTTTTTTTTGCCAATTATTTTAAATATTTATAATTCAACTGGAAGAGCACGGCAAAAAGTAGTTCCTAGCCGGGTTCCAATTTTTAATCTGTTAACCAGTATTTATCAATATGTTAACAGTAATATATGGCCATGTGGGATCTGGAGACCTGGTGTAACCAAGCCTCATTAAAATAGATACCTTCATTTGGTCGTTATCTCGGGAAAATAACCTTCCATTATAACTGTTACAGGGATTGGTGGAAAAATCACTTTGAAGAGGCTAAAGCTCGGGATGGACTGTAGTGCCGAGGAACTAGTACGTGTAGTAGGAGCATCACAACTGTTGTCCAAGACCATCAACTGCAATTATTACATAGTGTTGGAGGGTTTGAAGGACGAAAAACGGCCCCTTTTGGAGAAGAAAACGTGTCGTTTTATCAAGACAATACACCGTGTTACAATTCAATGTAAACGTTGGAAAAATTGCATGAATTAGGCGAGTTGCTTTCCCTATCCAGAGTTTGCAGATCTCAAAATAATGCTCACTGGAAAGAAATTTAGCACTAAGAAATGGTACCTACTGTAAAAGTTGTATCGAAAAATCATGATAGCTATCGCTATCGTTGTGTCACTCTCGAAGGAAACTATGATGAATAATAGAATTTTACCTTTTTTAGTGTTTTCTATGTTAGCCTTTAAACTTACTGAACCCAAGAATCAAAATGGATTACAGTCTTACATCTTTATTTTTTCCATAGGATTCAAGGATTCATAAACCACCCTGGTGTAGCTCTTATCATTAAAATAATTAATTATTTATATTTCTAATAGCCTATTCACACTTCGAAAATCTCATTATCCTTGTTTAATTCGGAAATTTTCGGGAACGAGAAAGATAAATATTCGAAAAAGGAGGGGGCTACGGATTGATCCTTGTTCAAAGATTTTAATTTCCTGCGGGAAGGATTCGTTTCTCGGCTCATTACCGAACTCCAGGCCCTGGATTAAATAAGCAAAGCCGATTTCGCTTCTCCAGTTCCAGCTCCAGGTCGCGGGCCCTTTCAGTCTAGTCCTGGAACCTTAATTACCTTCAGGGAGAGGAATACCTTTTCATACTCGTTTTTAACTCTCGTTAGTTTCTTGATTCCAACCCTTCTACCCTTTTTACAATCCCTCCTTAATACTTCACCTTTTTATAGAAACTTGTTAAGCGAATTTTAATCTCGCTATCCCTTTGTGTCCTGTAGTTTTCAACTTTTAAACTATTAACTTTTTTCAAAGCCCTCCACACAATGCGAAGGCTGTTCCTGATGGGATATCCTGAGTATGTTTTACATGGTAGGGATAAATCTATAGACGGAATTTTTCTTTTTAATTTAATTTTTTCTCTGCAGAGAGGAAAAAGTGTCAAGTTCAGAAGATCCACATATGAAGATGACAAGAACAAATGGAGAAAATATAATCAACGAACAATATTGAGAGAATAATTAAGAATAGATTAAACTTCCGTTTTCTTATCGGATTCCAACAATTGTTATTAAAAGTTGGCACAACTTTAGTTTATCCAATTTTGTTGAATAGAAAAATACAGATTATTTTATGCCGCTTTGTTAATTAGAATCAAGAGACCTTGAAATGAATATTGAAAATCAATCACCTTTATAATAGATTTCTTACATAATTAATTAAAAATTAAAAAAAAATCTTACTTAATAAATTGTCTATTTTTATTATCGTTATTTATAGATAACTCTCTATCAATATTAGCGTGTTTCAAGAACTGTTTAATAGAGAGCCTATTAAAGAAACTATGATTTTGAATAAATTGTCTTAAAATTACAAGAACGTCAAAAATTATTAAAAAACAAACCTTCGTTGAGTTCAATGTACGATGGAGTAGTGAGCAAAAAATGCACTCATTGCATCACAATCGCTCATTGTATCTTAGTTTTCAAGTTCATTGATAACGGATTTCGAAACTGGTCATTGACCATTCGAGGAGGATGATTTCGACATATCTTACTGTCAAAATATTCCTTAGTATTTGTAAGATGAGACATTTTCTCAATTGACGAGACACAGAAGAACTTGTTGTGGTAGGTCATGAAAGAAAAAAAATTGGCAATGCATGAAGTTTGTATAATTTTATATTTATTATATATTTTTTACACAAATTTAATTTTTAATTTATGATTTTCGATAAATATATTACGTTTATAGGAGTGTTTCCAATAGAAAAAATATAGAAGCTATTTTTAATAGTAATTTAATAAATTTGTATTCATTAAAGTAAAACTATAAAAAGAAAATTAAAATTAGCCGTATAATGTATAGACGAAGGTATTAATTGATCATTAAAACAGAAAAAAACTTCTTTTTAATGATCAGATAATAATAGATAATTAAAAATTTAATCATAATTTATTTATTTTTTTTAATATGTGCATGTATTTTCCTTTAGAATAATATAGAATCTGCTATTAACGGTATGGTATTAAAATAATTCTGAATCACTTGAATAAAATTATTAAAAAAAGAATCAATTATAAAAAATCAGAAAAATTAATTTTATTATTTTCAACTTTTAATTCAATATTTAAAATATGATTTTTTTTTCAGCAAATACCTGTATGTGAGTATGACCCTTTAGAAAACTATGATTAGAAAAATAATATATTTTTGAAAAAATAAAAATTTTGAATGACTTTAATAAAATTATTTAAAAAAAGAATAGAATGATCCTATTCTATGTTAATCTTACCGGGGCTAATTGTTATTTATTATTTTTAACTAATATTTAATATATAATTTATGTTTTTCAATAAATACCTGTTTGTGAATATTATCCTTTAGAAAATTGTAGAAGCTAATTCTAATGTTTATTTAATCATTATTGAATCATTTATTATAAACTATTTAAAAATATATGTATAAATGAATCACAATCATTGTTAAATAACTTCTTACACTATTCAAATTTCTTTTATTACTTTAATAAAATATACTATAAAATAAATGCACCTATACAAACTAAAAACGAAATTATTGGTCTTTAAGCTATACGTTTGAATGCAAAATTACAAAGCTTTTTTTAAAATTTATTTTGATCATTTGATCAGCCTTGTTTAATATGATTTTGATCATTTTGTTTTATTTCAGATTATCATGATCATCGTCATTTATTATATATTTATGTAACGTGTTTAATAAAAATTGTCAAACACCCTGAAAATTGTAAACAAAAATTAAAAGTCGACTGCATACACTTTTAGTAAGATACTAACGTAAGACTTCTGTACCGTCCCAATAATTCAAATAAATAATAATTGAAATAAACAAAATAATAATATAAATTATCTTCTAAAAGTAATGTTAATGTGTTTTAATTCATCCTCTATTACAATCTACAGTATTTCTCTTCAAAATAAAAATATTTAAAAATTATAATAATTATAGAAAGTAAAATAAAATAAATTATAAATAATATAATGGTAAGTCAACAAGATCCTAATTAAAGTAATGTTCAAATTAAAGTAATAAACGTTGTTCCCCTTGTAAATCGCAAATTGCGAGAACATGGGGATATGTGATCGGTGAAGAGAACGGATTTGTCTGACCGAGGTACGAGCCAGGATAGCTCAAGTGGCAGAGTACCACAGCGTATGCGTAGGAGACCCAGGTTCGAATCCCGGTATTGGACAAATTTTTTCCCTTCAGAATAAAAATATTTAAAAATTATAATAATTATAAAAAATAAAATAAAATTTTTATAGTTAGTTGATATTGTTAAACTATGTAAAGTCTCAAGTATATAGTAACTCTGGAATAATTGTTATTACTAATTATTTATTGAAATTGCCTGCTTGGGTTATTTTTGTTTTAATTTTGTTGTGTTGATTTTTGTTAAATATATTTCATATGATACATGAGTTGAGTAGAAAAACCTGTACCACGCGGTAGAGACAGTGCCGTTAATTGGACAACGGTTGTGCAGAGAGGTAATTTGTTCTAGATCACGCTCAACCGCCAAATGTTCGCCCTTATGGCGCATTATAGAGACTGGGTGAGCCTCACAAGGGTCCTAGATACCATAGAATCCATCTCCGGCTGCTAACAGATTAAATAATAGTATTGCCAACTGCACGATTGAACGTTCGGCATGGCAACTTAGCGCTCTACCACTGAGCCACTCCGCTCTCTTGATTTGAATATTTATTATTATAATTTTTAAATATATAGTAGGTAACTGTTTGTATGGTGAACTTATATATTTATGATAATATATTGATTTCTTACCAACTTTTCATCAAAATGTTATGTGATTTTGACTTCAAGAGGAAACTATTGATAGAAGAAATTTTCCACTGACTATAAAAAAAAAAAAAATGTTTATTTTTAAGCTATTATGAAAGGCCTCAATTAATTTTTTTTTTAACATCGTTCAATTTATGTTTTTTACTAATTATATCCCAGACTTCTAATATCTAATATCAGTAAATTACACCTTGATACGTCTAGAAGCTGATTCCTTACAATACGTGGTGTCAACGACCGATCTGGAATGTCAAAAAAAATCCATTAACACTTTCAACGCTATCGTAAACAGATATGGTGTTAAAATACTTCAAAAATAAATAAGGTAAGAAATTAAGGTTGATAAACAGGAAATGTTTTTTGAACTTTAGTACCATAAATTGTTAACAAAGGCCGAAACCAGCAATAATTTGGCAAATTATTTATATTAGAAATAAGTTATTAGCAAATTAAATGATCGATAATTATTAAATTTAACTAATAAATGAAGAGCTGTATTTATTTCAATTACTATATTAATAATAATAGATTGTATTAACCATGGTTTGATTAAATTTTATTTAGAAATGCCATACCTCTGACAGATGTTTAAAAAAACTAGAAAAGTATTTACCTTTGTTGTCATAATGATTTTTTTTTAATAAATATTTGTTTTATTTTATTTTAAAATATACACAAATTTTAAAATATTGGTGGGAATATCCCTTACAATGAAAATGAGTTAACATTACAACGGTTACTGATTTATATGTTTTTGTTGTTTAAAAAAACAACAGAAAAGAGAGTACATGGGATTTACTTAAGACAAAATTTATGTATAACATATTACAAAATGCATATTATTTATAACAGTATGTGTTTTGTTCGTTTGTGTCTGTATTTTGGTGTTGTTGTTTTTGTAAAATTTCCTACTTCTTGTATGAGTGTGGTTTCTGAAAGTTGGCATACGGTGAAGAATCTGAGGGTTTGTTGGTGTATGAATTTTTGTATTGTTGGGATGTCCAGTTCTTTGTGAATCGTGGTGATTTGGGTATATATTGGATAGTTTTTTATGATTCTAAGACATTTGTTTTGGAAGATCTGTATTTTGTTAATGTGTGTTTTGCTAGCTAAACTCCAGACTGGGCATGCGTAAGTTATCATTGGCCTAATGACTCCCTTATATAATATTTTCTTAATTTTTTTTTAGATAATTTTGACTTTTTGTTGAAGTACGGATACATTTTGTATAATATTCTGCGGGCGCTATTCAGTTTATTATTGATATGATTGATGGTCATAATGATAGTCATGCGGAAAATGAATAACATTAAATAAAAATAAAACCCAGAGAGGAAAATACCTATTTTAATGTTTTTATGGTATTTTTGTCGTTGATTTATTCATTTTTATAAAAATAATGGGAGCGGGGTCAGCAATTTAGCTTAGAACTTACGTAGGGTACCGTATTACTGTTCTCAGTACCCCTGTTGTGTCAGATAAATTATATATTCTGTTAATGTACCCCTTGGTATTATATTATATATTTAACTATATATTCGCGGGTGTTTTTGAATACCTTCTCCTTTGTGAATCTATCTCTTTATGGTGCTTTTAAATATTTTTTTCATTTATATTTAAAAAAAAACAACATATTTTTCGGTACAGGAGGTACGGTATTGCCTTCAGATTGTTGGATAGATAGCGAACAAAGTGCATTACAGGATCTCTACGAAATTCCAAACAACTTTACTAATGAATTCACGCATTTTTCATAAAGAATTTTAAACATATATTATAAAGCAGGTACACTTCATTGGATTCGGACAATTCACATCCAACACATCCATTGTCTTAGAAACAATACTGCCCCTACCTCTCACTGAGTCCAAGGCCCTTCATGGATTGTAGTCGTACGAGTTTTTGATTTAACCACCATTAATTAATTTATTTTATTTATTTTTACGAGATGAAAATGGTTGACTGGACCCCGGTCTTAACGTTCCTGTGCTGGAATCCGATAAATTCCCATTACTCCGACATTGATGTTTTCTTTTTTATCACTCTATCGACATTTCTTTCATTGTTTTAATTTTTTTTTTTTTAATTTATATTTTTTTATTTTTTTTTCCTATACTCCAGTATAGTTACCTTCTATAGTTAACTTTTCGGCAACTAGATACCGCTCCTATCGCTTCCCTCGTTCTTAACGGTCATTGTGGCTCAGTACGCTCCAGCCGCTATATGTAACGGCCACGCTTCCCAACATTCGGTATGTCTCCTCTTCTTTATATCTTCTTTATATTTTATTTATTTTAAACTTTTCTCTTTATCCTTTCTCCAATTTTAATTTTCCTATTTTTCCCCCTTATCATTTTGGCATCCATCATATGTTGGTAATCATGTGTTCGTATTTTTAAACACCTATTTTATTTTTCTAATTCATTAATCCCATCTAATTTTTTTCATACATACATTGTAAACTATTGTTACTGTACTAGCGTTTTCACCTATTTTAACTTTTCATATTCCATTCCTATCAACTATATTTTCAAAACAGTCATTGTACACTGGTGTTATTGTACAATAGTTTTTCTATTATTCACATTTGTTATTGTACATATAGTTCCATACTTTTCTGTAACTTGGTAACATCATCAAGTCCGTTATCATACATTTTATACCTTTATTTTACTAGTTTTTCTGTATTCTTCATATTCCAACCCTTCTTTATATGTAAATATCCTCATTTTTATTTCTTTTGTTTAACTCCTCTTTTTGATTTTCCTTTATATTATTATTTTGTACTGTACTATCCATTCTGTACATTTATTTTCTATTTTTTATTTTATATGCGTTATTTATTATTTATCATTTCTGCTCATTTTCTTTAATTTTATTAAATCTGTCTTACTTTATTATATCTGCCATTATTTTCATTTTCTTTTCATTATCAATATCTTTGTTATATCTGTCTTTATCTTAATTTTATTATATTCTATCACATTTTCTATAACTATATCTGTCACTATTTCAATAAGTTTGTTATATTTGTCTTTATCTTAATTTTATTATATCTGCCACCAGTTTAATGCCTTTTCATTATCATTAATTTTTACATTTGTCTATATCTTTATTTTATTATAATCTGGCTCCTTTTTAATATTCTTTATCTTCTATTTTCATATCTGCCACTTTGTATTTTTCTACATTATTTGTCACTATTATTGTTACTGTACAACTTTTATGTTTTTACATTTTTTGTTCTGTTTGTTTCTCTGTTAGCCCTGAAGATGACCTACACTGTAGGTCGAAACGTCGGCACATAATATAAGTACTTCACTTATTCGGTGTTCTTATTGACTGCACCCCCCAACTATCCCCTTTACATATTTATTTTTATGATGAACGATTATCCCTCATGTAGTCAGTGTCCTCAAAAGAACAAATTGAAAGCTAAATTATAAGGATTTTTTAAAAATTAATTCATCACATAAACCTATTAAATTATGAACATAAGCTAATCTGAAACATAAACTGATAGAAATGAATAACTATTCATTGAGATAATCATTAATTTTCGAAAAGTTAGTATAATAGTGTTAAATCGATCATTTAAACCGCACATCCGATAGTTCGATTTTGTTGAATATGTCAATATAAATGTTTTAGTAGCCATGAGTATTAACCCGTTGAACGGAACATCTATGAGTTGTGGTCCACAGGAAACATCTGTCATAATGACGGTTATCAGAGAATGACTGCATAACTTGCGTTTAACTTTTGTAAAACACTGTATATTTTCGAATAATATGTGTACGGGCTTCCTAATTTTCCCAACCACGCATTGCTAGCTATGATTAGAGTAGCCTTATAGTTATTCAATTAGGTTCCATTAAATTTTATTTAAAAGATTTAGGATAGTTATTCAATAAGATCCTAAAATTAAATTAATGTTCAAAGAACTTCGTTCTAGTGTATTCATCGCAAAAATTGCGAGGGCACGAGAGCATGGGATCGGATGAGAGAAAAGATTTGTCCTCTGCCGGCAGGTGGCCTTGGGTAGCTCAAATGGTAGAGCAATGTCACGGTGAGACAAAGGTTCCGGGTTAAAATCCCGGCCGAGGGCCTATCTTTCCTCTTTAAAAATAAAAATATTTAAGACTCAAAAAATTGACCAATAATTATAAAAAACTTATATATTTTACTTTTAATTTTTTTCGTCCGTTGGATTTTTTCCTCTAAAACCTTCCGGTACCTGACGAAGATGCCACAAGGACCAGCTATGCGCTACATCTACCCGTGCTTTTATTAGTAAAAGTATGAAACATTATGACGTGTGTTCCGTTCAACGGGTTAAGAGGCACTAAGGCTATTATTAACTATTTTATGACACTTGATGTTATAGACTCTTGGGACCTATATATAATGATAGATTATAATACTTAATAGATACTAGATTTCGTACGTGGTTAATTCAAATAAAAACTTAATTATGACTCTGATAGAATTTTATTTATTTTAAATTTATAGTTTAATACTCATTTAAGAAAGTCCCTAGTATCCTCCATCTCCACATCTTATTTCCTATTTGTCTGCTTACTCTGTTCGTTCAAAACTTTAATCTTTGAATAACACTTCGGTAGATTTTGCCTGTCCAAGCTTTTAATTGAGGACACTCAGGAGCCTCTTGGTATTTCTTGGTCTCGTGCCAGCTCCGGGACGATTAAGGCTGAGAAAGAAAGTATAGGTAGTTTGCCCCGATGATTACACCCCATCCCATGTCCTCACGTTTTATGGCGGTAATAATATCCATTAAAAAAAAAAAGAATAAGAGCACGAAAACTAATCAATCATCTCTGATGAGGTGATTCCGGCTCTCAGAGGTATTCTAGATTTAGTATCTGGTAGATACGGTAGATGTTGTCTAAATTAAAAAAAATTAAACTTGTGCTATATGTGACATTATCTGGAACATTAGGAGCACCTAGATAAATAGGGTAAGGGGCATTGAGGTACAGAGGGTCAGTTGTAGGCAAGAAGCGGGCAACTCAACATGTATAAACATGCAGACGTTTCGACCTACTTTGTAGGTCGTCTTCAGGGCTATGAGAGAAAAAACAAACAAAATAAAAATAACTATAAAAACATTACAGTACCAATACTATAATAACATATAGAGTAAATGAAAAGTAAAAAATAGTGATGAATATATTATTTAGGATAATGAATAAATAAAATTACAGAATAAATGTACAGAAGGGTGATAACGTAAATAAAATACAAAGAGAAAGAAAAATGAGAAGGTAAACCGAAAGATACAAAATGAAAATGTATAAATATAAAAAGGAAACACTAGGTATGGAAAACCTAGTTTAATTACAGATAAAATATTAAATGTATGATAATAGACTTCTAGAGGTTTACATAAGTAAAATGTATGAAAATTGATACAAAATATGATGCCAAAGAATAAATACAGAAGAAATATTTAGAAAGTAATGAATAGGAATCTCGTTGAATGACAGTTAGGTATGTAAAAATTTGAAAATATAAGTATGGGATGTTATATAAATGTATATAATTAGAATGAAGTTATATTAATACAAAATATTATGTAAATATAGAAGAAACGTATAGAAATAAAGATATGAAATTCCAGTTTGAGAAAGGAGATAAATTATAAAATTATGATTCTCATTAATTATGAACTCTTTTGACAGATGCCAAAGTGATGAAGGGATAAATAGGTGTGAAGAATGGAGATGGAGAAGGATGAAGAGAAGATATAAATATTAAAATGTGTACGAAACGAATAGGAGATGCGGCTGGGTGAACCGTGTAACTGACAATTAAAATACGTTACAAAGCCCTAACAGTGATCTCTAACAGCCAAAAAAATAAATCTTCACTTATTTAGTGTTAATTTATTACTGTAGCCCCCAACTATTTCCATCCTCCACTATAATGATATAGAATTAATATATCTAATACATAAAATTGTCGTGTTACAGTGTTTGTAACAAAACTCCTCCCAAACGACTTGACCGATTCTTATGAAATTTTGTGTCTGTATTCAGTAGGTCTGAGAATAGGATTTAAACTATTTCATATCCCTAAATGATATTTGTCGGCCAATATTATTGATTATGCGTCGATCGTAGCAGTGACGCTTTATGATGCTGCATTTCTGATATGTTGTAAGGGCATGGCTGAATAGTGTAAATCCAAGTTCGCAACCGAAAAAACGAACGGCAATCCTTTTAGTGGCCGAAAAACTACGAAATTTTCGGAGTTATTTCACTTTTTGGCCTGTATCTCCTAATCGGGGCGTTTTAGGGAAAACACATAAATAACCATTGTTAAAGAAGATTAAATTTGGTACAATGTGAGTCCAAATGCAGCTCTGTAGGTCTAACAGATCCTGAGTTAAGTTCTATCTTCTAATATATACAATTGTCGTGTCACAGTGTTTGTAACAAAACTCCTCCAAAACGACTTGACCGATTCTTATGAAATTTTGTGTCTATATTCAGTACGTCTGAGAATAGGATGTAAACTATTTTTCATACCCCTAAGTGACATGCGTCGGCCATAATTATTGATTATGTGTAATTTAAATCCACCAATTATGGAATCTTACATGTTTGGTCATCAAAAATATAACCGGGAATGTTATTGAAGCAGCAATGTTGACTGGAATCTTTAATGGAGGAGTCGTCCTGTAGCCACGTATTCCAATGATACCATCAGAACCCATATTACCGTTCAAAAGACTTCCATTTGATATAAGCTTGGCTTTTGCTATGACCATCAACATGTCTCAAGGCCAGACAATGTCCATTTGCAGTTTGGACCTAGAACACCCATGTTTCTCCCAAAGACAGTTATATGTTGCATGTTCATGTGTTAATAAACCATCTAATCTATTTGTATTAGCAAAGGATAGATTAAAAAAAATATTGTGCAATGATTTGCGCTCGATTAAATGGCAATAAATAGTTATAATTTAAAAATATATTATTAGCCATAATTAAAAATCAACCATGATATATGTACCTTATCAATTAATCTAATATTTATATTTTATCAGTTAGGAATTTTGTATGTAATTTATTTATTATATACTGTACTTAGATATAAGATTAATAAAATGTAAAATCAAAAATCTATTTAATTCATTGTTTCTTTAAAACTCAAATTTAAACGTAATATGTTTTTAAAACTATTACAACAGCGACAGCAAAGCTTTGCCGGATCAGCTAGTATTAAATATAACGATCTCAGGGTGGCATCCTATTTTATTATTTAATTATTATTCAAATCAAATGATCGGAATTTTCATTAAGATTATTGCTTGGGCAGTGAAGCCAATATAGCTTTTGATTTACTCAATAATCAAAATGGAATGAATTTTGAAGTTTATTTGTATTTATTTCAGAGTGAACAATAGACTCATATACATGACAATTACAAGAACCATTTGGAATCCCAGAATAGACGCTAAAAGGCTCCACTAAGCCATCGAATTCCTCTTTAACCGTTCCCTTTTAAACATTTATAGAAATACAATATTATCAAAATATTTAACTAAAAAAAATAATTTAGACAAGCAAGTTTTACATATGTTTTTTTAGTATGTACGAAACATATTATAATCAATTACAATAATAGGCTGTTCATTAAAGAAAATTAGAAGGAGTTAGTAGTTTAGTAATTGATTTTTCAAAGAAAATAATCATTTTAAGATCTCTTGAGCTTAAATAACAGTGTCATAAAATAATTAATATCGTTTTCTCTCCTTTAATTATGTAATGCCAATTGCGTAGAGCTTTAGGGCTCCAATGAGACATCGAATTCTTCTCGAATCCAATCCTTACAATCCAAAATTCTTCGTAAAATTCCCAATGCTCCTTAATTTATTAAAGTCATCCATAATGATCTTAAAGCCCCATTTATTGATTTGGCCCTATCCCGATATCATTATTTTCATGACAAACTATATTCCAACTCAAACCCATTAGTTTCAAACCAAAAAAAAAAAAAGTTTCAAACCCAGATACTCTTCAATTCCCGATAATCCTCTGAGTCTGAAAATAAGATGACCTCGTGACATTCTAAGTTGAATTTATTTGAGTACTATCACTGGGTAGTTTCTCTTGCCTTTCTACATGTCATTACGTAGCATTCATTTTATTTAGTTATTTTATTCTCATAATACATAAGTAACTTAAATATAAATAAGTAACTTTTTAAAATATTAATAAGAAATAGTGTGACTCCTAAAAAACAAAGCTTAGGTTTCTAATACAAGAAAAACAGACCAATCACTGTTTCGCCAATTCAGGTATCCTGAGGATATAGTGCAAAATATAGATCTCATTAATAAAGATTTGGAAAGAGCAACCTCACATAAATAAATTATTTTTTTATTGAACGTCTTGAAGTGAGTTCTCTCTCTCTGATTGATGAGTTATGACTGTTGTGTTTATAGAGCCTAAAACTCTTCTTCATGCCTATCATGTCTTTTTTTTTATTTCCGTTTTGGGCAACTAGGGACCATGTGCCAATTTCAATTCCGTCTCATTTGTTGCTTTATTTCCCCCCTATATTCTCTCATCTTTTGACCATTTCACATTTTTCTTTCTTCTGACCAATTCGTGCCTGTTTTCTTATTGTATTCTTCCTGGAATCCCAATTTCACCACTATCTTCCTGAAGACATTTCTCAGTTTTCCTGCTTCTGCTTTTATATTGTGCATTTCTATCAACTCTATTTATCATATTTTTCGTTTATCGTAATCGCATTCACTGGTTGTCATAAATAACTGATAGCTGTAAAGTTTGAAATTAAGAGAAAATAGATTTAGTCGATGTGAAAGTTGGACAAACTAATATTATTTTATTTATATACATCGCAAAAATGTCGAGAACACGGGGATATAGGATCGGTGAAGAGAATGGATTTGTCTGGCCATGTTACGAGCCATGTTAGCACAGTTGGTTAGAGCACCGCGCTAAAGACCCGGGTTCGAATCCTGGCTTGGACGAATCTTTTCTCTTCGAAATAAAAATGTTATTATTTTGGTGTTCATCCTTATGATGTCTGGATTGGCGAAACGTTTTCTGATTGGTTATTTTCCCGTATTTTTTTTTCTATTGCATTCTATTACTTATATTTTCTATTACCTTTTTCAGTTTTTGCTTATCTTCATTGCTTTATATAGTTTAATTTAATATCAAATTAACCAAAACAATTATTTGATTTTGAAAGAAAAAAAAATCCATATTCGTTAGAGACAGGGTGTTATTTGTTTTAGAATCATCAAGAAAACCTCCCAGAGATAAACCTCCAATGAACTGCCTCAACATGTTTACTAAGAAAAAAATAATAGAAAAGTCTGTATGCAATATGTTTTTGTTTTTAATTATATATTACATATTTTAAATGATTTATGTTTTTTAAACTAGATTTTTTTATACATATTATTTAAACAATATGGCTTTGATATATTACTTACTGAAGGAAAGGGGGAAGGAAACCACAATGAGAAAGTCATTTTAAAAAATTATCGCACATGTACAGCAATGGGTAATATAATTAAAATATACAATAATTACAATATTATTAACTTTTAATAATTATTTGTCTATTTTGTTCCAGCCTCTAGTCCTGTTCGTGTAAGATATTTAAAGAAGGTCACCGTGTCAGTAGTTACTTGGTGATGAATATGCGAAAACTTGTGTTGAGGATTCTTGTCGTAAGGTGAATGACTGATAACTCATACATGGCGAAAAATTGAAAAACACATTACATCATTTACGTTTGGCAATATTTAATTGAACATGCTTATTATTATAGTATTAAAATTATTATTATTATTAAATAAATATCTTTTTTTGTTCTGTCTTACTACCAAATTTACCGTACGTAGCATTAATTGTTTACATCTATACTGTAGTATTTTTAAGGTTTACATATGCTCATTTCAATACTTAAATATGGGGTGACCTGTGGTTTAGTGGTTAGCGTAACAAACTACTAAGCCCAAGATCTCGGGTTCGTAGCCCGGCAGGTGGCCCTAGGATTTTTGAAAGGGAGTGAAAAATCCTTGGTTACTCCGTCTTTCAGAAGGGATGTTAAACGGGGGTCCCGAGCCTGTACGATGTCAGGTACTTGTTAAAAATCTCTATCCTAATTCAACCTGGATAGGCAAAATTTAGAGCTCCAACTGCAGCATCGTCCATCCGATTAGCCATAGCAGCATAAAGTGACGTTAAATGAACAAACAAACAAACAATTGTAATAGCATGTAAAGCATCGAATTCCGCTTTAATGTGAATTGGAAAAGATATTTATAAAAATATTAGATTAAAATAGGAAGACAATGGTCCGCTTAGAGGTCAGAAAAAATTCTCTTAAATAAGGAGAACTATTTAGCTTGTTATGGTAACAACTAGAATATAGGTGACCCTAAATGTTTATTCTACTTCAAATTTTATTTTAAAGAAAAAAGATTTGATAGTCAGGACAAATCAGTTCTCTTCACGTAACCCGTATCCCCGTGCTCTCGCAATTTTGCGGTGTATACACGAGGAAGGATTCGATCCCGGCCAGGACAAATCTTTTATCTTCCAAACAAAAATATTTAAAAATTAAAACAATTAATAAAAAGATATAAATAATATAATGACGTAAGTCATCAAGATCCTAATTAAAATAATGTTCGACTCCTGGTGGCTCAATTGGTAAGAGCGCTGTCACGGAGAGGCGGATGGCCCGGGTTCGAATCTCGGCCTGGACAAATCTTTTCTCTTCAAAATGAAAACATTTAAAAATTAAAACAATTGATAAAAAAATTATAACAGGTAATTTTTGATTATTTGGTTACTGAGTAACAAGAAAACTCATTAAAGGAATCAGATATTTTATTATTGACATCTAAGCAATATTTTTTACTATTTTTTCATGTTAATGATGTTCACATGAATTATTAGTAGTTAGAAGAAGGTACGAATGTTTGATAAAAAATGATTAGGAAAACTTCGGACGCAAAAAATTGTGGGCTCTTGAATTTCAACAGCTATCAAATCATTCCTGAAAAATTGTGAATTTTAATTTGTAGGGAGGGGGCTCTGTCGAGACTTTAAATTAGTATTTCAGAAATAAATATTTGTTGGGGGGCTCAGTATTCCATATTTGCATCAAATTGCTAAGTACAGGTAAGTTGTGAAAATTATTATTATTATTTAAAAAAAATAAAATCTTATGATTGGATGGGAGCGGAGTAGCCCAGTGGGAGAGCACTGAGATGTCATGCCGAAAATCCTGGTTCAAATCTCGCTGCTGGAATGACTTTTATTTAATCAGTTATCAGCCGGAGATGGGACCTATTGAATGTAGGACCCTACCTCTAAAAATGGGTACCCAAAATAAGATAGAAAATCCCTGCTTGAACAACCGTTGTCCAAGAAACAGAACAGTCTCTACCATGTACTGAACCCTTTAATAAAAAATAAACTATTAAAAAAAACATTTTTTTGTTTTATTATTACTGTTTATTTTTTATTTTTTTTGTATGCCCTACCTCAACAAAATCATCCTTAATGAGATGAAAATATACACCTCATATTCGCAAATATTTTAAGAGTCAATGAACTCCAACGAGAAACGTTATCAATGAACTTGAAAAGGAGCCCGAGATACGAAGCAAAGTGTGTCAGTGCAGTTTTACCTCAACACTTGATAGTTCGTTCAACTTTTCGGCATGAGCTGTTTATTTCTGTTGATTGCGAAATATATATCGATTCGCCATTCGATCAGTCATATGATAAAAAAATTAGTAATCGTAGGAGTACAACTACATTTTATTTATTGTTTCCTTAATTACTCATTTAGTCCCCCTCGTTTCCAACAGTATTGTAAAAAAAAGCGGTAGGCCAAGAAGTAGATGGGCGGATTGCGTTTAGTGTGATATTGCGGATTTGGGTTTATGCAGTAGCCCATGGACAGAAGTTGTATCGGCATCGAGCCTTTGGGTTCGCTAAGCGTTATTATTATTGTACTTATATATAAAAAAGTTCTCTACAACTTAGGAAGGGTCTTGTGCTCACAATATGGTAATGGCTGTTCCTAATGCAGTGTTTGTACAGTTTACTATCATATGTACTATAGTATATATAAAAACTAATATAAAACTAGGACTAATAAATTAAACTAAAAACTAATTAAATATAAAAACTAGAACATTATACTCAGTTGCGATGGTTGATTTTAGATTTTTAAAAACTGCAAGATTAAAAAAATACTACACCACTAGAACCCAAAGAGGGTCTGAGATCGATAGGGTCTGTATGGTTAAGACTGTACTGTTTCAAAGACAACGTTTGTGCAAAAAGGCGATTTTATTGCTTCCAATTAAGGGTACTCACTTGATAGAGGCTGAATGAGCCCTAGGAGCCTCTGTAGAGCTCACAGTGGCCATCCGTGGCTGTTAAAAACAATTATTTAAATAAAATAATAAATTATTCTGACAACAATTTGGTGTTAACGTTCTGTATTAATGTTATCGATTCGTAGCTTTCGAAATGAAAAATGAAAATTTTCCTTTCTTACTAACATGATAATGAAACATTAGATCACTCTCCGATTTGGAATCGGAACTCGCACCTTGAATACGGTCTGTACACTGATTATTTTTAAGAACACGTGGGCGACAACGTGCAGACAACTGCTCAAAAGATAGAGGCTTATTTTAAGTCCAAATATTTGTAAAAAATATTCAAGGAGGTTTTTCATCATCGATACTCAAATCCCTAGCCATCAAGAACTGAGAATGATCAGAAAGTGCTCAAAATTCGACATGGAATGAGTATAAAGAGAAAAACCGCTCATGACATACTGACAAATATATATTGCATTAAACCTTTCTAACTTTTTTTTTATTTATAGTAAAAACACAAAATTAATAATTATATTTTGAAAAAAATATTCAAGAAGGTTTTTCATCATCAATAATTAAATCCCTAGCCCTCAAGAACTGAGAATGACCAGTAAGTGCTCAAAATTCCACATGGAATGAGTATAAAGAGAAAAACGCTCCTGACATACTGACAAATATATATTGCATTAAACCTTTATAACTTTTTTTAATTTATAGTAAACTTATAGTAATTTAATTAATAATTATCTCATTAGCTTATACTGAGAACATGAACCCGGAGCGGCTCATTCGTAGAGTCCTGAGTTGAGTTACCGTGCCGAAGGTCTCGTTCAAATCCGGATGCTGAAAAATTATATTTAATCTAATAACAAGATCATCAAACAATGGAATAAGGCTAGAAGAAACTATTGACCCATCCAGACACATTAACTTAACTAGGATGTTTAAGTACTACAAAAAAAGTATTATTTGGAACAGCAAATGCTGTGAAGACATACAATCAAATGAGCTTACTCTTGACCAAGTTCTGATTAGGCTGTTAATAAGTATGCATAGAAGAAAAATGATAATAAAAATAATAATAATACTATATTTTTGAAATAATAAGGCTGAAGAATGAATAAAATTTAGTTGGTAATTTATATAATTTATTTAAATTACTAGGGGGCCTAGCGACCAACTCCCACTGTTCCATTCTATCTTTCATAAACATATTTTTTTTTTAAATTCATTACACGTCAAAAAGATTTTTTTATTTTTAATAGAGAGAATTTTTTAAAAAAATATTAATTTAGTACAAAATTAGTGAACAGTTGAAAAACACGGGAAAATTATGCCCTCAATAAAAATTGTGCGTGTTCTCAAGTTTTCTAATTGCGTGTACTTAGCGCCCTCGTAGGGCTCTTGGTCCTTCGCCAAATGGGAGACGATTAGGTTGGAGGAGGAAAGAAAGAAGATTTTATAGCTTAGGTCACAACCCCAATCCTCGTTCAAACCTTTTATAGAACCTATATTCCCTACTTCCTGATAATTACAATTATTATTATTGATTGCCTCATTTTTGCGGATGATCTGACTATTTTCTCTGATTCCTTGAAAACGCCATAAAACAATAATAATAATGCAGCTACAGATGAGAGAAAGAAAAGCAGGTCTCCAGATCTCTTTGAAGAAAACACTCTTCATTATTAAGATTATGTCTGTATCAGAGGAGCCAAGAGTGACCCAGAGGAAAGTTTAAATTTCTTGGTGAGTGGATAGAATCCAATGTTGCCAAGAAAGAAGCATCTTATTAGCGTTTGAATAAAACGGAAATGACGTACCAATTCACCAAGGATAATTTCAACAAAATATCAATGCTTTTGAATGAAAAATTCAGGCTTTAATGCACTGTTATACGACCGGACTTCCAATAAGCTGAAGAATGCCTAACTATGAATAAGAAACGCATAGTTGAAAAATTGGAGATCAAAGAAAGAAAGATCTTAAGGAAAATCTTGGCCCAAGTTAAGACCAAAGTGAATACATACGACCGCATAACAGCTGTACACTTATGTTCCAAAAATATCGGATGTAACCAACCCACAAGGCTGGTAAATCGGATTTTTACGTTTTTAAAAGAAATGAAAATCAAACCTGCCTGGTTCGAAGAGGTAGGTACAGATCTACAGGAGATAGGGATAATATACGAAGATATTCTAGAATGCTACCGTCTCAGGATAAACCTGAATACTCAAGTGGGTTTTCAAGAAAACCCAAAAAATTGGGGAAAGAAATGGACGGACGAAAGAAGGGAGTAGCTTCGGTGATTAATGGAGTACTTGGGGAATATTGAGAAGAAATACAAAAAAGATAGTTGAAATAACATGGTCCTTAGTAGGCCAATACTTAAAATAATAAGGCTTAGCGAACCAAAAGGTTCGGTGCCGATATTACCAATCTCTGGTTACAAACTTCCCTCCACGGAACATTAACCAAATCCGCCAGATCTCTCTTCTCTCTGAAATCTACGCCTCGGTCCTGAAAATTATAACACTTTTAATTACGAAACTTAATAATTAAGGCAACATAGAAATTAAAGCACGTGACTGTCAAGTTCAGCAATAGACTGTTTGCCGGCCTTTCCTGGGGTGTTTGACTGATAATTTGCGTCCTTGCCGAAGCACTCGAGATTCTGTATATAGGCTACGCTGCGGATTCGCTTCCTCAGTATTCCATATCTGCATCGTATCGCGATAAGACAACCTCACAGATCACCCGCAAACTACTCTAACTACAGGTAAGTTGTAAAAATTATTATTATTTAAAAAAAAAAATCTTATGATCAGATGGGAGCGACGTGGCTCAGTGGTAGAGCACTGAGTTGTCATGCTGGAAATCCTGGTTCAAATCCTGCTGCAGTCATGATTTTTATTTAGCCTGTTTGCGACCGGAGATGGATCGTATAGGATCTAAGACCCTCCTGGGGCTCACCCAGCCTCTATAAAATATTATAAAATTAGGGTACACAAAATAGGGGGGGATAATATGGTGGTTGAGCGCGATGTAGGACAATTCAACTCCTTGCAGAACCGTTGTCCATGAAACAGTACAGTCTCTACCATGTACTGAACCCCTGACCTGTTCACAGCTGTAGTGGTACAGGTTTTTTTAATGATTGAATAGTACAATCTGCACCACATAAGGACACTAATTATTAGTGATATATGTAGACACAAACTACATTGTCACTGATGTAGGTGAATAGTAATAATTTATTTAAAAATTAAAAAAAGAAACTATATATATAAGTTTGATGTAATAAAGGTTTTTCTGGTCAGAATTATTCTTTTACGGAAAAGAACAATCTTTTTGTATTATATTTTAATTTTACAAAATTTAGTATAAAATAATTCAATATTTTAATTTCATTAGCCTATAAGGCTTTAGGAACCTTTACATGTTAATCTTTCTTATATTGGCAACTTTTTAATATTACAATTTTAGTTTTCTAATTTGTTTTTAATCTTACTTTGTTTTATTTTCGAAGAGATACTTACATATTTATTAACTTCTTAAATTTTATTTTATTGTAATTATTTTTTTTTTTTGCGATCCGGACAAGTGACCACGTAGACATATTATTACATACTCATTCTTTCTTCTTCTCATTTTTTTGTTTATATTTACTTTTTTTACGGTTAATAAAACATATAAGACATACCCAAACTCATATACAGGGGTGTTTTTTTTTCACTTTTCAGTAAATAGCTCGTCCATTTGTAATGCAAGGACTGGTTTTTCATTAAAATATTCACAATATATTAATTAATGTGTAAAATAAATATTCCAAATCGATTTAAAAGAAAATTCATCATAGATTTTTTTTTCGTTGATGACGTTTTGTTTAATATTAATTGTAAAAGAAATTATAAATTTTGGAATTTTAAAACGTTCAATATGTTTAGATTTAGTGAAAAATATTTTTTTTTCGTATTACATTTTGTTTTGCTTTTCATTAAATAAAGGATCAGTATTTTATTTCCTTCATTAAAAAAAAACTTACGTGAAACATTTTTTTTTACTAAATTACTATTTTATTACAAAAACACTGTTCCAGAAGTCTTTGAGCCATTACACAGAATATATCACTGTTTTAAAATTTGAATGGAAAAATGGGGCGCGTTGATTTAAAAAATAAAACAAGACATTTTACATCTCATTCCTATACTTTAATTAGCTGACTGTTATTTTAATATATAACAAATTGAAAAAAGATTGACAATTTTTCAATTAATTTTAAATTATTTATTTATAAACCCGACCTAAAATGAAAATAAAAACTTAATTTTTTTATTTAACAAAAAATACTCAATATCTTAAAACAATACTAAAATCTAATTTTATTAGGGGGTAAAACAAGTAGTAGTAGCTTAGTGTCTGGATATGGATTTATTGAATATTTATATTTATAAATTAATTACTATATTTTATCTTCGTTTTATTAAAAAAATATAAACTTATAAAAAAATAAATTAATAATTTTTTCAACCAGTTATTAATCTGCTACATATTTAAACAAACTCAATTTTCTTTCCCGAATCATAAACCCATTTTAAATCTAAATTTAGGACACAAATTTGGGCCAAGAGTACGAGATTAGATACTTATCATATCTCAATGGCTCAACTTTTTCGCTATCTTTACTGTCTCCAGTTTAGTTTCGGATTAAATGCTGGGAAAACTCACTACCATATCAAAGAGGTAACCATTAATATATTTTAGTACTTATTATGTTTTTATTATTCTAAAATTAATTATTGAGTTCGTTCACCTTAATTTAATATAATTCTACATATATGCATAGTACTATATTGTACATACTATCAACATATATACATACTATGCACCTATTATATAGCCTTTCGGATAATGCGGATTCGGGTCATCCCATTACTTGACTTTTGAAGGTTACCGTGCCAAGAGATTGAGATACGAGATAAACAACATTTAAATTAGGGTTTAAAATTCTTATCAACAGAGAGGTAAACGACTGATAAGGAAAATCCTTGTTTCTGTACAACTTTGCCGTTACACAATATTTATTGTGAATTTAAAAGAATCAGTTAGTCTTAAGGCAATCATGTATTTAGTAGGAATTTGTTTTCGTTTGTTTATTTATTATTATATTTGTTATTGTGAAGAATATTAGAAGAAATAGACACATATCATCCGTTTAATATATATATATATATATATATATATATATATATATATATATATATATATATATATATAAAACTATTATCGGACTTATTTACTTATTATTCTGAAAATATTCTTTCATTTTTCAGTTTTTATTCATTTAAAAAAAATGAAGCTTTTTGCAAGCCATTAAAAAATTATTCATTTAAGAATAAATAAAATAAATCTTTATTCCGCATTGTTCTAATTAATTTATCGCAAAAATTATATTTTAGATGAAAAGTTTAATAAAAAATACATATCATCCGTTTTATATGTACAATTACGATTGAACTTATTTACCGATTATTCTGAAAATATTCTTTCTTTGTTTTTTTATTTTTTTTTAAAAGGTTTGCAAAGAAGCAAACATTTATCTTAATTTCCTCTTTATAATTCTTTTTAACTAGTCTTTTTTAAATAATTTTCATTAAGAGTTAATTCATTAGTAATTAATTAACTAAAATTCTAATGGTGTATTACCCTAAAACTTTATTGTTCATATGTCATACTTTGTGTTATTGTTCTTAAGGGACTTGTCCCAAAATATTTTTTTTTAAATGTTAGTGTTATAATTTTACGGCACAGAAAAAAAAGACTATAAAAAATTTGTGTATTATCCTAACACTCAACTGTTAATATTTCATAATTTGTATTATTATTCTGAAGGGACTTCAGATATTTTTTAAAAATGTTAATATTAGAATTTTACGGGATAGAAAAACGAAAGATAACGAAAAAATCGTTTTATTCATAAAACCGAAATTTTCTTATCAATGATGCCAAATTTAGTAAAACATTTTTATCGATGTTTTTGTATGGCGTGGGTTTATTGCTCAACATCTTTTTACAGATAGTATTCATTTGACGATCAATGTGATTACATCTTGAAAGGTACGTTAGTAAAAATATTTCACAATTTAATGTTTAAAAAAATTAAATAAATAAATACGAAATCGGACTGTGTCTTCTACATAGAAATAATTCCAAACCTACTTGGTGTGCTTATTTTTGAGTATTATAATTTTATAGTTGTATTATGATAATACAACAAGTAAGTATTATTAATGCTATAAGTGTAATAGTATTATGGAATGTTGAGAAACAGCCCACTGGGAGTACCCAAAGCAGTTTTTAGTTTTAAAAAATCATGTCGATTAAACAATCTTAAGCTTCATTCATTGAAAGTCTAATTTCAAGTGTGTACATCAAAGCAATAACAATAATACAGAAATAATTAAAGATATAAGTTAATATCAAACAGGTATTGATTCATCAGTTTTAGTGAATGAAATTTAGTGACGTCATCAACTCAACAAAAAATCTACTCAACGCTCAAAATTGGCCAACATTAATCAATCAATACAAATAAAATAAATTAATGTTAAATAAAATTAACAATTAATTTAATTATTTAGTATGATTTTACAAACAATTTTTTTTTGTAATCCCTGACCGCAAATTTTGATAAATGTAAACAATTATTGATTTCAAGCTTTTAAAGCAGCAGTGGTATGAACATTAAAATTTAGATAATAAAGTTTTTATGCACATAATACCAAATATAGGAGCTTAATTCCATATTTAAAAAATAAAACATATGTATGCATTTTTATATCGTGGATTCCGCAAAATATTTTGATACTGATACTAAGTAAAAAATGAAAGATAAAATTTAATATACTTATAAAAAATCAATAATAATGAAAAATATTAAAATGTAATAAATTAGTCGATCAAAAATTTACTTTCAGTATTGGCTTGTAATGCGTAAAATAGTGTTTCGTATCCTCGGATATAGAATTTAAAAAATTATATAAACGTGCAAATTAACTTATTTAACTAATTTGATGTATTGTTATATTTGATATTACGACCTTCAAAAGAACATCTTAAAAAAATAAATGTTTGGCTATTGCTAAAGCTAAGTATGGCATTGTGATGATAGTGTAAAGTCCCATTATTTACCATTATACAATTTTTAAAAGCTTGAAACTTTTTCGATTATAAATTATGTCATTGTTCCCATAAAACTTAAAGTTCAAAAATGGTACAGCGCAAAATATGACTTTATTAAAAAAAAGAAAACAGAATTAAAAAAAACCTAATGGTGTTATTATATGTAACTATAAATATTAATGTTCGCTAGGTTGTAAGTCTTGTAAGAGATTAAATCTAAAGTAATAGGAGAGAAAAAATAGCAACAATAATAAAATGTTATAAATATTTCTTTTTTTTTTTAGTTAAAAGATGGAAAGAGAAAACAAAAATACTGACTGTAAAACCTATTTTCGTAATGTTCTGCAAGAGTCGTTCAAAGATATGAAAATATTAAACATAGACGGAAGTGAAGCTGGAAACAAAGGTGACAACTTCATGTCTTCAGTTTTCCGCTACAATATATCATTTCTAGACAGCAACAGTAAGTAATAAATATAATTATTTATTATTTGATAAATATTTAAAATATATAAATTTAACTGTATATCTTTTATAGATAATGTTGAAGACAAACAACTCCTAGTGAAGAAATTACCTTCCAATGCTGCCTGGAGAGAAGCTTTTGGGTATGTACGATGATATTTAACATGCTGCTATAACATTTTGGTATATGTGATGTATGATCTAAGTAACATTAAGTATTTTAACACTAGAAAAAAATACGATTTTGAAGAAAACGGTAATTTTCAGGGGAGAATATTTATGATTTGAGGTCTCCAAATAAATAATGGGGCATGTGTCATTGGGCAAATCATTAAATAAATAAACTGTATTTTAATTATTTTTTTGTTTTTCACATTACTACTACCTTTTGATTTTTACTATAAATGTGGCTGTGAGAAACGATAAAAATCATTGCAGGATCTGTCATAAAAAAATGGCATCCCGAAATTCCTCCTTCTTCTCTCTGGATGGTAAATGAAATTTTCTTTTTCTACCATAGAACGATAATCACTAAGATTCAATTCAGATTTCATGAAAATAAACAATTAAAATAATAATTAAATAGGGTCAAATACATAATGATGGGGCAGAAGAGTGTTCATGAGTGATCATTCTTAACTGGTGAAAACGCGTGACCTTGACCAAAGTCACCTCCAAACCCAATTTCATTGCCAAGAAACAGTAAAGTCTCTAACCTCGTACTGAACCAAAGTCTATAGTATGGGTTGTAATTGTACAGGTTTTTAGGTTGTCTCAATTGAAAAGTTGTTTCAATTAAGTTCAATTGTCATTCATGGTAAAAAATCAACCATGATATACCTAAATTTCATAATATGATATTATTATTTGTAATAAGAATAATAATAATGTGCTACTATTATGCCTAAAATTTGCTTAAATGAATCCAGTATTAAATCATGCCTTTTCCTGTTAAGTTTTTTAAAAAGAAGATATCCATCTTGTAAAGAAATTATTACTTTCTAGCTCATCTTATTCTTGGTTGATGTTAGTTTATTTTTTTTATTTAGCTGCTGAGTATTTTTCACGTAATGTAATTTATTTTTTATTTACTTTGTTGGTACTTTTTAAATACTTTAAGATTTTTATCATTTAGCCTTTTGGCCGGATGTGTACTATGTTTCTTTTTTCTGTTCATGCTTGCCTAAAAGAACATAGTCCCAGATTAAGGTTACTTTTCTACAATTCATGAAATAATTAAAAATAATATAGACATTATAAACTAAGAAAAGCTTTATTTTTTATATCATTTACATATCATAATGTTTGACGAAATCCAGTAACAAAATTGATATAGTATATTTGATTTACAGTTTACCAGAAATAAACGTACAACCCAAATCTCTTTATTTCTTCATTCAAAATAAGATGTAACTAATTTGTTACTGATTATATATATTATTATAATTATATATTATTTTACAGAATTGACTTGGCATTCCGTAACGAAGCTACAGCTTACAACGTTGTCATACCCAGCATAAAAAAATTTCGAGGGGAAGACGATCTTGGAATCCCTATCTGCTATCACGCTTCTCAAAATTACATCCTCTTGGAAGATCTCAAACCCGCGGGGTATAAGACTGTAGATAGGAGGCTTGGTATGGATTTGCCTCACGCCAAAGTTGCGCTTAAGGTATATATCTCTAGATACGTTCCTAAATTTTTTTTCACCATAATTAATTATTAATTCTTTAAAACTCATCTCAGAGTAATTAAAAACTAAAACTTTATTACTTGCAGGAACTCGGTAGATTCCACGGGAGTTCTCTGGCTATGAAGCATTCTCAGCCCAATGCTTTTAATGACCTAGTTTCGAAGATAGAAGAAATCGTTTTCAAACCTGAAAAAAAAGAAACCTTAGGTGCAGCGATAGTCGGTTCTATCAACAAAGCAGTGCTGGGTTTAAAGGTAATATAGACAAATTACCTTCCTGTACAGAAATTATCATAGAAAGAGTACAGTACCTTTCATGTACTAAACCTAAGATTCTTCATGGGCTGTAATTGTGCAGGTTTTTTTATGCGTTGGGATTATTAATATATTATTATATTAATAATACTAATATACACTGAAAAAAATAATCATATAATTTACGTTATTGTGTGTGCTCTTATGTGTTCAAGTATTTTTTAAAATGTTGCAGCATAAATCATAAATAATTAATTACTTCTTACATACTCGTATTTCTTAAACATGATTAGTATTGTCATGCGCAGTAATAATTTATATAATAAATTATGAGGACAGTATTCAATTACAGACTTATAATTTATTTTTGGCATTGACTTCATAGAAACGTATTTAAAAAATAAATTATACGATAACAATAATAATTTATATGACACATCAACTGTAAATCAACGAAATTTATATATATGTATATAAAAACTCAGTTCTCGGTAGAAAGGAAAGAGAATTAATGGTGAAAAACTTGCTCATACAATAGCTGATATAACACTGGCTTTATTTACATTCTTTACATAAATAAGATTAGCTAATGTTTTATTATACAATTGGAATTAATTATTATACAACTGCTATTCACGTCATAACTTACACATATAAACCATTTACACTAAGTTCAAAAAGACAGACCAGAGAGAGAAATTATTTATTATCAAGCATCATCAAATAAATTACTGAATGTAAAAAGGATGCTTACGGAACAGCTACTGATAATAATAAAAAAAAATAAAAATACACATTTTTAAATATACTATTTAAAAAATATATTTATTGATATTTATAACTGAATTATAGAATGCACCAAGTAAATATAGTGAAAAATAAATAATGGCACGAGATAAATTATAAATTAAAGAAGCTACTAAATGGTGGTGGAATAGATGTATTTTAAAATATTTTTATTATTATTTTCCCAGCTGTTTTCCTATAAGTTTCTTTTTGTATCGGTAGTTATGTGTGGGCCATGTGAAATATACTTCACTTTGTTCATTCTAGATATATATAGACAACCCCAGTGAATAATTGTTTAAGTTTAATTTTCCCCAAAATGAGTTTCTTATACTTAAGTTAGCGAAATCGAGTTATTTTCGCAATGAATAAGGAGCTAAGTAAGGCATTGGCTTGAAAAGGAATTATTGCTTATTTTACAACTCCATTTCAAGCCATAAACTACGAGAATGATACAATTCCGGTTATCTGAAAGCAGTCAACTCTCTCTGGACAAAATCCAACTTAACCACTTATTCACCAGGGCTGCAGATATCTTTGATTTTTTTCAATCTTATTCTCTTTTAATTAGTACATGTGTTTAAAAAAAAAATTACATATATTTCGTTTTCTTCTACTTTAGGTACTTAAGGTTTCTTGTTCAATGTATTAGGACTAACTGTCATATATATTTTTAATTTGGGCTTTTCTATTGTAACTTGATTTATTTTTAATAATTTATACCAGTTCTTTTTGTAAATTTATGATCCTATTGTTGAACGTAAATAGGTATTCAAATTTATTATTATTATTATTTCTAGATATTTCACGCTTCAGGAAACGAATCGTTGGGGATTTCGATAAATAAATTGCAATGTCTTAAAAATTCAGCTTTTGAAAATCTTATCAATCTAGTCACTTCAACGGGACCACTTTCAGTCATCGCTCACGGAGATTTTTATCTGAATAATATTATGTTCAAGTGAGTACATGGATATAGTATAAACAAAAATGGTTTATAATTTTTAAAATACATAAAAGTTAAACATTAAAATTCTAATAATCAGGTATGACGAAAATGACGAAGTGTCAGACATTATGATAATAGACCTGCAAGCCTTCAGGGTGGCTTCATTGTCATTAGACCTCCTCTACTTTCTGACCACCAGCTTAAGACCCGGAGTGATGTCTTCGCACTTCAAGGAGTTGATTGAATCTTACCATTCATCTCTCAACAAAGAAATGAACAAGTTGGCCCCATCTGCGCCAAAAGTAAGATTTTATATAACGATCTATCAAAATAATTATTTAATTAAATTATTCGAAGTATACATTTTATTTATTATGATTTATTTATTAACTTGTGATGTTAAAAAATAAATAAAATATGACAGTATTTAAATAAAATAATTATTAACTCCGTTAACTTGAATCTCTGGTATACTCAGATAATGTTTAATGTATTCAACATTGGTTTTGAAAGACCTAAATGAAAAGTCACAACTGAGAAAACATAAAATAAAATATTTCAAGATCAAAAACGTAAATCTCTCCATATTGGAATGCTAACAAATTATTGCGATTATTAAAAATAATGGATAATAAACGTTTAGTATCGATTCACATGTTTTTGAATTTTTAAAATAAAACAATTGTTGTCCTTCGGAATGGACGTAAAATGGTTGTACTCATTAAAGATAATTATTCCTGAATAGAAAAATTTATAACTTCTACTATAGCATCGTATTATTACCCAAAAACAGCATAAAGACGCCAAATGTATAAACAAACAACCAATTGAATCCTAAATTAAATTCAATATTCATTTATATGTATCAATATTCAATATTCATTTCATATTTTTTTTATGTTATTAAATTTGTATTGATCATTCCGTAAATAAAAATGAGAATATACAACATAATAAATTAGCTAAATCAAATGAATTCCAAATTGCGTTTTTTTGATTAATAGTTAAGCACGTAATTAATTTAAAATGGTTATGAAAGAAATAAAATAAAATAAAGTACAAGAGTTCTAAGTACTGTATTACAGTCAATATCATAAAAATGTAATATTGACTATTATTTTTTATTATTTAGTAATGATAATTATTATTATTTTAAGGTGACCATAGAAGAAATACTCGCAGAACTAAAATCTCACTCCGATTATGGCCTTTTCATGGGATTTTTAGTTTTACCAGCTGTTACGGCCATAAAAGGAATATCCGTAGATATGGACATGGTAATATGTTTTTCAATAATTACTATTATAGCTTTTATTATTAAGCAAGATATAAAAAATAAACATGTGGAAATGGTTGACTTAGTAGCTTTAAAAAAAGTATAAAGTGGTCAAGGGGTTTAGAAAAAATATATACACATTTAATTTAACATTATCTCAGTTAGACAGCTTACTAATATAAGTTGGAATTATTTTGTGTAAATTTTGACAGCAACCTCTGAATATTTTCAACTCTTATAAAAAATAAATTACTCATAAGTATATAAAATTTATTAAAATCAGTTTAAAATTAGTTTAGGTAAAGTGGTTAGGCTTAACGCCTTAGCAGTATAGATAAATAAATAAAGCATGAAATAATCAATAAATGCTCACATAATTTTATAAGACGAAATAATTATTTTCGCTTCATTTGACTTTTATCTCTAATTATAATAGAAATTGATTTATATTTTTTTTCAAATTTACAGGAGTCTATATTTTCGGCTGAAAAATCTTTTGAAAGATCCATTGATATGCTGAGCCCTGAGTATTTCAGAAGAATTAAACAAATTGTAAACGATTTCGAAGAGCTGGGATATCTTTAAACAAATAATTTATTATTGTCTGATAGGTTAAGATAAAAACGATCAAAGATCAAATAAGTTACCAATATTTTCGATGATATATATGGGCGTGAGTGTGTACGTTAAAACTTTTATCAGGTTCCTGAGAAAACATAATATATTGTATAGTTATAAATAACATTCTGTTAGGATATGTATAACAGAGTGTTACAGATTACTTGTCATTTAATTTAAATCAATTTTAAATTTCAGAATGTTTAAAATATTATTATCAAATACAGTAAAGAGGATCCTAATTATTTAAACCATAGTTAGTATTGGGCTATATTCGAAATTATATCCTACTGGAGTATTTCTCTAATGAAATTGAAATTTCCAGTGCAATTTTTTCTAATATATTTTATTTATCATTTTCATTAAAATCGATTTAAAATTAATTTAAAGAATTAAAGAAATTTGTTGTTCTTATATTGGATTTTAAATACATTCTAAATGTTTTAAATTTTACATCAATACTCTTTGGAAATGATCGAAATATTTTGTTAAGAAAAATTTTAACTTAAACATACCATTTGGGCATAATTGACACAAATTGAAGATTTTCGTCCACTTGTTCTATTTATTTTTCAATAATACATTTAAATTTTTTAATGATTTTATTAAGCACTGGAAAACTAAAAGTATTGGGTTTGATATTATTATCTTTAGCATTAATTTTAAGATTATTTTAATGTTAATTTAGTCGCTTTTCCTTAGATGGAATCTTACCTGTATTCAGTATTCAAAAAAGTAATTTATATTGATATTGTAAATCTATAACTAAATTATTTTTCATGAGATAGCACCATGTGTTCATTATTATTATTATAAATATTGTTTGAAAAGTTCAAATGTAAATTTTAACCATGTTAAGATTTAGTACTTTCTTAATATAGGATTACTTGTTATGGACGAATAAGATATGAAATGTATTATGCTTGGAAATATGTAAAAATTGTATAGACTATAAATTTAGGGTTGTTGTTGTTGTTTGAAAAATTAAAACGAATAAATAAAAAAAATAGTTTAAGAACGTACAGACTTCTTTAACCATCATTTTCACTCATCATTATAGTCGAACTCTTTATTTGCAAGATAACATATGGATATGGTGTTTGGATAACATACTAAACACCAGTAATTAAAACGCAATAAATCAAATATTAATATAAATTAGAATGTTGATTAATATAGAATTAGAGATGCCCGCCGGGATATAGTCAGAAATGAAGATGTTAGAGACAGGTTGGGCGTGACCGAACTAGTTCCGGAGAGGATTGGAAGGAACAGGCTGCGATGGTACGGACACTGCCAGCGGATGCCAGAACGTAGATGGCCGAAGAGACTTTTGCTGTGGGAACAGCCAGGCAGCCGAAGAAGAGGAAGACCCCGAACCCGGTGGAAGGACTGCGTGGAGGAGGAGATGGCCGGCAGGGGACTTGAGGAGGAGGACTGGCGGAACAGAGAAAAGTGGAGGGACGCTCTGACTTAACCAGGAAACCCATCGAGGGAAAAACCTGCAAAAGAAAAAAAGTAATGTACATAAAATAAATGTATAAAGTGTATGGTTGATACCATTCAATGAATGTCCAATACTGTTTGGTCTCACAGGTCATCCATTGACAATCTATGGATATGTATCAATATGATCCTCATGAATACATTTCATTACTTCTTTTGCAAAATATTACTTGGAGTCCTGATAAAGCAAAGTTGAATAGATAAATGTCAGTACTATGTCATGCCCATGTCCACTTCTAAAGGGTACCCACTTTATAGAAGCTAGGAGAGCCCAAAGAGGTTCTACGTATACCACAGGATCCAGTATGTCTGTTAACAGATTAAATAAATTATCTGTCAGGGATCTTCGGCAGGGCAACTCAGCGCTACACCCTGTTTTCTTAACTGTTAGAAACAATTGTAACATTATCAATAAATGTATAAAGTATATAAATTCGGTCCAAGTAAAGGTTTATAGTAATGACATTTTCTTTTGCAGTTAATACCATCATTAGGACTAATCCGATCGAATATAGCTCCTTAATAATTAGGAATAATTAAAAAATTGGCGATTTTGAGCCAAGCCTTAAGTTGCAATTATGTTGGTTGAAGCTTTTTATTCAGGAACGACATTTCTGTCATCCTATTTCTAAATTTGTTTTTAAAAAGTCATATCTTGAGTTGTATCATGTTTGAACTCAAAAGATTATGGGAATAAGAAAAAAAGTTTAAATAAACTAGTTTAAACTTTTTAAGAATTTTATTGTATTTAAAAAAAATAATCTCAATACCATCATTACAATAGGAATGCCTCGCTTTACTAATATCCGAATTTTTAATTTTTTTTAACTCACGAAACTTTCAAATAGACTGAAATATTAGGTTTTTTTGAGTTAAGACATTTTTCTTTTTAAAGGAGTGATATATTCAGAGAATATAAATTATAAAAAATATAACAACACGATATATTAAATATACAATCAACTGTTGACACGTGTAAACATGTCGATTACAACTGGTTGAGAAGTCTAAAGGGTAATGGTTTTTATTTAGTATCAAAGGAGGATCACTAAAATAGAGCCAACAACTCAAAAAGAAACACTATTATTTATTATAATGCAATTGGGAAAAACCACTATGCAAACATAACATGATGAAACATAAGGCTTTGCATTGTGGTTTTTCCCAATTGCATTATAATCAAAGGAGGATGTTTTTGCCATTTTTATGATTCGCGATTACGGGCGAGAGCAACAGCGAGATAGGAGATCGGTAAATATTTGACATCTCTGATAACAGTGGCTGATTACTTTAATTCCTAACCTTGAAACATATTTGTTTCTGGAGTGTGTCAGTAGAGCACGAGTAAGATATTTTTTTGTCTCTCGAATTCGCACTTGAATATTGAGCAACCAACTGCTTCTTTAGATAGCGGATTTTTTGCCAGCTTAAAAAAAATTGATGTACTCAATGCCCTAAGCGATTATTATTTTTTCTTTAAATTGAGATTTTGGATTAGATTTATATAAATTTGTTATTCGTGTTAGTTGGGTTGGCAACATTGCCTGCAGAGATAGTAAATTTTGATAGCTCACAACTTGTGCTAAGTATGTTTTGGTATGTCAGGATGAATAGTTTGTTTGTAGATTTCGTTATTGCTACATTTGAGGAAAGAAACTGATTTACAACTTTATGTTTTCTTTTTGTACTACATTTTTTTTTTTTAAGAAAAAGTGGAATTACTAACTCTCACTCCTATAATAATGCGTAAATTCTGTACAGGAAGAGGTTGACATAAGATTAATTAGCATGGTATGAATTAAGGATACCCATTTTATAGAGGCTAGGTGAGCTCTAAAATGGTCTCGAGATGACACAGGATCCATCCCTGGCTATTAAACAATTAAATAAATTACCTGACACACCTTGATTTGAATCCGCGACCTTCGACACGGCAGCTCAGCGCTCTGTATATATACTATATTTATAAATTTGTTCCAACTGTAAATTCATCTATAAATAATTGACGGCTGTTGGTCATTTTACAAAATCTTCAATAATAAAGCATAAATTCATTTCAGGTAGACATAATACAATTAGCATATCAAATAATGTTACCCACGGTAATAAAGGATGGGTGAGCACCAAGACGGTCTCTAGATATCGCAGGATCCATACCTGTCTTTGAAAAAATTGAATAATAAATAAACCTGAATTTGAAAAATAAACTGACACAGCTGGATTTGAAACCGGAACATTCGACTGGCAGCGTAACTCTCTGCAATTAAGCTGCTCCATTCCCTAATTTATAAACCATCAAAGTGTATGAAGTCGGGTAGGACTACATGTATAAATCTGTTCCAATTAGTTTTATTAAACTTCTGAAGAATTATTAATATAGTCGGGCTGTCTTAACGATTAAAATACTTGCATTTTTCTTTATAATGTCCCCAAGTAATTAGAACTATACGCGAGCTATCATGCATAAGATATGACAAAAACCTCTGTACTAGAAAGCGGGGTTGACATCCTGACGTGTGATGTGAGGCAGCGCAAGAACTACCGCGACAGAAGGTACAAGAACAGAGGGCGGCTCTGAAGAACAACCCCCAGAATTGATTAGCATACAAAACAGTTTGTAATAGAAGCTAGGTATCGCCGTGTTCTTGTCGGGCCTCCTGCCTCCCTAAATTTAATAGCGGTCGGGAACACATGTAACCTAACAGCTTTTTGTATTTTACCTCAGGATCGACATGAGAATAAAAACAAAATTTTTATTAGAGTGAAAACTTCTTTAGCCGCCTTTAGCGAAATTCGTTAGTGCTCGAGACTGACGCCACCTAGCTATTCACCTATACAGCTTCTTTTAATCAACTTTAGTTTAAAGCGTAGAATTCCATTGATATAAGAATAATGATATTTATCTAGAAAGTTGATTAATAGTTGTCCAATTATTAAAACTTCAATAAGCTACTAAGCCCAACATCGTGGGTTCGTAACTTGGCAGGTGGTCCTAGGATTTTTAAAGCAATAAAACATCCTTGGTTATGCCGTCCTTCGGAAGGGACGTTAAACGGGGGCCCCGAGCCTCTACAATTTCATTTACTCGTTAAAAATCCCTAATTAAAACTGGACAGGCCAACTTTAGAGCTCTAACTGTAGCATTGTCGGAATAGCCATAGCAGCATAAAGTGACGTTAAATGAACAAACAAATTTTTCGTCGAGTTTATTTGTAATATTTAAATGTCTTGTGGAATGATTGAAAGTAAAAATGACCTATTTATTGATGAAATTAACGATGCTAAAATTTGAAATAAAATATATGTATATAAAAATACAAGGTATAAATATCATAACTACATACTAATTATTATTTCAATTAAATTATTGATATTTTTTATTGAGCTTGTGCAGGCCATGATAAGTTTTGAATGATAAATAAACAACTTGTAAAGCATTTCGAAGTACATAGATGGTATTTGTTTGTTTATACATTCATTTCTTGATGAAATGATAACCGAGTATGCATTTTTTGCTCGCGATTGTTTGCTGTATTTTTGGAAAATATTAAAGAAGAAACAAATAAAATGTTAAAATTTTCATGACTCAACTCCAAGCGACAATCTGCGGAACTGATTTGGTTGCATGATTGCAGAACATGTTTGAGTTCAAAAGTAAATAAAAAATAAAATAAAAATGTTATTGAATTGATCGAATTAAAATGAGGAATATTGTTAGTTGACATTATATATGTGGGGAAGAAAACGATTAAAAATATTCTCTTATGAAGGAAGAACTGTTTATTTGTAAGCGAACGTTTCGACGCATATTGCAGGTCTTCTGCAGAGCAATTCTAGTAGGGTCCCACTTGGCAGTTGAGATATCACTTCATTCTAGTGTCAAGAGGGATCCTACTATAATAGCCCTGAAGAAGACCTCGGGTCGAAACGTCGGCTTCCAATAAACAGTTCTCCCTATATAAGAGAATTTTTTTAACTCCATCCGGACCATTATCTTCCCCGAACTAACATCATCAAATGTAAATGATATTTTTTGCATGACAATTTAGTTTACCGAATCGAAAGCTTCTTGACCATTTGGACATGATTAAAGCGCCAATATTACAATATGTAAAGGCAAGGATAATAATAACCCTAAATGTAGATATTTTGGACATTGCTCGAATATTTAGATTAAAGGAAATCCTGAAAAAAATATCATATTTTTTTTTCTTTTTGTTTATTCATTCACAAACTTTTTTCTTCCGTTGGAATTACTTAATTAGCATAAAAATTGAACGTTTAACAAAACCATTTTACCACTGTTTGCCGGTTGAGAAATTACCACTTCTCGACTCGAACATCACAAGTTTTCTAATATTTATGTAAATCTAGAAGCCACAAGTGGCCAACGGATTTTAAAACGATCTTTTTGTCCAAACATTTATATATTTATCTCGTTCGTATGTTAGTTAAATAATTTTATTTACGTGTATCGAATATTTTGAATTGTTTGTTACGGATAGAACAATGATATTGTACGATGGTTATTCTGGTAACCCTAGTTCTAGATGTTCATAATTATAATAATTAAAGAGTTGTAAAATTACTTTGCCTGATTAATTAATGATAATCATTGAACTTAATTTGTGTAAGGATATTATTTTACTCCAGGAAAGGGTTAAAATTATATCAATCGTATTATTATAGAAAGCGGTTGCAAGTAAATAATTCTATTAAATAATAAGTCATTAAAAAAATTGTAGCACTTCAACGCATGAAGTGTCTTGAGTTCGGTACGTTGTAGAGACTATACTGTTTCTTAAAAAATTTTTTGACAGTTCTAACAACCAATCAATTTTTTTCATTTTGTGTCATATGAAACAATTTCTCCCAATCATGCCAACATTACACTGATAATTGCATTCAGTGAAATTATCCATCACTATGACAACACGTGTTGAGTCATAGTCAATCAAAATTCTATAAAACCATACTTAAATCTCCATCAAGAACACCACAACAAAATCATAAATATTATGCTTGGTTGTTTGTCGTCGCTTAGAGGCGTAAAAAGCCTAGGGTCATCAACGCCTGTAGGTTTTTGATTTTCATAATTATTTATCTTATAAATAAAAAGGAGAAAAAAAATATATAACTACAATAAAGAAATAATACAATCGGGAAAAAACAACTAATGTATCTATAATAGGGGGAAAGGATGATCAAATACTGGTTATTAAATTACAGTTTGTAATGAATTTCACAACTTTGTCGATTTCAGATTTGTTGTCTCTAAGTGCTTCTATAACATCGGGTGGTGTTTTGAGCTGATTTAGTATTTTATTTTTTTAGAAGCACCATTTCTCAAATATATGTCTGATACAAAGATTTTTATTACAGCTAGGGCATATCTGAGATGCATCCCTTGTAATGAGATGTGCGGGGGTCAGCCGGGTGTGTCCTATTCTAAGGCGAGCAATAACCACCTCCTCATGGCGTTTACTACGATTGGATGTAGCCCAAGGCTTTATTACTTCCCTTTTTATATATTACAACTTACTGGCTGGACTTTCATCCCAAATAGCTTGCCATCTTTTATCTATCCATTCTTTAAGGGGGCGAGCAAGTTCTTGGGCGGTTTGAATAGCTGTCTGTGCGTCTGCCAGGGAGGTTAGAGCTGCTCGAGGAGCTTTGTCAGCCATCTCATTCCCGACAATACCAACATGTACCGGGGCCCAGATGAAGAACATTTTTTTGCTTATGTGGTTTAGCATTATTAGATATTCGTGAATGCGTTGGACTATGGGGTTGGACTATTATCCCTGGTAATAGATCTTCAATATTACAGAACAATAACGAATCTAATGTTAAGTTAAATTTTAACAATTGTACTTTCACTAACAGTACTTTTCATGAATAAATAAATGTTTCGTTGTTTTGAGCTTTTTATTTTTTTTTATTTAAATTTCCGCCGAATATTGACAAATGCCTTATAATTTTATGACGAATTTCTCAAGCTGATTGCTTTGGACTGTTACCAAGGAACGAGCTTTCGATTGTCATATTATTATCTCGTATATTATCAATGTCCTAGCGACATTACTACTGACAACGGTTGAGCAAGGAAGGTCTAGATCACCCTGAACCGCAAGATCCCTCTAATATTTTGGGTACCATAATTATAGAGGCTTGGTGAGCCACATGTGCGTCATAAAACCCTTCAAATCTATTACCGGCTTCAGATTAAATAAAAGTCTGCCAGCAGCCGGATTCGAACCTCGGCTATTATTATTGTTCGGAGTGTCAATATATGTGAAAACCAGATTAATGTTAATAATTTAAATTTAAAATTTAAATAATTCAGACTATAATTGATTTTGAAATTCAAAAAAGAACGCTGTTATTCCACAGTTTTGAATTTTCACTTATGTCGACAGTACGAATGACCGCTTTTTAAAATTATTTCTATACCATATCTTAATTTTGTCAATGCTCATCAAATAAGATTCAACTCATTAGAGGCTGTAATATTCAAGATTTGTATATTTTTGTTTAACGTTTATAAATTATGTTTATACGCATTTATGTATTGTTATGATTAATAACTACATCATATTTATTAAACTTTATTAGATGTAATATACACCATCGTAAAAGGTAAAAGAGATTCCAATTTAACGTCGGATTTCAATTTCAGCTCTCTATAATCCAGGTGTTTATTAACAGTGGAGGATCATTCTCCTCTGCAAATAGCTGCCAAGATTACATGCCGTCTTGCTTTAAGGGCTTCAATCAAGCTAATTGCAGGGCTCGAAGGGATAGGCTACCCTTGAGGGAGAAAATGTGTTTAGTAAGAAAGGGAATAATTTAAGCTAGGGCCAGATTTTAGTTTTCTTCCCTCTCTTCGCCTCTCCAAGTCCACGGAGCTGGGACGAATTAGGGAGATGACAGTTTATGAGATCATGTTCTAGTTTGAAACATATCTTAGAAAAATTTTCGCAGGAATAAACCATTCAGTCGTAACAATAATTTAGGTATCTCGGTGATTATTCCGCAGATTGTCACTTCGAGTTGAGTCACGAGTTTTAACTTTTCGTTATTTTCTCTTTTAATATTTTCTAAAAAATATAAGTTATCATGAGCTTTCGCATGGTAAAGAGAATGTAATACGGGGAAATATGCATACTTCGGTAACCATTTCATCTGGAAATGAACGTTTCATCAAACATATATCATCTATATTATAATTTATTTTATTGTTATATGATATAATTTATTAAATATTTTATTTGAAAAGAAAAGATATGACCAGGACCGGGACTCGAACCCGGGTCTCCCACCTGTCCGTGGTGGTGCTTTAACCATCTCAGCCATCGTGGTTCACTTCTCGGTCAGTGAAAGGAAGGGATATGACTAACTGAGAAGCGAACCAGGATGGCTAAGATGGTTAAAGCACAACCACGTACAGGTGGGAGACCCGGGTTCGAGTCCCGGTCCTGGTCATATCTTTTCTTTTCAAATAAAATATTAAATATTATCTTATAACAATAAAAAAATACAATAATAATTAATGACTTAAGTCAACAAGATCCAAAGAATAAAGTAATGTTCAATTAACATTCTCCCCGTGTATACATCGCAAATTGTGAGAACAAAGAGATATAGGATCAGTGAAAAGAAGGTATATGACTGGCCGAGAAGCGAACCAGGGTGGTTAAAGGAGATGGTTAAAGCACCACCACGGAGAGGTGGGAGACCTGGGTTCGAGTCCCGGTCCTGATCATATCTTTTCTTTTCAAATAAAATATACCATCTATACTTCAAAATAATAGTTGTAACTTTTATTTCATGATTTCCCATTAGTCTAAAATATTCAATTAAATCAATTAAATATTTAATTAAAGGAAATATTCAATTATGAAATTTAATTTCAATTTGAGTATTATAGTAGGGAATACATAATTAATACAATCATTTAGATGATAAACGCATATTAAAAGGTTAGAGCAATATTTATTTAAATCATTGAACCGTTGTCAACTTCAATTATTCCATCAATAACTTCATCTTCGCCTTGAGTCTCACAGTTTATTGTTATCCATCACTTTAAAGTAAATAAAAGCATACACATTATCATAAAGCATATACACAGATCAAAAGACACAACAATTGCAGTAATAAGTGAGAATACAGATGCTGCACGGTCAGCTGACTGGGCGCCGCCATATTGTCCTAGACTGTCCCGTCATGCGCCTTTTACTTTACCCCTTCTCCAGCTGTAACACGACATGCTGATGGATGTGCGAAAAATTTTGGGGCGATAGAATAAAATAAATTTAAAAAATGATTAGATTTTGTTGTAAAATAAACTAAACTTCCCAGTTAATCCTGCCAGTAGTCATGTACTTGTCTCCAAGGTTAAGCCACACGTCTTAGTAATAAGACCAAACTTATTCTTCGGATATGAAAAATCCGAAATCCTGAAGATTCTGATAGAGATAATGGGACAAACTTACTAAATTATTGTATCGTTGAGAAGTGTACCAAGTTTCAACTTAATATAAAACTTATAAAAGCATGTTAATTAGGAAATTGGATAAAGATGGCAGTGGCGCACAAAGTTTTTGATGCGCATCCTTTAAAGTTATTGTACTACTTTGATATCATTAAAAAATGTTAGGTGATTTTTTTTAATAATGCTGTATATAATGACCATTACAGAACTGGCAAGCGTAGCGAATGAGTCGCAGTATATTTTTGTATGACATCAATGGCCGGATTCAGTAGCAGAGTATTCCATTCAATAAAGTTCCAATGACTAATAAATTAATTTCGGAATCGGTAATGAGACAGTTTTTTGGCTTGGAGGTGGAACGAGGGCGACTAGTTACTAATTCCAGCGATAAATTGGCCTGAGCTCATAGAGAGCAACGGCTGGAGCGAGGGACGATAAATTCGTTCGAAAGTTGCCAACGAACCGCAATAAGCAGCGGAGCATGACTGCTCAGGATTGTGTTGTTTCTCAACCTCATCTGGACTACAGCCAGCTTCCCTCTGTCCTTACCTACCCGATGAAGTACCTGTTTGGTTTTTTGTTGTATATATACCTATATATAAACCTTGAAAGAGTGTGCAGGAAAAGTTGGCTCACAAAAATATCGGTAAAAAAAAACAACAGTGTTTACAACAACAAATCTAGAAATTTCTAAATTACAAACCAAATACGGAACTAAATTACTATACTAGTCTAGTGTCAAGTGTTATCCTATTAATAGCCCTGAAGAAGACCTGCAATGTGGGTCGAAATGTCGGCTTCCAAATAAATAATTCTCACTATATAAGATAATTTTTTTACCTCCACCCGAACCATTTTCTTCCTCATGTATAAAAGATTATATAATATTATTCAACAAATATGGATAAATTAAGCGGGTACCATGCTTTTAACACCTAGAAGTGATTTCTGTTAAATATTCAGAACAAGAAAGAAAACAAAAAGGTCGCAGAGGCTTAGAGTTGATACAAAACCTTTACAATAATCTCTAAATACGAAAATCAAAAATTATAATATGGTAATTAAACTAACAAACAATATACCAGTAAAACCATGACATTTAACAGAAAAACAGATAAGGAAAATCTAAAGAAAGAGGAAAGAAAAATAATTAGGAAAATTCTAGGACCAAGATGGATCGAAGAAGGGTATAGATTACAGGGAGCATCTGAAATTGAACATTCTAGCATAGAGATAGACATGAGGCGTGTTAAATTATATGCCACATAGAGAGGCTTCCCCATCACTAACTTACGAAAAGAATAATAAAATATAAATAATATAATGGAGTGCAATGGATCCGAAATATCAAGAAATATTCGGAAATAGCCAAAATTACTAATGAAGACTTCATGTCTTGTTTTCATAACAAGAAAATGTTTCAAACTTAAACTTGAAAAATTGAATAGACCATATTCCATTAGAATACGGCTAGAGATATGTTGAAATCTACCTTCTTGTGCCTTCCCCTCCTGTGGCTCAGAGGAGACTATTCGATTCCAGCTCAAGAAGATAATGAGAGAAGAAGACACTTATTGAAAGCGCACTAATGCAACGGAATACTGTGACTTGCCTCGAAGCGGGGCTTCTCATTAGGGATTCAATATAGCCACCATTCGCTGCCACTTGCTAGTTCTCAAATTGATTATTCATGCTGTCTCATCCCCTACAATCACCCGCAGTATTCCATGATATTTTAAGCATATTTCGGGAGACAATAAGAAACAGATATTAAACATGGTGTAGTTTATTTTGGACATTCAATATACAGTACTAAAATGTAAAAATGTAAACTTTACCCCATGAAGGGTATATGTTTCATCAGCACGTGGTAGAGACTGCACTGCTTCTATAAAACGGTTGTGCAGGGAGGAGATTTATTCGAGATCACGCTCAACTACAAGGTTTTCCACCTATTAACCCTGGAGAGGTGTCCTTATGAGTATTTACCTCATAAGTATAAATATCGAACTAATCCTGATGCGGCCTGGTGTGTAATATTTAGGCCTAAAAGTTCAAATGAAGAAAACGGAAGGAAAAATCGATAGAAACCATGTTGTATTACTTCATCAACGTGACAAACAGATATTTTCTTGTTAACACATTTTCCCCCGCTAATGTTTTGCTGAAATTTACTATAAGTCCGGTGATTTTACCATATATCAATATATTTTTTATCATATAAACTTTAATATCAATTTACTAAGTGGCCGGAGCTTATCACCAAAAGGAGATTTCTCGTTCTCAGTCACAAACAAATGTCTAATGAAAACGAGAAATCTCGATCCCGGGCTTCAATGTGTTAAGATAAGCGTGTCATAAATTATCATTGCATAGCATAGCACCAACATTGAGCCACGAAAAAAAAAAAAAACTGTTATGATAAGAAAATTTGAGCTACTCCTTGGCCATAATTTTTAATAAATCGAAGAAAGGAATCCATCCATACGTAACGAGAGTTCATGAATGAATGAAAATATGGTGGGCTTCAAAACCTCTTAGGTATACCCTGATAGGTGCAGGACAGGATGGACAATGTGAGAGAGTTTCTCACGAGGACACCTCTTGCGTGACATAAATGAAGGATACTTCTACCATGTTTAGAGTACCCAATTTATAAAGCTGGGTGAGCCACAGAAGGATTTCCAGAACTCACATAATCCATCCCCGGCTCTTAACAGATTAAATAAATTATCTACTAAATCCGGATTCTAATCCGGGGACTGCGGCAAGACAATTCAGCGTTCTACCACTGAGCTATCTCACTCCCGATTATATCTAGCCCTACATGATAATAAATACAAATTAAATATGTTCAACTTATTCTAAATATCAAATGTTCTTAACTGATATCCACGTGATTTTTTTCACACACACACACACACATATATATATATATATATATATATATATATATATATATATATATACTATATACATACATACCGTTTGTTTTTTAAATAATAGGCGACATGAGATTTGATAGTTTACTCATTTAACATCACTTAATGCTGCTATGGCTGATCAGACGATGCTACTGTAGGAGTCTTTAACTTCAAAACCTCGACAAATTATATACCTTAACCTTCCTGGTGAATCACTCTATTGGTGAAAACCGCGTGAAAATCCGTGCAATAGTTATTGAGTTTATCAAAAACAAACGCGGCCGAGGACCTTGTTTTATAATATGTATAGCTATATTTATAAAATTTGTCTCATATTGGTCAGCTGTAACTGTTCAGTAGCTAAGGTGTAACAACATGCTAAGGTCGAGGGTCGGGCTACGAACCCAGAGGCTAGACGGTTTTTGACGAGATTAAAAAATGCTTAGTTTTTGGCGTCTTCCGGAAGTTACATTAAATGGGAGTAACAAGTTACATTTAACGTGTACCTGAGCATGTACGATGTCAGGTACACGTTAAAAAATAATTTCTGTTAGTTCTACCTAAAGATTTCCCTTTTTTATTACATATTTTTAGTCACTCATACACTTTGATAACTATATATTTTGTTGTTCTTCACTACATATGATATTATTCTTATTATATGTTTAATTTATGTGTATCTTGTACATTTAGCCCTGAAGAAGACCTTCAATGTAGGCCAAAACATCGGCTTTAAAAATAAACAGTTCTTCTTACTAAAGATAATTTTTGTGCCATCCACCCGAACTATTTTCTTCCCCATGCGGAAATTGTTCAGTTATAATTAAAAAAAAAGTTTTCTTGAGCAAATAAGCGCAGTGCAATAACCCTGGCATAATGAACAATTTATATGAAAATGCGGGTAATAATTTTTCTCCTAGCAATTTTTTTTTTTTATAGTGGGAAAAAGGCACCACAAACTGTAGATCATTAGGTTACTGGAAGGAAGAGGCTGGCTTTTCTTCTCCAGACCCGTACACCCTCTTATATTAAACTTTTCTCTTACTCTTTTAGGGAAAACAGGGTAAAAATATATCGCCCGTGGGAAATATCCCTTTGAATTCTTAATTTAGAAGCTCACCAAGGAGAGAATAAGCTTCCGAATCAAAATGTTTGAAATTCTCTAAAGGGATATAAGCGAGCCCTTTGAGGTGAAAGAGGGCGATATTAAAATGCATGCAAAACCGTTATGAAATTTCAGGCATTTTCTTCCCGTTTTCCAAATTTAATTTATTCTAACTAAGGACTCCTAAGTAACTAGAAAGGGATAAAAGCATGGTGAAGTAATTATTTTGGACGAAATTTTTCCGGTATTAAATATTTTGGGTTCCAGTTCTGAAAGTTGTCGGCTTGATGGCAGGAGTAGTTCCGTCAACTGACGTCGTGATCATATCTGTATCGGCGGTACCCCCCTCTCTATTTCTTCCAAATAAATGATTTTTTTATGAATTTTTTTGTTTTACAAAAATATTTTACGGGATTTGTGAGAATTTATTTCAATCCTCCAGTTTTGACACTATTTTTCAAGGTCAGCGATTGAAGAGTATGGGATGCTACGAGTATAACTGGATCGGCGTTGACTGATAGTAGACATATATCGTCAACATGCGTGGTTTAGTATTAGGATGGATTGGGATGTCAGCTGTATAAACTGTATAGATGACTGCACCGAGAAAACTGCCATGAGGAACTACAGAGGATTTACGAATCAGGGATGAGTAGACAGTATTATGGTTTACTTTGTGTGTTTACGTTGAATGACCTGTAGGAAAGATAGGATTGGATAATGACCATTATAGGCAATCGAAGTGGAATGTTATTAAACGATACAGGATAGAAAGTCATTGAAGACGCAGGTGGGTAAAGATGGTTTGTGGGAATTTGTTTTAATCCTCCAACTTAGACACCTTTCTTTTAGATCAATTTTAAATTTAAAAAAAAATTAAAAAAATAACCTAAAGGTATAAAAAAAATGGAACAGATTCCCGCCAGAAACCTGATGTGAAACGATGGATAGGAATTTCGGTAAACTTTTTTATAATTCTTATGCATAAATCGGCAGCCCTGGTATAATAATATATGATACATACTAATGAAGGTTTTGCTTATTCATTTAACGTCTTTTTATGCTGCTATGGCCAATTGGACGATGCTTCAGTGGTACTAATTTTTCCTATCTTGGTATAATCTGAATAAAGACCTTTAGCGGGTACATAACACCATGCAAGCTCGTGAACCGTATTTTACTTTCCTTACGAATTACAGCATGATTAAGGATTTTTTACTCCTAAGGCCTGCAAACCCTCGATCATGGGCATAGTATGTTTTAATGCGAACCACTAGACCACAGTTGACCCTTTATACTAATTATAAATTAGTCATTCACTAAACATATATATACTCCTTCCGCTACTAAACGGCTACTAAATTGAAGGGGTCGTTAGCGAAGTGAGCGGTGCTGAGGAAGGCTAACGATGTGTCAAGCGGCGACCACCGGCGTCAAGATAAGCCTCTTCCGGTCAGTGCTCTTTCGATACGCTATCTCCCCCCTGGTCCTAGGCAGTTCCAGTCATACTCCAGCCGATACCTCCCTTATCATTGTTCCAGCAAAACTCCTAGCGAAAAAAAAAGAGTTTTCCAACGCTATAACTTCCTGTCTGTATAAATACTTGTCCATTTTTAATTCACTTCATACAATATATCAAGTATTTACTGATAATGAGAAATTCCTGACTTGGAAACAGAATTAGGGTAAGAAGACTCAGATGGACATACAAAGGTTGTGCTAGGAGAGATTGAATAAGAAAATTTTCCGTAAAATTATGTGGAACAAATTCAACCTGGAAACACAGTGATTACATGAGATGAGAAAACAGGACAGAATACAAGAAATTACTGAAAAATACGGTACTTGTGGTAGATAAAAAAAAATGTTTGTCCAAGAACAGGACGGAAGAAAGAAGGAAAAACTTCAGTGAAATCCCCATGTAAAGATGGAACAAGAAGAGAGAACTGAAAAAGAAACCTGCATCGTAGTCGCGTTGTCCTTCAGGGCTGTTTCGCACCAAATAAATAATATTTGAGGGGATCAAATAAATAGTATATGCAGGAAAACTCCGGCCAGGTTCCAATTCCCTCCTCACATCCATCCACACCCTCCATTAATCTTAGAATATCACTCCATCACATCCAGCTGTTCTGCCAAAAACTTGCGTATTTCTATTGACCAAAACATTTCCTGGAAACCCCACATCGCCAGGTCAAGTAGTTCCCTTTTTTTTTCCACCATCTTCGACATCTTAAACAACCTCATATCATCTCTTATCTTCCCCCACTTTGACTACTCTGGTGTGGTATACGGGGGCCTTTCTAAAATGCTTGAGGACAGATTAAAGCGAATAATGAACTGCTCTCTAAGATTTGTCTTAGGTATTCAGGGGAGATCGCGCGTGTCCCACCTTTATGATGAGTTAATGGGTCTTCCCCCCTTCAGAAGACAATATTTCCTCGGTTCATTCTTATACCTAGCTATTAACTCTCAACACCCTTCAAAAATCTACAGTATCCTCCAATTCAAATCTTCAGTCCAGGACCGTAGAACAAGATCTCGCCTTTCCGATCTCTAAATTCGTTCCCACAGAATCAAATAATTCGAGTTTTCCATTCTCGTTCGTTCAACGACAGTGTGGAACTCAATCCCTCCTTCATCCGTCATGCTGTCGTCATTTTAGTCCTTGCTTCCCCATCATCTTCTAGCTTCGCATAAAGAAGCCCTCTAAGCAGATTTGTCATTTTCTTAGAATGAATTAGTATTGAATAATTTATTATATTGTTTAGTCCATTTAATTTTGTTTTTTAAGAAGATATACATCATGTAAAGAAATTATTGCGTCTGTATCAGCTTATTATTTATGGTGTCTCCGGGATTTGTTTTTATGCTCCTGATGACCTGCTCTGGAGCTACGTTTAACGGAAATGGCAGAAGAGGGCGGCTTTTTGAGTCCTCTTTGTACTATGAATTGAATATGTGACGACAATATTAGGGCAGATATGAAGTGCATATCCAGGAAAACAACAATAAATAATATCTTTATACACGAGTGTAAAAAATGTAAAAAATATAAATATAACTAGTCTTGTGTAAGGCAATTTTTCTAATATTCATTCTGGTCATCTTTTTACTTAGCATTTTCTTGTAAATAGGAAGGGGAGTGACTCAGTGGTGGTAGGGCACTGAGTTGCCATGCTGAAAATCCTGGTTCAAATCCAGCTTCTGGCAAGAGTTTTATTAGTCTGTTAGCAGCAGGAAATGTATCATACGGGATCTAGGCTCCTTGGGGCCCATCCAGCACCTTTGAAGTGGATATCGAAAATAAGGGGTGAAATCTATCGGTTGAGTGTAGTCTAGGACAAATTACCATTCTAGAATTGATTGAAATATTTCAACAAGTGTAAGTCAGAATTCGAAAAAGGAACAGTAAAACTTGAAACAATCCGTAACTGAAGTTGAACTCAATAAATCTACAGGAAATACGTGGAAGTTTAATATGGACAGTTTGATTTCCCCAGATCCCATCTTTCCAGCCTGATCAAATAAAAGATTAAGTCCTACTACGCCATGGGAAATCAGTTGAAATGATAATTCCGAATCTTTCGAAAAATAGAAAAATCTGGGAAAAAAATATAAGCATCATGAGGACTGCCGACAGAAGTGAACACTCAATACTTAGCAAAAATAACAGGTTTCTTTCTTTTATTTGTCGGTCGATCTTGTAGACTTCACAATTTTTAAATTAAAAGAATAATATTAGTCTAATTGCACTGCGAGCAATATTTATAAACATTTTAAAGCAGTTACTTATTAATCAAAACATGTGATAAATAAAATCTTTAACGGAGAAAAAATTTAACTAGTTCTTTGAGTTTTAAGTTAATATTTGTATGAACCGCACAACTAATAAACGGCATTCAAGAATATCATTTTTCCTAAACCAACCTATTTCTAACATTTTAATCTTAGAAAAATGTTTTTCTAAATAAGACAAATCTTTTAAAAATTTGTCACCAGTTTCGCGAAATACGTCACGAGCATGTTGCTCATACCGAAACAATACGTTTTTCCCCTACCGAAAATCCCTCAACGTGGCTAAAGAAATTTTTACTTACAAAAAAAACAAATGAAAATTAGAATTTTGTTATTGTTCCTTTAGCTGGCGATACACACATGTTTTCTAGTAACTAATATAGTAATTTAAAAAAAACTGTACCACTGCAATCCATGTAGGGACTGGGGTTCTTTACATGGTAGAGCCAGTACTGTTTCATGGACAACGGTTGTGCATGGAGGTGATTTGTCGTGGATCACGCTCAACTACCAGATTTCTCCCTTTTTTGCAAATCCATTTAAGAGGCTGGGTGAGCCCCAGGAGGGTTCTAGATCCTACCTGATCTATCTCCGGCCGTAAACAGACTAAATATAGTAATTTAACCTTAGACTAAAACACCAAAGCCGATCGGCTGATGTATTCATTTTAAATTGGGATCTGAAACGAATACTGAAAGTTTAGGAAAATTAGTCAGTTAAAGTATAAAAGCAAATTAGCCTTAGTTAATACAAATATTTACTGAACGTGACTCGAAGAATAAGTTGGCTGATTAAAAGGAAGAAAAGTTTTAAAGACTACAATAAGCAGGGGAACGTAACCTTCATTAAGTCAGGTTAAAAAGCCTAATATACCGTGAACTGTGAATGTCTTTTACTGCTTCCACATTAAACAAACATGCTATATGTATATAAAAGTATATTAGTATGTATATGCTGATATATATCCTACTAATATTATAAATGCGAAAGTGTGTATGCATGTTTGTTACTCTTTCAAGCAAAAAATACTGAACGGATTTGGATGGAATTCTACAGTAATATAGGGTATACATCAGAATAACACATAGGCTACAGCAAGGGCGGATTTAGCTCGTGCCTCCCCCCCCTGACAGTTTTTTAGATACTGTGGAGAATCCATTGTAGTACATAATTAAATGCAAATCACATGATAATAGTTGTTAAAATAACAGAAAGAATATGAGTGAAATTATTGGTTTGATATCCTACTAATATTATAAATGCGAAAGTTTGTAAGTATGCTTGTTACTCATTCACACAAAAACTACAGAAAGAATTTGGATGTTACTTTATAGTAATATAGGTTATACATCATAATAACACATAGGCAACAGCAAGGGCGGATTTATGGGGGGGTATTGGGGCACGTGCCCCCAGACAGTTTTTTGAGTTCTGTGGAGAATCCATTATAGTACATTATTAAAGGCAAAGCGGGAACTTAGCATCTGAAATTTGCAGATAGGTTCTTTGTATAATTAAAGAAAGAAATTTGGATAATTCCACCCCCAAGGGTTTCTCCCTTAATATAATAGGGGATCAAAGATTGTATGGAATCCGTCAGTTTTGATGTTAGAAATATGAAATGTTTGATGTAAGAGTAACTTATAGTTGAAAAAAATTAAATTATTTATTTAAAATGATCTGTCATGAAACTTTATGTGGCAGACCGAATTCCAAGCGAGCGAATTTGCGGGCAAAAGCTAGTATTCTATAAATAAAAACACGTTGATGCAAATTCTCCTTCCTTGACGTTTCAAAGTCATTAATAAAAAAGGTTAGAAAGAAATGGTCAGTAGCAATAGTTATATGAGATAGTAATCCCTTTACACATTTCAAATTTACGATTATCGTTGTAGATATGATAGCGCATTAAATATATTTTTTGATTTTGGATATTGCACATGACGTTCGGATAATCGACGCTCCACTGTAAGGTATATCTAACAAACACTGCTTTAAAATGAGAAGATGGACCTGTTTCGACGTCAAGTTATTAAACTTTAGAGTTGATTGTAGATTGAGTGCGGTTTGGGGGAGTTTAATATAATATGCGCATCTTATTGCACAATATTGTGCATCACACTTTTATTATTATTATTATCACTGGCTCTACAACCCAGCACGGGTCCTGGCCGCATCAAGGCGTCGCCTCCACTCTTCTCTGTCCTGCGCCAAGGTCTTCCAAGCTCTGGATCCAATGATGCTGCCTGCATCACTCTCGACTTCATCTGACCATCTAAGTCGTGGACGCCCACGTTTTCTTTTTCCATCAACGAATCCAAACAGAAGTCTTTTTAAGACAGCGTTGTCCTCCATTCTGGCCACATGTCCAGCCCATCTCAATCTAGCTACTCTTATGTGCTTCACCACGTCAGGCTCCTGATACAAAAGATACAGCTCTGCATTTTGTCTGAGTCTAAATTGATCGCCAACTCTTACAGCTCCAAACATTCTTCTTAATATTTTTCTTTCGAAGAGCAGCAAACTGTTGGCATCTGCCCTGGACAGAGGCCAGGTTTCCGATCCATAAGTCAAAACAGGCCTGATGATTGTTTTGTACAGCATGACTTTGGCTCTTCTTGATATCAGACGACTTCGTAAAATTTTCGCCATCCCAAAATAACATCTATTAGCGGCCAATATTCTTCTTTGAACTTCTGGGCTGGTTGAGCCATCTGCTTTGACCAAAGAACCGAGGTAGACAAAACTGTCGACACTTTCAAATGTGTAGGGACCAAACGTGATGGTGGGATCCGATTGTCTTGAAGGGTTAGCCACCATATACTTAGTCTTTACTTGGTTTACCTGAAGACCTATACGCCGTCCAGCATTCTCCAATGCAAGAAAAGCCTGTTGTAGATCTCTCGGTGTTCTTCCCACTATGTCTATGTCATCTGCATAGGCCAGTATTTGGATGGACTTAGTCAGAATCGTACCAGTGACTTGTAACCCTGCGTCTCTTATGACCTTTTCTAGTGCAAAATTAAATAACAGGCACGAGAGTCCATCCCCTTGTCTCAGACCCCTAGTTGTCTTGAATTCTTCAGACAAGTCATTCTGGATCTTGACCTGGCTTCTCGACTCCCTCATCAGCAATTCCACGAGGCTTATCAATTGTCTGGGGACATTCATTTCTTCCATACTTTGAAACAGTTTTCCCCTGATGATACAGTCATAGGCATTGCTGAAATCCACGAAAAGGTGGTGGGTCGTTATGTTGTACTCTCTAGTCCTTTCCATAAGTGTTCTCAGGGAGAATATTTGATAAATACAAGATCTACCATTAATAAATCCGCACTGGTACATTCCAATCTCTCTCTGGGCATGGGGAAGTAGTCTTTGGAATGCCACATTCGAAAGTACTTTGTAGGCAGAGCTCAGGAGTGTTATACCACGGTAGTTATCACAAAGCATCTGGTCTCCTTTCTTGTGAAGAGGGAGGATAAGGCCAATGCACCAGTCATGCGGGAGAGTTTTGCTTATCCATACACTGTGTAGCAGATCTCGAATTACCTTTATCATTTCATTTCCACCAGCCTTCAGAAGTTCAGCTGGTATGCCATCACATCCGGGTGCTCGATTATTTCTAAGCTTCTGGATTGCAGCCTCAATTTCCTCAGCATCTGGTGGGTCAAGAAGCTCACACTCTTTGTAATTTTGGATAGTGTCAGAGCCATAACTATCTTCTAGGGCAGGGTTCCGAACACTCCCCAGCAGACTACCGAAATGGTCCGACCATCTTTCCAGGATCCCTTCTTTATCTGTGATCAATTGACCGTCCTTACCTCTACAAGTATTGGATCTTGGATTAAATCCTTTTCGCTGAGCATTGATTGTCTTATAGAAAGCTCTAGTATTAGCTTGTCTACTCAAGACCTCAATCTCTCTTATTCTTTCTCCCTCTTTTTTCTCCTATGCAGGTGTTTCTCCTCCAATCTTAACACTCGCATCACACTTTTAATTATACATATTCCTATCCCATGTGACAAATACTGATTATTAACGAGAAGAAGGACCTATTACGACTTTTACTCATTAACATTTAGCGTTGAATGCAGATTGAATACGGTTTTATGTACACAACTTGCGCATTTTATTGCCCAACCCAATTGTTTTCAATTTATAAATATTCCAACTCCATGCGACAAGTGCTGATTAAAAATAACAAGAAGGACTAACTATGACGTCTAATCCATAAACTTTACAGTTGAATGTAGATTAAGTTCGGCTTGGGGGTGGTCAATAAATCTTGCGTATTAATTTGTGCAATATAGCAATTTTTTTTAAATCATAAATAATCCTTTTATTCCGTGTGACAAATACTGATTTGGAATGAATAGAATGATCTTATATCACGTCTACTCTATAAATTTTAGCACTGAAGGTGTTGATGATTGGTGATTAAGCGCTGTTTGAGGAAGATTAATACATCTTGTGCATTTAATTGCGCAATCTTGTGCATCACAATTTGATTAAAATTATACGACAAATACTAGTAATAAATAAGAAGGGCCTTTAACAAGGTCTAGTAATTAAAATATAGCG